>PVIH01001346.1:140071-222898 GCA_004025045.1 Sigmodon hispidus
CCCCTCCCTTCTCTTCCCCTCCCTCCCTCCCTCCCTCCCCTACTCCCCCCTTTCTTCCCCTCCTTTCTTTCTATGTTGTTATTCCAAGCTGAAAAGCTCCTTATTTGTGTCAGAAATCTGCCTTTATTGCCCATTTCTTCTGTTTACTTCCCGACTTATCATCTAACTCTCAAGAACAAACAGATTCTAAGGGACTCCCAGTGCTCTTTGTCTCCTTGTAGGTGGCCACTAAGAGGATGTGAGATCAAATTTTTCATACAATTATCAAATGAATGGACAGAAGATACAAGACATCTGGCCATTTCAGCAAGCATTTGTGGCATATGCATTAGAGGAATGGAAATGAATTCCTTTGGTCACTGATACCATGAAACAGATCTTAGATAGGGCCATAAACAGCAGGCAGCCTAATGCTAAGCAGTGTGGGGCTGGACGATCTTGGTTTAGATTAGTAGACCCCATAGGGTTTAAGGTCAAACCCAGTTTTGTTTAACATCTTCATAAATAATCTAGATGACAGATTTTTAAAAAGCCTTTTAATTACATATTTAAGTGACTTCAAGCTGAGAGATGCAAAATACAACGTGAAGCAAAGGACTAGAAGTGAGTAAGAAAAAGGGTTTTTTTCTTTCTTTTTTTGTCATTAATCAGGAAAAGTATGATAGGCTAGTAAGAGAACCAATTTCAAGTCACATTATTAAAAGGGAAAAAAATGAAACATGAATAAAGAAAGACCAATGCCGAAAGAGGCCATGAAAACAATTTATATCGTGGTACAGACACTAGAAGGGTCATTGCTAAATAGAGTTCTCCCCTTTCTCAGTCCTTCCTCCCCTCCCCCTCCCCCCTATTTTTGGGGGATGATAGAGATGGGACCCAGGGTCCAGCATATGTTAAGCAGGCACCAAGCTTTACTCCCACCCGCGGCAGCATATGGGGGAGGAGTAAGAACCCAGTGAAGGACTGCGTTGAGATCTCTCCCAGGACACATATAAATCACCCATTTAAATGCCAGCATGACTCAGAGTCATTAATAATTTTATGCTAGTCATAAAATACTGTGCACAAATTTTTGCTTTTTTCTACTTAGTTTTTATTTTATTCTTAAAATTAACACTTATGAAGATGGATGGCATGATACCTGCATGGTTAGAATTATAGAACCATCACACATTTGTATTTAGTGTGTGTGTGTGTGTGTGTGTGTGTGTGTGTGTGTGTACATGTGTGTACTCAATCACTTAAGAGATGAGATGTGTCACTGAACCTAAAACTCCTTGATTATTTAGACTGGCCAGTGAGCCCCCAGGATCCTCCTGGCTCCATTTCCCAGCCTTGGTATGGTATGACCTGCTGCTGTGCTCAACACCTTACACCAGCTCAGGTTCTTGAGAGCATGGCAAGTGCTTCACTGACTGGGCTGCATCCCCAGCCCTAGAAAACACTATAGAATCACTCTTCCAACTCCAAGCCTCTAGCAATCACTTGTTTTTGTTATTATAGTTCTTCCTTTTTGAGGATATCACATAAATGGGATCAAACATTATATAACTTACAGAAAATTTGTATTATTGAGAGAATCCAATAATATCTGTGCTAAAAATAATTCTCATTGCATAAAACCAACTATTATGATTGCTTTTAAAAACTGTGCAATAGTGATAATCATATCAATATGTACATCTGGCATAACAAATTTCTAGAACTTTTTCATCTTATAAAACTGAAACTCTCTGTCTACTGAACAATTTCCTTTTCCTTACTACCCACAGCTCCTGGCAACCATCATTCAAATTTTTGTTTTGAAGAATTTCATTCTTTAGATAGCCAATAAATAGAATAATACACTACCGATCTTTTTGTGACTAGCTCACTTAGCTTAATATAGTGTTCTGAAAGTTCATCTGTGAACTAACCCCTGATGAATTTCCCGGGCTATGGTGGAATAATATCCTATTGTATTCCGTATTTTCTTTATCCATTCATCTCTTGATAGACAATTAGGTGGCTTCTACCTCCTGGCTATTGTGAATAATGCTTCAATGAACCAGTCAGGGTATGCAAATATCTCTGAGATCTTGTTTTCAATTCTTTTGGATAAATGCCCAGAAATGGAATGGCTTAATTATGTGGTAATTCTCCTTTGAATTTTTTGAGAAACCTCTCTAAAAAATGGGTCTGTTTGACATGTCTACCAGCAAAGTACCTGAGGTCCAAATTCTCCATGTCTTCACCAGTGTCTGTTTTCTATTGACCCACTTTTCTTTCTTCTTCCTCTTCCTCCTCCTCTTCTAACAATGACCATCCTAAGGGGTATAAGGTTTGATGTGTATTTCCTAGTATTAGAATTTAAGTCCATGTTGTGTTCCTGTTACAATAGACTGGTGTATTATGGTCTGGTGGGCTGGCAGTCCATCATCCAAGTTTGGAAGACTTGCTGTTTGTCATGGCCTCATTCTTTACCTCCAAAGTGGCTCCTTGAATGCTGAGTTCCCCAGAGTGGAGGGACACTGTGTAGTTGGTAGAAAAAAAACAAAGTTCTTATATCAAGCCCTCTTATGTGTATTTGTAAGCATACATGCATAGGTGCATGTGCACAAGGCTGGCTGGGCAGCAAAACCTAGAAACCCGATTCTGTCTTCTTTCTCATTACTGGAATTACAAGTATTTGCCATTTGGCACGGCATTTTACATTTGGTGCTGGGAATGGAACTCAGTCTTCATGTGTTCGAGGCAAACCCCTTTCCCAATCACTACCAAGTTCCTTTTAAAGGACAGCTTAATCTTATTTCTAAGGGGAGTCCTCATGGCTCAATCACCTTGTTTAATATTGTCAATATGGCAGTTTTAGTGCACACTAACACAGAACAATGAGCAAGGCCAGTGCAAAAGGAGCAGCTCCTGAGGTGAGGAGCTCAGAGCCAGAAAATTACAGAGAAGAAAGTGTGTGAGAAGGAAGGGGACCACCCACTTCCATGGTTAAATCAAATGATGTGGATAGGAGAAGTAAGAGGAAGTAAAATAAATAATCTCAGGCCTTTGGTGGTGCATACCTTTATTCCCAGCACCTGAGAGGCAGATTTCTAAATTCAAGACTAGCCTGGTCTATAGAAAGAGTTCTTGGACAGCCAGGGCTACACAGAGAAACCATGTCTTGAAAAACCAAACCAAACCAAACAAGCGAAAACCTCAGGCTTTGGTGACAAGGAAGTAATTTGTAAGAAATGCATCAGAGGAACGAGAGACTGGAAAGGGGGAGAAGAAATGGGTACAGACTAAAGAGCTTAACTGTGGGACTCAGTACTGGAAATAGGACATCTGCAGGGAGCTGAGAAGTCAAGAGCGTTCGTGTTCTCCATTCCATCTAAAACTGATCGTGATTCTCAGCAGTGATCCATCTTGTTTTCAACTTCATCTCCTGAATTTGGGGATGCACAATCAATTCCTAGTCTTTCTGAAAACCATGTTCTTCAACATCTACTATAGTATTACTTAAATTCTTCTTTTTGTTCCCAGATGAAACTTCAGATACGTTAAACAAGTGCTCTACCTCTGTGCTACGTCCTCAGCCCTACCCCCAGCTCTCCCTTCTTTTTATAATTTTTGTTTTGTTTTAGCTGAAACTTTGCTATATATATAGCCCAGGCTGGACTCAAACTCACTATGTAGCTCCGACTGTCCTTGAACTTGTAGCAATTCTCTTGCCTTAACCTCCGAGTGCTGAATGATGCACCATATCCCACTCTGACATTTTCTTCTAGTCTTTCTATGAAGTCTGCTTTTTATTTCTGGCTGCTTGGTTTGTGAGAACATGCGTCCTTCAAGTTAACAAATCCTCCCAGAGGAAAGCCTTTTTGGCTGATTCTTATCCTTCAATATAAAAATCCCAGAATAGGTCAAGAAGTGAAGTTTCTACACCAATATAACAGCAGAAGACTCTTTTGGGGACAATTGATGCTCTTCACTTCCAAAAACAACGGGGTGCACAGCTGCCTCCATAAAGATCATCCTCTTTCACCTTTGCTGGGCCTTGTTTCAGACACTGATGTTTGGGACCTGAACTTCTGTGTTTGGATGCTCTCCCAGGTTTCAGCAGTTGGGACAGTTATCAAGTTACCAGTTATCTGAAATCAAAAGGAAATGGAGAAAGGAGTTTGAACCCAAAATACCCTTCAATTTGATTTGATTTTTAAATCTTTAATTCTGCCCCAGTACACAAGCACAAAATGTCACCATTTTCTTTACTGCATTGTGACATAAAGTTATATAACATGATAGTTGATATAAACAGTAAATACATATAATTTGGGATATTTTGTGGGAATTGAAACAGGATTTCTTGACATAGTCTATACTGGCTTCAAACTCAGAATCCTCTTGCCTCAGCCTCCCAAGTGCTAGGATTACAGACATTAACTTCCAAACACAGCTCTAAACAAACTAACAAATTGAACTGCATAATTATTTGAAGATCTACAATGAATACATATTATTAATTTTAGATAAGTTGAACCTTAAATATATTTTTGTTAAACCAAAAAATCAAAACATTTATATAAGACCTATACTACTAAATACCAAGTATATGTTTCAGTGTTCTGTTAGAGAGTAAAAAGTGTATAATATAATCCAAGACAGGGTTTTTGGTTTAAAGTTACAACATCAAAGAGCATTTATATTGGTTTCTCAATAATTTTTAGCTAAATTTATCAAAGTTCATTAATGAGCTAATGTGGAAAGTAGAAATTTAACAGTCATAATCTCTAACACAGAGAAGTACATTAGGGATAGTCACAGAGATGCTGAGCTACCCATGCTAAACTCTGTTAATTGAAAAAAGGGTTTAATCATTCTGGTTTAGTTAATGTCTCTAAATGAATGAGTTAACAAAATGTTTGTCAGGGCAAACCTTGATTCAGGCTTGTGTCCATGTGAGGTAAATAGTGGCCACTGGCCAAGGACACTGCATGCTTTCTAGCTGAAATCTGAGACGGCTCCTGGGAGACCAGAGAAGCCTAAACAAACACCTGGGCTCTTCAAGCCTCTTGCTATTTCCAGTTTTTAGAACAGTATTTTCTGTACTTCTTTATAAAAACAAAATACACCACATGCTTCTACAAAGAGGCAGAATTCTCAGGTTGCCACTCCAGTTTGGTTTTGACCTGTAATGATGCTTTCTTTTAGATAGATAGATAGATAGATAGATGATAGATAGATAGACAGACAGATAATTTTTGCCCTCTACAATCTTGCATTTGATTGTATGATCTCACTTCTTTTGTGTTTTTTTTTTTTTGCCATTTTCCATTTTGGTCTTTCATTGCATTTATAAAGGCGTTTACTGTGTATGGATTAGCAACAAATCTGTGAATAAGCAAATCTATCTCCTACAGTAGCAGTTGATACACTTAAATAACCAACAATCAAAGGTGACAAATGGATGCACTATGGACAGGTAGATTCTGGCAGCCCCACGGTGACAGTAAAGCAGGGCTGCAGGTACAGTTTGTTCAATGTAGTGCTCCTGTGAAAAGCTGAATACAAATGACATTGAGGGGAATACAGTTTTTTAGTTGATCCTCAGACAGATGTTCTTAAACTCTCTGTCACACTTGGCCTGCATGGATGGCTACTGAGTCACTCAAGTTTGTATCTTGCTAGAATTTTCCAGAAGAAAGACTCCCTTAGCTGCATTACTGAAACATGTATCTGCCAAGATTCTGCTCGTTTAAGGGGCACTTACGTGACTTGGGATAACTGGGCAGCATTGGAAACTAACAGCCAAAAACTTTTCCACACCCAGGGTCATGTGTGTGTTTGTGTTTGTGTGTGGGTGTGATTGTGTTAACTGGTAATGACACCCAGGGCATTGCATGCTGTAGGTAACTACTAACCTACACCTCCAACCCTTACTTTAAGGCAGAGCCTCACCAGGCTGCTCAAGCCAGCATTGAACCCTCTCTGCAGCCCAAACAAGCTTTGAACTTTGAATTTCTCCACCTCAACAGGCTTTCATCATCCATCATCAGGTCTATCCTGATTGAATCTGTGCTGTATGACATTGACATAAAGTCAATTCACATAAAAATAATTTTCACAGTAGCACAGCAGAGAGCTAACAAAGTAGACAGATGGAGGAGAATGATGTATTTTTTTTAATTCGTTGGTTCTCTTGTAAGTACACTAAAGTCTTCATAAAAGAAAATAAAAAATAAACATTTAAACCTGAATTAAAATGTTATGGGGACATGAGTAATAAAGTTATCAAATTTTAAAACTATTTTGTGTTTTCAAGGTCACATAAAGGTGGCGTTTTATTTTTGGATTAATTTCCCAAATATTTATATAATGGGAAAATGTTTTAATCATAGATAATTTAAAACAAATCAGAATCACTTCAACTTTTTTTTTATTTTTCCTTAGAGACACTTATTTATTAAAAAGGTACATATTACACATGCAGACACACAAAAAATAATTTGTTACATTGACTGCCAGTGAGTACAACAATGAAATATAGCTGAACAAAATGTTCATAATGATACTTCTTAACCACATTCAAAGAATAAAGCAGGTATAAATTCAGTTATGATTCATTAATATTTTGAGGAAATTTAAGAGTCAAAGATAAATCAATCAGAACACATGCCAAGTTAGAAAGTTTCATAAGTTTTAACCCTAAAAGTGACCTTTCCAAATGCCTCTAAACACATACTTTCTGAAATAATTTATTATTTTGTTTTGTTTGCTGATAAAGAAATTGAGGCATAGGAACCATTATCCATGTCATGGACTAAGCATTGCTAAGTCATGACTACAAAGTTAGTGCTATTTCCTCCAAGACTAGACAAATGGAACAACTCAGGAGCTGAAAGTGGGATGTGATTGATTAAAGGTCTGTAGAACATCCTGTATTTTCAGCACTAATTGTAAAGTATACATCAATGTCTTTTGTAAAAGTAGGAGGAGAAGAAGGCTAAAATTATATTTTTAATAGCTGAAATGGTTTTCTAAATCTTGAAGTATATGTGATGGAGACAATAAAGGGCCAAATTTAACCCTGGCAAACTCTCTCTGTGTTGAAATAGTATCTTGTAATGTGAAGTAAATAAAATCAAAAAAAAAAAAAAAAAGACCTTGATCATCCTTGGCCTGCTGACTAAAATGAATTCATTACTTGTCATTATTTTCTCAAATTAAATCACATCCCAGATTTCTTATGGATAAAGTAGATTATTCCATATTTACCACACTATGTTTTATTTTTATTGCTGCATCACGTTTTATGATAAAACAAATGTGACTATCTAAAACACTATTAATAAGCATGGGTCAGTTTGTAGTTTCTCACTGATAGGACTAATAATACTAGGTCTGTTCGTGAACATGTTTTATGAACATAGATATTCATCCTTTGGGCTTGTAAAAAGAAAATCCATTTTTCTTTTGAAAAGAGAATTATTTTATTTTTGATAATTTTATAATAAGTACTGTTTTTATATCCTTTCCACTCCAGCTTGTCCCATATGCTCCCCATTTCTTGAATGCATGACATCTTTTTGTAAAATTTTTATTGTTATGCCCACATAAATGTGTACAAAATGTGTATAATATATATGTATTTTATACATACATGTATATATGTGATCTATATAATAAGCACTATATATGCATATATAATACTTATATAAAACATGTATATATCTATCCAATATATATTTAAATTTGTGTAAATATATAATATAAATGTATATATATATTTGACCTGTGGGGTCCGTTTAGTATTGTTTGTGTGTTTAAGGTTGACCACTGGGGACTGGATAACCTTTTTTTTTTCTCACAGATAATAACTTTTTTTCCCTGAAGTCATGGAAAGACTCTCCTGTATTTTCTTGTAGATGTCTTGTATCACGTTTTTGCCTTTTGGTTTAAGATCCATTTGAATTAATCTTTGTAGCTTTGTGATATGCAGGTCAAGCTTCTTTCCTACTTTTCCCAAGTGCATGTCTATTTGATCAAGCATCATTTATTGAAGAAAACCACTTTTTCCCCTGCTGAGTTGTAGCATCACCTGTCATAAATGAGGTAACCATAGTAACACTTTTCCTGGGGATCTTTGCATTTTATACAGCCAACCATTTGTACATAATTACCACACTTGTGTAATCTAAATTTGTAACTATTGACATCTGGGAGTTGGAAATCTTCCAGTTTAGTTTTTCAGAATTGCCTTGGCCATTTGGGTCCTCTGCATTTCTTTCTTACTTTAATTTGACTTGTACATGGTAGCAATGGAGACCAGGGCCCAACATATACCATTGAACCATATCTCCAGTCCATCTACATATACCATTGAACCATATCTCCAGTCCATCTACATATACCATTGAACCATATCTCCAGTCCATCTACATATACCATTGAACCATATCTCCAGTCCATCTACATATACCATTGAACCATATCTCCAGTCCATCTACATAAATTTTAGAATCACCTGTTCATTTTGATAAGTAACCTGTCAACACTGTGCTTAGGAGTGAGCTGAATGTAGAGTCCAGGTTAGACAGAATTAGCATCTTAATATCATAGAAATCTCTTTCTTATAGCATTATCTATAATTTCCACTTAATCATTTATGAAATTCCAGTGTAAATGCCTTGTAATTCTTACATTATGTTTTCTATTATTCTAATTTTGTGTTATTTTATATGATGTTTTAGAAATCTTTATTTTCCCTTTGTTATTATAGAGGGTTTTTTTGTTTGTTTGTTTGTTCTTGTTTTGTTATGTTAAAACTGTCATCAAATTCTCTTAGCTATTTTAATAATTTGGTTGTGGATAATTTGGACTTGCCCTGAGCATGTCCTAACACAGAGCATGGATTGGAGTTAGAAAAGCAAACATCTAATATCTAGCTTTATAGCCAGTGTAAAGTCTACAGACTTCCGGTCCTTGCATGGCATTGGCCACCTGACTGTTATTGGAGTAAACAAGATGGGGAAGATGGACGAGGATGCTAGACCCTTCTGACCTCATTGTCAACCAAGGGGAGGACTACCTGTAGAAATTAGAGCACCTCTCTGTGAGAGATAACCCCTCTCCCCTCTCCATATATAGATTTTACAGGGGGAACAGAGCTGTTTGGCAGAGAATCTTAATCCCTCGCTCATATGGAAAACAGGTTTAAGGGTAGGGAGGTGGAGTTGTGAGAAGATTACTGAAGAGACCTTTTGGACAGGGTTGCCGCCAAGCTTTGAGCTCTTTGTGAAGAAGGATGAAGGTGTTACTTTCTAAGGCAAGTTTACCGGTCAGTGCTGAGGGCTGGTTTCTATGGATGACTGTGAAGAACACTGAACTGTCTGTGATCCTTAAATAAGGACTGGAAACACCTTTACGTCCCTGCACTGAGCTCTGATGCCTAGTTGCAGGGCAGGAGCTTGGCGGAGGGTATGAACGTTAACTTGGTAGCTGGATCCCACATCCTAAAAAAGGGTTACTGAGGATCAGGGTTGTGACCAAGCTGGTTAAGACTCTTAATGACAAATCTGATGACCTGAGTTTGGGTCTCAGAACCGACTCCTGCAAGTCACATACAGCATATGCCATTCCAAACACTCTCAATAAATAAATGTTTTGCCTTTAAAGGAAGGGGATACTGGGTTTGCAATAACCTGAATTCCTAGAGGTTGTTGTGGTCAATGGATTCTTAAAGAACCAGATGGTATGATTTGGAGGCTAAGTCAAAAAGAAAATATTTACTTAGAAACAGTGTCAAGAATCTTTTCTTCAGTAGTTTTATAGTGACAGATCTTATGTTTAGGTCTTTGATATATTTTAAGTTAATTTTTATATATGGTTAAAAAAAAGAGTCCATTTTCATTTCTGAGCTGTGGATCTTCAGTTTCCCCAATATCATTTACCTAAGAGACCCTCCTCCTTCCAGTCTGTGTCCTGGCGCTTTAGTTGAAGATCAGTTGCCTGTCAATGCATGAGTTTATTCTGAATTGTCTGTTCTGCCTCACTGTTTTCAGATTTATTTACAGGGCTTTTCTGTGTCTTCACTTGCAGAGAGCTCGCCAGGAACACACCTTCCTCCTGGATGATGGCTGCCTTGTGCTCTTCTCTCATTACATTACCGGTAATTCTCTCCTCAGCCTTCTCTCAACCCAGGTTTCACAACCTTGGCCTAAGATGATTTTCATATACAAACAAACACAATTTTCTGTTATTAAACCAATCTTACATCAGATACCTCAGTGTCCAAATGTGGTGGGGATGGTGAGTTTTTCCTATTCCAGTGACAGCATTTAATCAACCCATGCTGTGGTGTGCCACTGAAATGGCACTACAGTCTTATTTTTTGAGGACTTTGTCCCCAGATTATCAGGATATTCTGTGAACGAGGAAGGTTTTATGATATGGGGCCAGCCAGCATGGCAGGCCTTTAATCAATTTCAGCACTCAGGAGGCAGAGGCAGGTGGGTCTTCTGTGAGTTCAAAGCCAGGTTGGTCTACATAGCAAGTTCCAGGCCAGTCAGGGATATATAGTGGAAACCCTCTACAGATGTGGAGCCTGGCTGGTGGAAACAGAACACTAGAATGATCTTTTGAAGGTTTTACCTACCTAGGCTATGATCTAGCCCTATGCTGTTTGTTTTCCTCTGTGGTAGGAGGTTCCACCACCACAGATCATGCCACTCTGGCTGCCATGCTTTCTCCACCATAATAAACTGAGACCTGTTAGAAACCTGAGCCAAAATGAATTCTTCCTCTTTTAAACTATTTCTTTCAGTGATAGAAGAAATAGTAAATATTACTATTTTGTAATAGTAAGAATAGAAAATACTACTACTACTGTGGCATGAAAATATTTCATCACTTTTATTTTTAATTTAATATTTCTTTTTCTTTTTAGACAGGGATAGCTTTGAACCCTCTATGTAAGGGAGGATAACCTTGAACTTCTAATCTTCCTGCATCTACCTCCCAAGTACTGAGATGAAAGACATGTGTTACTATACTGGGTGTCTATCATTTTGGTATTTTATATGTGAGAAAAAAAACTAAACTAAAGAAAGTCTTCAACTTTTAAGCATCCTTAGGAAAGCAATAGTACTTATAAACAGTACAGCCTTAGAACCCACAGCAATAAGCCCATGGAGGTAAATCTTAAGAACACCTATGTGGATACAATTTAATTTTTAACAACATCTGGCTGGGATGTGGTGACTTCAGAGGGTCTTCACAGTCAGCACATCATTTGTATCAACAAATATATTTAAAGTTGCACCTGTACCAAACATGTATGTTACCAGAAGTTTTCTGAAACGTCTGGGCCTGCAGGATAAAATCTCTCTCAGGCAAGGTCCCGCAACCACCTGTAAAATAATTATTCAGAGGCTTATATTAATTACAAACTGTTTGGCCTATGGCTCAGGCTCATTACCAACTAGCTCTTACAGCTTAACTCCACCCATTTTTATTAATCTATGTATTGCCACTTGACTTCGTGCCTTTGCCTGTGTCCCATTACTTCTTGCCTTCTGGGTGGCAGCCTGCAGTGTCTCCCAGACTCCACCCTTCTCTTTTATCTATGCTTGGATTTTCTGCCCGCCTCTAAGCTGCTTTGCCATAGGCCAAAAAAGCTTCTTTATTAACAAATGTTAAATAAAGCATATTCACAGGCTACAGAGAGACATTCCATATCACATGTAGACTTTTTCTTTTTTTTTTTTAAGTTTTAAAGAATTATTTAATGTATTGACAGAACCAACATAGGCAGAGAATAAATAATAGTGCTTTGGGAAGAGTAGTGATCTGCTGGGTGCATAAAGAAAGAGCCTTGTGGATGTGATTGCAGGAACACTTCCTTTAGATGTGCAAAGATGCTGATGGCCATGACAAAAGTGGCCCAGCCCTCCCAGATAGCCTCTCCATTTGGTTGTCAACTACAAGGAATAGAACTAGAAATGGTGAGCACAGAAATGGGAGACTGGAGAAAACTGAACAGGTCAGACAAGCATATGTTCACATAACACATGCTTCATAAAGAGATTGCACCATATACTGCTACTCTTTGGCAGCAGGCTAAGCCATCTCCAATGCTGGAACTCAAGAAATCCTCATTGGGACAGTGCAGGGTGGAGGGACACAGGCCTCTGGGCAAAATCAAAGTTACCATAACTATAGCATTACTTGATATCCCTAAACAACAACAGAAAGGATTTTTTGTGTAAAGATGTTAATTGCTAATTCTAAGTCTACAAGCCAGAATCGCTTCATTTATCATCTCCCAAGACTGGGCACAATCATTTTCTCACTTACATGTAGACTTTTTCTTTGCCATTATTTCCTAAATAATACAGTGAAGTAGCTCTTTCCACATATTTTACATTGATATTATATATAATTTAGGAATGAGGGCAAACAAAAGGATGCAGGCAGGTTATGTGCAAATTTGTTATAAGGAACTTGAGTATCAACAGATGTGGATATCTGCAGCAGTCTTAAAAATCTCCTTTAGACCTGGAGGGATGATAACATATGATAAAGGATATTTGTACAATATGCTATCCCACAATAGTTGATTGGAAAAAAACAGTGGCAACCCCTTGGATGTCAGAGCTTGGCTTGGAATTTCCCCTGTGGCTTTCTGTGGACACTGACTACCCTTTCCAGATCCCCAGTAAGGATGCTCTAGCAGACCAGTTGAAGGAATGAGGTTGGGAGCCTAACAGCAGTTCTTTCAGGTTGGTTCTGGAGTCTCCGTAGCCAGGGACTGAGCCAGGGTAGAATAGGTGGATCATCTAGACCTGGTACAGTAAACGGTGATGACCAACTTTTGCTCAAGGGCTCTCTTTCAGGTATCTCAGTGGTTTTTGGGTTTACCGCCCTGACATCACCATTGATATCTCATTGGTCATAAGAACTGGAAGGTGATTTCAGATGGAATAGGTGCACTCAGTAGCTCACGCTCCCACCCACCCACTCACACATGAGCTAGCACTAACATATGGTATGTGGTGCTGGAGGAATTGCTCTTGCTTAGGGTACCTCTGTGTGGGTGTGGAAGATGTGGTCTGGAAGATGCATTCAGATGTAGCCACAGAACTGTTTCCTGCTGTATACTTGGGCAAAGGTCTGCCATGTGTGTTTAAAATGGAGCTTTCTTACTGGCAATTTCCTTCACTAGTCCCTGGCAGCCTACCAGAGAAAACTCTCCATTTACCTAATGTGGAACCAAGCTTTTGGGTCAAGCCTACAACCTTCTCCTCATCCTTTGCTCTCTCCTCAGCTCATCCAAGATTCTCAAAGATGGAGAACTATAGCAGCTTTCCAAGATGTCCAGTTTACCACAAAGGGATCATTGTAGATTGTTATATGAGTCTCTCTCCTCCTCCTTCCTCTGATCCCCTGTATGGTTCAGACATTGGAATGTTCTCTAAATATTTTCTCAGAACAGGACTTTTTAATTAATGTATCTGGGAGCAAGCCAAGGGCATGCTGGAGTTCTGCTTTCTGGTGGAGAATTGGGAGTTGTGGCAAGAAGATATCCAGACTGGCAAATAATGTTGCCACTGTGGCTCCTCACTCTCAGGGAGTTGCTGCCATTATTTTCCTGACTCTGTGGTGATCTAGTTGCCTGTTCATTGATGCGTTGATTATCATATGTATTTATTTTAATATAAAGAACTTGCCCACAGATGAGTTGGGGGGGATGACATTACTTCCTGTTGAACCACATTATTTGCTCATGGAAGTTTCCATCTACTGGAAAAGTGAAGAGGCTTGGTTAATTTGCAATAACAAAAAAGGACATTGGCTCATTTTTTCCCCCAGGGGAAAGAGCAAGGTGAGGGCCACTTCCATGGCTAGAACCTAGGAGTTGGAAGTTTGCAAGCTTGAGAGAGCTAACCTATCCCGAAGTGGGCCTGGGAGGGCATCGCAAGGCTGTCTGTGACAACAATCCTGCAGCAGCAATGCAAAACGACCTGGTGCATTTCCACACTTGCTCTTTAAGATGATTCTGTGGAAGATGCAGCTCCTGGCTGGACTCTAGGAAGGCCACTCTGACTTCCTGATCCTGTACCTACACCTTGTAGGACTCCTGTAGGGTCCATATGACTCTATAGTGTCTTCAGGGCTGTCAGCCATATGCAACAGTGAAAAGGCTCTTTATATGTACAGAAATGGATTCAGAGTAGCTGTGCGTCACAGATCTTAGACAGTGGTCCTCTACCCCCAACAAAGACTTTACATTCAAGGTGTCATGAGGAATTTCTGTGAGAATGTGGTTTAGATGTCGCCTGCTGGAAAACAGAATCAGTGACATCACTTCTCAGGAAATCTCTGGCTTATCCTTATTTTGAGAGTGGGTTATGACTTTGGTCACCAGCCCTGCTCAAAGCCAAACATCCTGCAGGCATCAATGAGGAGGTATTTGGGGGTAATTTTACTGCTGTCCTCTGAATATTTCAAGGTCAAGGTCATCTCTCCCATTCCAAGAGTGTGGAAGTTAGGATTTTCAATATGGTACCAGTGAGTACCTGGGCAGATCAGAGCTGCACTCTAACTTGTGTGCTGGTTAAAATTCCTTCACAGTTGTCTTGCCGGATTGGGGGAATTGAGCTTCTCCATTTCTCTCCTTGCTTTTTAGTAAGTCATGACTTCAGGTGACCACGTGGTCTCCAGCAACCCAGTTACAGATCTGCAAGACAGAGCTCACACCACTTATCTTTAGGAACAAGTTGTTGTGAGACACAAAGGAGATAACACACAAGGGCACTTCTGATGCCTCTGGCCCTATATGATACGTATCACCACCCTCTCAGTTACTCAGCCTTCCAAGTGAGGGTGGTCATTAAGTGTGTGTTTCCTAAATGCAACCAGAAGCTAGGCAAGTGCTTTCTGTATTTGAGAAGTGCATGCTAAACATTTATGATGTCACTATCTTCTACTCTTTAATTAGCAGATTACCAGAAAACCACACACTTGGATACATTATTTTGACTACTTATATTTAATTATTTCAATCTCACTTTAATCTACTACTTGAAACTACATATGTACAAGGAAATGTAAGTGCATGTGTTTTGTGTGTGTGTTGTGTGTGTATGTTTGTGTGGTGTGTGTATGTGTGTGTGTTGTGTATATTGTATGTATGGTGTGCTGTGTGTATGTATGTGTGTTGTGTGTATATTTGCATGGTGTGCTATGTGTATGTATGTGTGTTGTATATGTTGTGTGTATGTGTGTGTGGTGTGGTGTGTGTATGTGTGTGTATGTTTGTGTGCTGTGTGTGTTGTGTGTGTATGGTGTGTGTCTGTTGTGTGTGTGTATGTGTGTGTGTTGTGTGTGTGGGTGGTGTGTGTGGGTGGTGTGTGTATATGTTTGTGTGGTATGATGTGTGTATGTGTGTGGTGTGGTGTGTGTATGTGTGTGGTGTGTGGTGTGTGTGTGTTTGTGTGGTGTGGTGTGTGTATGTGTGTGATGTGGTGTGTGTGTATGTGTGTGTTGTATGTGGGCGGTGTGTGTATGTTTGTGTGGTGTGGTGTGTGTATGTGTGTATGTTTGTGTGGTGTGGTGTGTGTATGTGTGTGGTGGTGTGCATATGCATGTGTATGTGCAGTACTGCAGCAAATATAACAGGAAGGTGCTCTTCCACTGAGCTACATTACTTCCAAGCTGTAAGTCTTTTGTTTTATTTTAAAGATTTATTTTTATTGATGAGTATCTGTTGTGGGTATATGCTATGTGTGTGTAGGTGTTCTTGGAGGCCAGAAGAGGGTGTAGAGAACTTGTGTTACAGGCAGTTGTAAGCCACTTGATATGAATCCTGGAAACAAACTCAGACCTCCAGAAGAGCAGCAGCTGCTCTGGACACTGAGTCACTTTTCCAGGTCCTCAAGATGGAAATCTTTTTATTTTTAATTTATTTGTTATGTATACAGTATACAGATGAGGGCACCAGATGTCATCATAGATGATTGTGAGACACCAAGTGGTTGCTGGGAATTGAACTCAGGACCTCTGAAAGAACAGTCAGTGCTCTTAACCTCTGAACCATCTCTCCAGCCCCAAGATGTAAATCTTATATCCAAAGGAAATATGGACAATGAAGGAAATGAAATGAATATATAGAAACAATTTTAGTTTTATTTATAGCATAAACAATTTTATTTATAATGATTTTACTTATAAGCAATTTAACTTAAAATTCATGACTTAAATTTTATGATATATTTAGGTTAGAAATGACATTGACTTCAGAAATGAATTGTAGAGAGGAAAGATGGTATGCCATTAAAATTAGGTTGCAAATTTGCTCCCAAGAAACACAAGTAAATAAAAAGATTTCCCTGACACATGGGTGGTAAAAACAAATATTGTCTTGGGGTTTCTATTGCTTTGATAAAACACCACGACCAAAAGTAACCTAGGGAGAAAAGGGTTTATTTCAGCTCACAGCGCTCAGGTCACACTCCAGCACTGAGGAAGTCTTGGCAGGAACCTGAAGGCAGGAACAGAAGCACAGCCGTGAACAAGCACTTCTTACTGGCTTGCTCCTCATGGCCTGCTCAACCTGCTTTCTTATGTAACTCAGGACCACCTGTCCAGGGTGGCACAACCCCCAATGGGCTGGACCCTCTCAGTCAATCATCATTAATCAAGAAAATGCTCCACAGGCTTGCCCACATGCCAATCTTGTTGAGGACCATTTTCTTAATTAAGACTTTCTTTTCCCAAATGACTCTGGTCATGTCAAATTCACAAAACACTGGCCAGCAAAAAAGAAAAGAAAAGAAAAAAACAAACCAAAAACCCAGTTTTCCCTAGTTTTTCATATGAGATATTCAGAATTTCTTGGTCTAATGTCCTTACCATTTCTGAACGATGGACATGGTGGCCAATTCTATATGAAAGCATTGAACACTTCATTGTGTTCTGGGTAGATGGAACCAAGTGTACTAAAGGTAGCTCCTTTCTGGGGCCTCTATCCTGACTTGACTTTCTCCAGGGGAAAGCACTGACTATGAACAGCAAGGGAACTATGTGTCCCTCAAATGCTCCACCATTTTATTTATGTCTCTCAATTGTTTTGACAAATAATAGTCATTTCAAAAGGAAAGCAGCAGATGCCTTGAGATTATATATTTTGGTAGAGGACTGGATGGAATTATAGTTTGATATTTTGGAGTATATCCTTTATTTGGATTTGATATTATAATAAATGGTAAAATTATTGTATCTCAAATGGCTCATAAAGATAGTTTTCTATTGGGAGCTCATTGACTCTGAAAGGACAGCTGGGGAACCTGCATGGGACTGAACTAGGCCCTCTAAATGTGGATGACAGTTGAATGGTGGGGGCAGTTTAAGGGGCCTCTGGCAGTGGGACCGTAATATATTCCTGGTGTATGAACTGGCTTCTTGGAGCCCATTCCTTACAGAGGAACATCTTGCTCAGCCTTGATACTGGGATGAGAGGCTTGGCCCTACCTCAGCTGGATATGCCAGACTGCACTGACTCACCCTGAGACTCCTTACCCTACCTGAGAAATGGATGGGGAGTCAGCATGAGGGGAACTGGGGAATGACTGGGAAGGGGAAAAGCAGTGGGTATGTTTAAAAAATAACTTTTAAATAAAAAAAAATAATAAAAAAGATAGCTTTCAGTCTTTCTATGAGAGTCAAATGATAAAGTGGCTTTAGAAGTACATACTTGCAAGGACTTGATTAGCTGGGATGCTTTGGGGTATTAGCCACTAAGAGTTCAATACATAATGGCACATACCCTTAATCCCAGCACTGTGGAGGCAGAGACAGGAAGATCTCTGTAAATTCAGGTTTGGCCTGGTCTACGTAATGAGTTCTAGGACAACCAGGGCCACATAGTGAGACCCTATCCCTATCTTGTAAAAAATAATAAAATAAAGATATAAAAAAATGCCAGAGACACCGGGAGAAGCTTTACATTTGGTGTGATCTGCTCTCTCTTTTCCTGGGGTTTTCAGTAATGACTGTCTTTCTCTTTCTCTGTTTAGTTATTATGATGCTCTGGGTGAGCTTGAACCTGAATTATTTGTGGTGTTTAGTCTAAGCTACTCAAAATGTTTATTTTCAGAGAGGATGAGGTAGGGGCTAGAAATTAAATGCCCAACAAGCACTTTATGATGTGAAAGGGAAGTAATTAAAATTATTTCACTAAATGTATTAATATTGATTTTCGCTGTAAGTAACACAAGATCCAATATAAAATTGAATTTCAAGGGTTGTCTTACATATAAAACAAGTCTAGAGAAAGGCAGTGCAGGGCTGGAATGGGTGCACAGTGAAATAAAAGGCCTGGGGTCTTCTCATTCTACAGCTTCATTATTTACTCATGTGGCTTGTATCTTCAAGGTCAAAGTAGCTGTTTAAGGGCCATGTGTGTACTAGACAGGAAGGAGGAAGCAAGGACGAAAAGCCAAGGAATGTGCCAGCTGGGTTCGCTCCATTGAAAACCATTCCCAACCACTGCCACCTTCCCATTCTACCAGCAGTCTTTACATGTCACAGGCACGAACTGGGTCACATAGTCACCCCTCATTGCCAAGGGCTCCAGGATGGTGGATATTTTAGTTGAATGTGCTGTTCCTTAAACAAACTCATGGTTCTGCTAATAACGAGGAAGGTAAACATGGCCTTTAAGAGAGTCAGCCACAACAAATCTTTTATCAAAATATTAACAGAAAAAAACAAAAAGCAAATTGTCTCTTGAGAATGACCTAGGCTGTAAACCAGTGAACACAGGATGAGAAAATCACCAGCATGCTAAGCAAGGTTGTCTGTGGGTCGTACAATTGGCCATGATACTTATTATCCTATGTTGAGTCTTCCCATGCTTTATTTTTATTAAAATAAATACCAATATGTTTATAGCAAAGAAAGCAAATAATTGACAAAGAAAATATTTGCACTGCCCTTATTTGCTTACTGAGCCGCTTCCCCTATTGGTCCTTACTCTGCCATCCTGAGCATGATGAACACTGTGATGACGATTCCTGGTTGTCAACTTGACTATATCTGGAATGAACTATAACCCAGAAATGGAGGGTACACTTATGATCCAGGGCTTGAGGCAGGAAGCCACATGTCTTTTATTCGAATCGTGAGGCTGGATGACTTACACTTTTAATCTAGACTTTGAGTTTGGATAACACAAGCCTTTTTAATCCAGACCTTGAGGCTGAAAGGCTCACTTTTAATCTGGGCCACACCTTCTGTTGGAATATTATATACAGAACAACAGAAGAAGGAAGGGTGTTCTTTCCTTGCTTGCCCTCACCTCCATCAACTCATCCATTTCTTCTTCAGGATCCCAGCAGATCAGCTGAGACACCCACTCTGTGGAACTGAGCAGCTCCTATATTCTTGGACTTTCCACTCATGACTAACCATTGTTGGACTGTAGCCTATTAGTAATTCCAATAAATACCTATATATATATATTCCATAAGTTCTGGGACTCTAGAGAACCCTGACTAATATAACCACTGTCATAGCCTCACTTGCTAACCTGATAAAAACTAAAATCTTCGGAGAAGAGGGAACCTCAGCCAAGAAAATTTTCTCATCAGATTGGCCTGTGGATATGTCTGTGGGTCATTTTCTTGATTTACAGTTGATGTGGGAAGGCCCATACTGCTGTGGGCAGTTCCACCTATGGGCAAGGTGGTCCCAAGCTATGTAAGAAAGCAGGCTGAGCAATCCAGAGGGAGCAAGCCAGTCAGTTATGAGCTCCGCATTAGCTCCTGCCTCAGGCCCTTTCTTCATTCCATGATGGACTGTAATATGTAATAAGCCCTTTCTCCCCCAAGTTGCTTTTGGTCAGTGTTTTATCACAGCAGCAGAGACATAGAATAGGTCAGCCACTACCATCTTTAACCCTTTATAATGGACATCTTACTGTGTGCTCCTCATTGAGCAGTTTTCTTTTCAAAATAAAGTTTCTGCTTTTGAGTACTTCAGTGTGGTAAAGATACTCTCTGTCACTGCAGAAACATGGCCAAACATCGGAGTTCAGCTGAAAAAACTCTGGGCTCAGAGATAGAAAATGTCCTACAGAGTCTTTTTGGTGTCTACATGGGTTTATTGATTTTTCTTTTTAGTTAATTAATTTTGGGAGTGTTCAGTGGCCTTATCTGTAAAACAGTATCTTAAACACTATAAAATTCTGCCTCCTATCCCTTGAGACATGGTTTTATGTAGCCCAGGATAGCCTCCAACTCTACATATAGCTGAAGATGTCCTGAATTTAGGACCCTTATGCCTCTTCCTTTAGAGACAGACATGTGCCATCCATCATGGCTGTTTTAAGCAGTGGTGGGGGCGATACCCAAGACTGTGCAGGCTGAGCAAACCCTCTACTAACTCAGCCTCTCAAAAAGCTTAAACCAACAATTTCTAAAATTTCTTTTTGCTTTTAGTCCTTTTAATTTTGCCTCAGAGCAACACCCCGCAGTTCAATGCTCATCTAAAGACATCTGGAGTGTTCACCATGTGAAACAGCCCCTTTATTCCTTGTTTTTATTTCTACACATGGTTGTTTCTCTTTTTCCTTCAGATGGGAGTGTGGGTGATGCTTCAAAAATAGCCCAAGATCTCGTTTAGAGCACCTCTTTCTCAATGGTTCCTCTAAGAAGTGTCATCCCTTCTTAGTGGTGGTTTGTTTAGGGAGAATTAACTAACTTCTGCCTCTAGCTTTAACTTCTCCAAGCTTCATTCATAGATGGACTTCCATCTACCCACTAGTCACATGGAATTTGTATGTTCTAATGTCACTACAAACACATCTTGTTTAAAAACAGCCTCATCTCTGTTCCCACTTATCTCAATTTTGTTCTTATTTCTCTGACTGGCACCATTTTGTTCTTAGTATCGCAGACTTTAAAATGAAAGGATGTTCATGACTCCTTCTCGTGTCTAATCGTTCACATAATCCTTACTTCTTCACTTGGAGTAGTTTTTATAACTACCCCTTCCTTTCTATTGTTGTTGCAGATATGTAAAGAACATCATCATCTCAACTTTGATGGACACCATGGTTTTCTTGCAAAAGATCTCCCTGTGTCAATTTATCTTTATCCCAATACAAACTATTCACCACATCTGAACTACTTTGCTGTTTGAATGAACAAATCAATGTTCTTTTTTGTAGAGACTTCTACTCTTCCTGTGAGTAGTTGAAAATGTGTCAAACACATGACTGAGAGAAAGAGAAATGAACTACCAGTACATGAAAGGTGTTATGTGAAAACACATCTATTCTTTTTAAACAAGAGATACAATTATGGGAAAATCATGGAACAAAATCATAGAAGAACACTTTCCCAATCTAAAGAAAGAAATGCCTATAAAGATACAAGAAGCTTATAGAACACCAAATAAATAACACCTCCCAAAAAAGTCTGCTCATCACATAATAAACCACAAAACATACAAAACAAAGAAAAAATATTAAGAGCTGCAAAGTAAAAGGGCCAACTTACCTATAAAAGCAGATCCATCAGAATAACGCAAGACTATGCAATGGAAACAATGAAAGCAAGAAGGTCCTGGTCAGAAGTTATAAAGACACTAAAAGAGCATGGCTGCCAACCCAGACTACTACACCCAGAAAAACTAGAAATTGCCATAGATGGAGTAAGCAAGATAATTCATGACAAAGACAGATGGAAACAATACCAATCCACAAATCCAGAACTACAGAAAGCACTACAGAGAAAACTCCAACCTAAGGGACCCAGATATCCCTATGAAACCAAAAACAATTAATAATCCTACAGAAGAAAAGCCCAAAGAAAGGAAATACACACAAGCTGCCACCAAAAATAACAGAAAATAAAAATCAGTGGTCATTAATATCCCTTAATATCAATGGACTCAATTCACCTATAAAAAGACACACCCTAACACGATGGATACAAAAACAAAAGCCAACCTTCTGCTGCATACAAGAAATACACCTAAACTTAAAAGACAGACACAGGCTCAGAGTAAAGGATTGGAAAAAGATTTTCCAAACCAATGGCCCCAAGAAACAAGCTGGTATTGCCATCCTAATATCTATCAAAGTAGACTTCAAACTAAATCAAACAAAAAAGTACCAGAATGGACATTACTTATTCATCTCAGGAAAAATCAATCAAGATGAGATCTCAATCCTGAATATTTATGCCCCTAATACAAGGGCACCCTATATGTAAAAGAAATACTACTAAAACTTAAATCCCACATCAAATGTCATACTCTAATAGTGGGAGATTTCAATACCCCTCTCTCACCCTTGGATAGGTCACCCAGACAAAGACTCAACAGAGAAATAAGGGACCAAACAGATGTTATGATGCAAATGGACTTAATAGATATTTATAGAAGCTTCCGTCCAAACACAAAAGAATATACATATTTTTCAGCACCCCACAGAACTTTTTCTAAAATTGATCACATACTTGGTCATAAAGCAAATATCAACAGATACAAAAAATGAAAATAATCCTTTGTATCATATCAGACCACCATGGCCTAAAGTTAGAGTTCAACAACAACAAAAATCGCAGAAAACCTACAAACTCATGGAAACTGAACATCTCTATATTGAACCACCACTGGGTCAGGGAAGAAATTAAGAAAGAAATCAAAGACTTCCTGGAATTTAATGAAAATGAATCTACAACATACCCAAACTTATATGACACAATGAAAGCAGTGTTAAGAGAAAGATTCATAGCACTAGATGCCTATATGAAAAACCAAGAGAAATCTCACACAAGAGACCTAACAATTTAACTGAAAGCTTTAGAACAATTAGAAGCAAACTCACCTATAAAAAGTAGACAGCAGGAAATAATCAAACTTAGGGCTGAAATCAGTACAATAGAAACAAAGAGAACAATACAAAGATTCAATGAATCAAAAAGTTGGTTCTTTGAGAAAGTCAACAAGATAGACAAATCTTTACTCAAACTAACCAAAAAGCAGAGAGAGAGAGAATCTAAATTAACAGAATCAGAAATGAAAAGGGAGACATAACGACAGGTACCCAGAAAATCTAGAGAATTATTAGGTCATACTTTGAAAATCTATACTCTACTAAAATGGAAAACCTAAATGAAATGGGCAGCTTCCTGAAGAAGTACCAATTACCAAAATTAAATAAAAACAAATTAAAGACCTAAACAAACAGACCTATAATACCAAAGGAAATTGAAGCTGTTATTAAAAGTCTTCCAAATAAAAAAGCCCAAGACCAGATGATTTCACTGCAGAATTCTATCAGACATTCAAAGAAGAACTAATACCAATACTCAACAAACTGTTCCATACAGTAGAAATTGATGGAATGCTGTCAAACTCCTTTTATGAGGCCACAATTACCCTGATACCCAAGCCATTCCAAGATGCAACTAAGAAAGAGAACTACAGACCAATCTCCCTTGTGAACACTGACAAAAAATAAGCAACAAAATTCTGGCAAAACAATTACAACAACATATAAAAAAGTCATCCACCATGATCAAGTAGGCTTCATTCCAGAAATGCAGGGATGGTTCAACATATGAAAAACTGTGAATGTCATCCATCATATAAACAAATTGAAGGAAAAAAACCACATGATCATCTCTTTAGATGCTGACAAAGTCCAACACTCCTTTATGATAGTTTTAGTGCAAATGTATAACTACAACCCTCTCATGTCCATAGAGTTCTCTGTGGACATCTCCTTGGACACCACTGCTGTCAACAAGGATGTCTTTAGAGAACCAGCTCTGAAGCTGACAGGGAGCCAAGGCTGAGCTTGAGGAGTGATAGGAGCCAATCAAGAACAAGTGGTTTTCCCAGAATCTTTGGTTTTAGATGTTCTGTTTTTGTTGTTACTGTTGTTTTCATCATTAAAAATAAATAAATGAAACAAGATAATAATTGCTTTTCAGAAATAGCTGTCAAAGAAGAAAACACTTTTAGAAACTGAAAATGAAAGCCTGGAGAATTGGCTCAGTTGGTGAAGTGCTCTACCACACAAGTAGGAGGAGCTGTGTTCAGATGCCCAGCGGCCATGTTAGACCTTAGCACAGTAGTATAGGTCTGCAATCCTGCATCTAGGTAGGCAAGAAGATTCCCTGGGATTTGTTGGCCAACCAGTCTAGCCAAACTCTGGGTTCAGAGAAAGATTCTGTCTCAAAAACTGAGGTAGAAAGCAATAGAGGAATGAATACACATGCAAATGCATACACATGCATATAATAATGGATATGCATGAATTTATACATCTTGCCCACACAAGCACATAAAAGAAAATATAATTGCCATAAAACTAACACTAAACAAGTATATAATAATCTTAAAGACTTTGTGCTAGCTGCTTTTCTTATTGTTGTGACAAATACTTTACATAAAGGAGTTAAGGGCGAGAAGATTTACCATAGCTCACAGTTCTAAGGACTTCCAGTACCTCATGGTGGGAAAGGTATGGTAGAGCAGTTCTGTCCGCAGCAGTGGTGGCTGACACTTCATACAGAGCTGGGTGGGAAGCATACAGTGATGGGAAGGGACTAGAGATAATATCCACAAGGACCCACTGCTCAGTGACCAACTTCCTCTAGAGAGGATTCACTGCTCGGGAGGCAGTGCAACCATCTAGAGACCTTCTCATGGACTCCTACAAAATAGCTCCCATTCAAACCACAGCAAACATCTTTCCAAATGTGTAATAAAGAGTAGGGAGAAGCTCAGTTAAAAAAATAGACAGAAATAGATGTGGGGCATTTAGCATTTAATGGACAGGAATTTCTCAGAGATAAATGAAAAGGCTTAACATAAATTTTCCAGAGATGAAGGTCATATCTTTTTATAAAAAATCTTAGCATTAAGTATTGTGAAAAGTGAAGAAAATCCCATTGAGACATGTAACTGTAAAAGGAAAAACAAAACAAAACAAACAAACAAAAATTTCTAAGAAGGAGTTAACCCAAGAGGCCTTGTTCTAAATAAAACATCAAATGGGCATCTCATCAATTTAGACAAGACAAATGTCATCAAAATTTTAAGGGAGTGTAGATCTCAATCTACATTTTTAGGACAATCCAAATGTCCAATTAACTTGTCAAAGAGAAGAAAAGCATTATCTCCCATATAGCAACACTCAAAATACACCTCCTCTTCCTTAATTTTATTTGAGAGCTGTGACAGAAAACATGCTGAGCAATCATGTATTTCCCCCTGGCCAACCAAGTAAGGAGATACCTGACTTCAATAACACCCAACACAACCTGGGAGAGAAAAGAAAAAATGGGGGCTATGTGGTAGGGTGACACAGCTTTGGTCAAGACAGAAGTCTAGACTCTACAGGATGATTTAACCTGGGGGTCTAGGAGGACAGAACTCTACATTTGATTGTTTCTGAGTCATTGGAAACATTCACTCCACATGGTAAAGGCAGATAAGAAAAAGGGACAAAAAGTTTGGCAATTACAAAATTAAACAAAATTGATATAACAAAGGAAATATAACCAACATTTGACTTTTCTTTGGAAAAAAAATTAAATAGTTAACATATGGAAAGCATTGCTGTTTTTACTCCTTTAGTCTTTTGGCTCTTTGGTTCTTTGGGGGCCTGCCCTCTAGCTTTCACATATCCACAGTCTTATTGTCACTTATAAATACCCAGCCTTAACTTGGCTTATTTCTTGTCAGCTTTTCTTAACTTTAGTTATCCCATCTACCTTTTGTCTCTAGGCTGTTTTCTTTTTTTGCTTCTGTAAACTTACTTTCATTCTTAATTCATGGCTAGCCATATGGCTGGGTGGCTGGATTCTTCTTTTATCAATTCTCAATCTCTCTTGCTTCCTCTTTCCTCTTTTTCTCCTATTTATTCTCTCTGCCTGCCAGCCCCGCCTAGCCTGTCCTTTCTCCTGCCTAGCTATTGGCCATCTAGCTCTTTATTAGACCAATCAGGTGTTTTAGAGAGGCAAAGTAACACAGCTTCACTGAGTTAAACAAATGCAACATAAATGAATGTAACACATCTTTGCATCATTAAACAAATGTTCCACAGCATAAACAATGTAACATCTTAAAACAATATTCCACATCAAAACATTTTATTGGTTTTCCATTTTTAGAATTGAATTCAGGATCAGAGAGCAGAACTCTTAGGAGCATAGAACTGGGGATGGCTGAGAGAGACTTAAAGGCTTAGAGACTCTGTCTGCAGTTTTTATAAAGTGAATTAAGGTCAAAGTAACCTAAAGGTGACCAAGAAAGACCACGTCAGCGCTAATCTTCATCTGAAACGGAAAAACACTTAGAGCTGAAAGGCAAAAGTAGACATAGTAAGCATATTATTTTTAAAAGCTTTATTTTTATTCAGTGCTTCTGAGTATTTGACTGTATGTACATAAGTTTACCACCTGTGTGTGGTACCCTCGGAGACCCAGGACTGGGCATTAAATACCCTGGAACTGGAATGAGTCATTTTTGAGCCACCATGTGTGTACAGGTCCTCTGCAAGAGCAGTGAGCCCTCTTAACCATTGAGCCTTCTCTCCAGCCCCTAAATACATTCCCTATTGCATGAAAAATGTTTTGAAAAACTGAAAGAATACATAGTTAAAACAAGTCAAAGATGTCTGGGTGTGATGATATATGTATTTAATCCCAGCACTCAGGAGACTGAGGTAGTAGGATGTCTGGGAGTTTGAGGCTAGTCTAGTCTACATGGTAAGTTCTAGGACAGTAGGACCATGTAATAATAAAAATACAATAACAACAAGACAAGTCAAAGGTCAATAATTAGGGCTGAAATTCAGTATGAATTCTCCTGTGTCCAATTTTTTAAGCCATGTAACAATTGACAGCAGCACTTTAAAAAATACTTGACCATTTTTTTAGATTACTATTATCTAGCCCCACTATTAGGTCTGAAAGGATTAGCCATTTTCACTGCCGACAGGTTACATTCTGAGCATCCAGAGCTTCTCTGTTGTTTGGGAATCACCCCTCTCCTTCCCGCCCCCTTCCTTTCATCAAAGATTTTTATTTTTTTCTTTTTCCCTCAAATAGATTTTACTTCATCACATACTTCCTTTCTTCTGGCAAAAAGTTATAAAACTTGCCACGTGACCATTTTAAAGTATACAATTCGTGAGCACTGAGCACAGTGACTGTGGTGTACATATCACTTTTATTTGCAGAACATTGTCTTTATGCCAAACAAATTACCCGTTACATTGTAACTGCTGTCCTACTTTCTGGGCTGTGAAGTTGCTCCCTAGGCTTCTGATGGAAGAAGAATGACACCATATTTGTCATTTGTGTTCACTTTATTTCACTTGGCCTAAGGTTCCAGGTTGCATGTGACATGCATGAATTTGTTCAGACTGAACAGTATTTCACTGTGTGTATCTACCACATCTTGTTCCTATACTCACCTGGCAATATGAATTTGGGTTGTCTCCACTTTGGACTACATGATGCTACACACATTGTACTGGAGTATTTGTTTGAGTCCCTGCTTTTATGCCTTTGAATGCATACTTGAGATGGAATCTGTGAATTATTGTAACTGTACACTAAGTCTGAGGAGCACCTACTGTTTCCCATAGCAACTGCACTGTTTTATGTTCTCACCACCAATGAGTAAGAATTCTAAATTTTCTATATCCATGTCAATTCTCATTTCCCATTTTAAAAAATTTATATTTTAAAATATTATCCATGTTGACTACTGGGAAGTGGTACCAATTGACTGTCAATAGGTCCATCAATCAATCCAACAATTCTATTGTATAACTCATAGCCGAGCCTACAGATGCATTGCTTATTTCCAAGGGCCCTTCTCCAATCTTTCCGTGTCACGTTTCCCATCGGTGTGACAAAATACCCAAGAGAAACAACTTAAGGAAGGAGACTTTTCTTTCAGTTGAAGATTCAAGAGCACAGTCCATCATGGTGGGAGGGCAGGTGGAGCCCGAGGTGGTTGATCTCACTGCATGCACTCAATCAGGAAGCAGAGATACATGAGCAATAAGATAACTCTCTCTTTACTGATGGGGGTCTTCACCTATGGAATGTTGCTGCCCCTATTCGGAGTATGTTGTCAACCACAGGGACGTCTTGCTGGAAATACTCTGACTATTGCTTGGTTCTAAATTGAATCAAACTGACATATAGAACCATCCCAAGTCCACTCACTGTCAACTTTATGTACAATTGTATTATTAAATTTTCAAATTTAGTCCCTGGTCCCTAAAGTCTCATAATGGAAATGCATTTAGTACATGTCTGAAAATCACTGAAGTCTTACCAGTTCCTAAATTGTTTAAAACTGTCCCTAAGGTCTCTCCTGAGACTCAGAAAATCCTCTAACTGTGGGCTCCTATAAAAGAAAAAATACAAGGGTACACAGCAAAATTCCCATTCCAAAAGGGAGAAATAGGGGCACGATAAGAAAAGGGTGCACCAAAACAAAATCAGAACCCAATGGGACAAACACCAATTCTTGAAGTTCAGCGTTCCACATCTAGGACTCAGTGATATTATCTGACTTCCAGCAGCCTGGAGTAGCCTCGCCCCTCCAGCTGGGTCACCTGAAGCACATATGGCCTATTATGCCAGCTCTTAGTGAATGTCTCCTGGTCCTGGCATCCAGCCTCCTTGGTTCTCCAGTGCACCTTGAGCTGCTTATAATAGCTTTTCAGAGCCTCCTTTGGGGGAATCCAACCCCACCATTCATTGCCTGGTCTTAGCAGGTTTTTCTAAAACCTTGGTGTAAGCCTCCATCCTGCATTTTGCATGCCTGCCAATTGAACACCATGTGGAGAATGATGCCAAGTTTTGGTGCCAGTTTGAGATGTAGTCTGGCTCCCTTCTAGCACTGTTTCAGCCTTGGCAACAGAACCTGGGGAAACAGGTGGTTGTTTTCCAGATGAGAATCTCTTCAGCAGCATCCTCAGATCAATCTGTCTCCTTTCCAATGAATATGCATCTTTGCAAGCTAAAACCTTTGATGGAGGTGTGTCTTACCTTTATGGCACTTTGTCTCCGTGTAAAATAAAAGGATT
Organism: Sigmodon hispidus; assembly: GCA_004025045.1. Classification (NCBI taxonomy): domain Eukaryota; kingdom Metazoa; phylum Chordata; class Mammalia; order Rodentia; family Cricetidae; genus Sigmodon; species Sigmodon hispidus. The sequence goes on from PVIH01001346.1 coordinate 169,176, forward strand.
TTCCTTAACTGTGCTCAGCCCTTTCACCATTATAGATGCCTTTTCTAAATCTTCCTTGTCATCTATTTTTAAATGCGCTCAGGCTCCTTTGCTCATCAGTCTTGATACTTTCCATGTCGTTCTAATCAACTTGCTGCCTTTTCTCACTGGAAATTGAATAAGAGAGGCCAGCAGTAACCAGGACATAGTCTGAATGTTATGCCGTCTTGAAATTTTCTCCAATAGATGAATTCACCCATTATTTTGGAGTTCAGCCTCACTCTAATTATCAGGACACAATCCAAAATCAGCAGTTTCTTTTGTAGAATGTAACACAAGTAGCTCTGGTCCCTTTTCCTCCTGAAACCTTGTGACCTGGACTTCCCCGGCCCACATTTCTTGAAGCGCTCTGCTCTTCTGAACTCCCATCAGCATAGCCTGTTACTATGTAACTGCAGCATTCCAGGTCACCTCTAGCCTACAGCCTCAAACTGTTCCATGTTCCTCCCACAAAGCAGTTCCTAAAACCTCGGAACCACATGACCATGTTTATCACAGCAAGTGCCGTCCCCTCCACCCCGCCGCACACCCCATTTTCTGTATTAGCGATTATGTTTTTCTCATTGCTGTAACAGAATACAACAGTGGTTTAAGAAAGGCAGGCTTATTTTGGATCCTTGTGTGAAAGAATAGTCCCTTGTATCAGGGAAGGCGTGGCGGCAGGAGGTGAGAAAGCACCCACAAGGTCAGAAAGAAGAGGGAGATGAATGGGGATGTCACACGTATTTTGCCTGTCTCATTTGTCCAGGACCGCAGCCATTGGAAGGTACTGCCTACACTCAGAGTGCATCTTCCCATCTCAAACTGCTTCAGACCCAGTCCTTTGGTTGCCTAGGCAATTCTAAATACCATCAAGTTGACAAGCTTATCTGTCACACTGCCTTTTCATTCATTCATTTTGTTTCCAATGAATGTGCTCTCTCCTCATCTAACCACCCCCATACACAATTAGGAAAGATAACGAAGGCAAAGCGGCAAAGAAAGTTCTTCTCCAAAGTTAAAGAAAATGAAGAAGAAAAATTAAGATTTTTTAAAAATCTGTATTATTAGGGAAGATTAATGTCTAATAAAATATATACAATAATCAATAATTTTTAAAAAATATTTATTTGCTTTATTTTATGTGTATGGATGTTCTGCTCCTGCATGTATGTATGCATGTCTGGGGCCTGCAGAGGTCAGAAGTGGGATTTGGAGCCTGTGGAAGTGGAGTTAGGATAGCTATGAACCACTATGTGGATGCTGGGATTTGAACCAGAGTCTGAACCAAGAGCAATGAATACCTTAACTGCTTAGTCACCTTCTAGCCCAGTATCTTTTTATCAGAACATAAAGAGTTAGAAAGACTAATAATGAAAATATTGCAGTTATAATATCAATGTAAAGAAAGAAAAACAAGTGTGAGAATACATTCAATAAAAAATACTTCAGAGGAAAGATTTCACAGCAGACAATGTTCCTAAAAACCTGTGAGTTTAATATCTGTGGTCAACCAACCTCAAATTTAAAAACTTAGAAAACAGTGACATCTGTATTGAAGAAACACACACTTTGTCCTTAGTTGCTGGTGATACTTTGGGAGGTTCTGGAAAGTTTGATAGGTGAGACCTAGTAAAAACAATAGGTCATTATTGTACTTTTCTAACTATGGCTCTGTGTAATGTTAGGGTTTTTTTGTTTTGTTTGCTTCTTGTTTTTGAGACAGGGGTTTCATAATGTAGCCCTGTCTAGCCTAGAACTCTCTATACAGACTATGCTGGCCTAGAACTTATAGAGATTCACCTGCATCGGTCTCCCAAGTGCTGAGGTTAGAGGTGTAGGCCACGACACTTGGCTAGATATTTTTTGAATGGAAGGTTGAATCCAGGCTCTCATGTTTTAAAACAAGCACTCTTCCACCAAACTACACCCCAGCACACAGTCAGATTTTAAGTTTTATATCGAGAGGGAGCATAATTAGTCTTCAAAACTTAGGGGAGTGGCTGGCTGTAATGCTAATAAATATTTTTGATTCAGTGAATAATACAGTAACTTGGATCAATGAATACTATAACTCCCCTTTTTATTGTACATTTTTAAAGCTAGTTTTAAAAAGCATAATTAATGATGTCAGAATTATAAACCAGTAATAATGATTTTAACTGTGGTCATTTTAATTCTCCAAAGAAGAAGCAGAAAGGGGACCTTCTGGGAAGGGGAGGCTCAGAGGGAGTTGGAAGATATAAGGGAGAATAATGAGGGGTGAATATAAAGTGCACAATACGCATAAAATTGTGGAAGAAAGAGAGAGAAAATTGGGGACAAAAAAGAAAATGCTACTACAGATTCTAATGAAATAATACAGGGAGTCATTAGAAAGTACTTTGAAAAACTGGAAAATCTAAAAAAATAAAAAAGAAAAAAAATTTAGATAGGTAGCCAGACAAATTTAAATCAAGATGATATAAATAATTTAAATTAGCCCATCAGAATCGATGAGATTGAAGAAATAACAAAATATTTCTCAACAAAGAAAAGTCCAAGGCCAGATAGAGTCATTGCAAAATTCTACTAAATTTTAAAAGAAAATCCTAATACCAAAGGTCCTCAAATCATTCTCTGAGATAGAAGAGGGAAACTCTACCAGCCCCAGTCTGCAAAACCAGCATTATACCCATCCCCAAAGTGGGTAAGAACATAACAAAGAAAGAAAGCTATAGACCAATTTTCCTGTAAGCAAAGATTAAAAGGTCAGTGACATTTTTTATAGTTGTATTAAAAACACATTAAAAAGATTATTTATCATGAACAAGCTGGTGTTACCACCAGAGATGCAAGACTGATTCAGCATACACAAGTCAATAGATATAAACCAGCACACACATAGGCTTCAGGACAGAAAGGACAGAGCCATCTCAAGTGATGAAGAAACAGCTTTCAACAAAATCCAGTCTCCATTCATGATAAAGAAAAAAAAAAAAAACCTTGAAGAAACTAAAAATGGAAGGAACATACCTTAACTTAATAAAGACACCAGGTGACAAATTTATAGTTAAATATTAGAAAAACTGAGGAAAAGTTTATTATTTTCTTTAAAATTTGGACTGAGGCAAGGGTCTCCACTCACTCCATATACTCAATATAGTGCTTAGAATCCTAACCCAAGCAGTAAGACAAGAGAAAGAAATTAAAGAAATTCAAACAAAGAAGGAGGAAGTCAAGTTATTCCCATTTGTAGGATCCCCATGTGGTCCTCTACCTAAAAAACCCCATAGAACCCTCCAGGAAACTATAAGCCCCCAAAAGCCCTTGAAGCAAAGCAACAAGATACAAAATCAACATACAAAAATTAGTAGCTTTTCTAACTCTTTGAGAAAGAAATTTAGTAGAAAATTCTATTCATATTAGCTTCTTAATAAATAAATAAAACACCTAGGAATAAACCTAATGGTGGCAAATGATCTCTAAGATGAAAACATCAAGACACTGAAGAAATAAAGAATACACTGGGAAATGAGGAAAACTTCCACGTTAATAGCTGCACAGATGAACATTTCTATATTACTAAAGCAATGTACAGCTTCAATAAAATCCCCGTGGAATTCTTCACAGATTACAAAACTGTCCAAAAAGTCATACATAAAAACCAGAAAAAGGCTTGAACAGCTAAAGCATTTCTCAACATAAAGAACAGTGCCAGAGGGCAGGCCTGGTAGTGCACACCTTTCAACACAGCAAGCCAGATGCAGAGGCTCTCTGTGAATTCAAGGACATTCTGGTCTACATAGTGAGGTTCAAGACAGCCAAAGCTACATAGAGACCCTGTCTCAGACAAAATAAACAAACAAATAAACAGAATGGTTCTAGAGGTGTCAGAGTATGTGATCTCTGATTATAATAGTAAAATATAATTTTATATTTATATTTATAAATATACATATAAGATATAACATTTTATTATTATAAAGCTATTATAAAAAATATTTAAAGCTTGATACTTGTAAATACACATTATAAAAACCCAACAAAACCAATGGAAAAACATAGAGAATCCACAGATAAAACACACAGGTTCAACTGCTGTCTAATTTTTAACAATACTGTCAAAAACATATACTGGAGAAAAGATAGTGGTGCTGAGAAAAATTATGTCCCCTGTGTAAAAGAGCAAAACTACACCTACATCCCTTAATCTGCGCAAACCACAATGCAAAATGGAAACAAAAGACATGAATATGAGGCCTGAAACTTTGAAGCTGCTGGAGAAAACACTTCATTATTCAGTTATAAACAAGGATTTGATGATCATGACTCCAATTACACAGGAAATAATTACATGAAATCAAGGAGCTTGTGAATAGCAGAGGGAACTGTCACCGAAGTGCAGAGAGCCTACAGAATGGGAAAAACATTTCCCCATTCACTTCTCAGGCAGAGGACATAGAGGCTGCAAAAATTAACACCCAGCCCCCAAATCATTTAGTCAGTAAATGGGCTGATGAACTGAATAGACAGTTCTCTAAGTAAAGAATATAAATGACCAATTAATAATTGAAAAGTTGTTCAACATCTTTAGCCATCAGGGAAATGTAAATAAAATGGTTTGATGTCTATTTCACCCAGCAAGGGAATTGCTGCCGCCAAGGAAACAAACAACAGAATGCACAAGGAAGGAAGTGGAGAAGAGGAAGTCTTCCCCTGCTTTGGTGGGATGGTCTATTTGTGATGCCACCACGCGGCCCAGTATGGAGTTTCCTTATAAAACTAAAAATAGAGCTACTGCATGACCCAGCTATACCACTTCTGGTTATATATTGAAAGAATTCTATGTCAACATACCACAGAAATATCTGGGCATTCTTTTCTATAGTTGTACAAAAACTAGGATAGAATCAGTCTAGATGTCCATCAAAAGGTCAATGTATATGTTAGAATACATTAGAATTTTCTATATTTGTCAAGAAAAGTAAAGTCATGACATTTGTAGGCAAATAGATACAAATCATTATGTTAAGCAAAACAAACCAGACTCAAAAGGCAAATACAAGATGCTTTTGTCATATGTAGAACTCAGATTTAAGTTTATTGATTTATGTATACATACATATGTGTTTATAGGTCATGAAATTCAAGAGAGGGTCATGAGAGGGGAAGAAGAAATTAATGAGGTGGGAAATAGAGGGTAATATCATAGTCTTAGTTAGGGTTTCTATTGCTGTGAAGAGACACCATGACCAAGGTAACTCTTAAAAAGGAGAAACATTTAATTGGATGGCTTATAGTTCAGAGATTAATTCTGTGTTCAGACAGATATGATATTATCTACATCTTGATCCCAAAGGCAACAAGAAGTAAACTGAGACACTGGGTGTGGCTTGAGCATATATAAGACCTCAAAGCCCTCCTCCATAGTGACATACTTTCTCCAATAAGGCCATACATACTCCAACAAAGCCACACCTCCTAATAGGGTCACTCCCTATGAGCTTATGGGAACCAGTCACATCCAAATTACTATAAGCACAATTAATAGAATGACAGTGTTATGGAATATTTGTACATTGTGTGAAGATGTATTGCTCTTACTAGTGTAATAACGAGCTAAATGGCCAATAGCTAGCAGGAAAGGATAGGCAGGAATTCTAAGAGAGAGGAAGTGAAGAAAGAATCTAGGCAGTAGGATTTCACCAGCAGATTAGTAAATTGGCTGTATCATACCGAGGAAAGGTAACTGAGCTATGTGGCAGAATATAGATTTTAAAAATATGGCTAATTAATTATAGGAGCTAGTTGGAAACAAGCCTACGATAAAAGCCAACCTTTAATAATTAACAATAAGTCTCTGTGTTGTTTTTTGGGACCTGGTGGCCCAAACATAGTTCAACAAAGAAGCTTGCTACACAGTAAAAGGAGGAACTGACTAGAAAAAGAAATGGAATGTATAGCATGGAGGGAAGGAAAGACATGGAGGGAGGGAAGGTGACAGCGGAGAGTGACATGAATGATAACATGATAACACGTATGTATGATGATAGCATGACAAAAACTAGGACTTTGTATGCATGCTGAATAAGAGGAAGAAAGAAAAGTGACCATTTTATACAATGGTATCATAGGAAAATGACTTTTAAACCTCAAAACATTCAAGACAATAATGAGAGTTTTAGCAGGGGCTACACATTTTCATAAAGTTCTAGTGATTTGACCTAATTTTGCTAAAACTGTTCCCTGTGGTTTAACAGGATGCCTTCAGAGAGATGGTCAAACTTCCCATTGTGGATTCCTGAGTACATCAGACCCCTCTGTTTGATATACTGTCTTTCCATCATCACAAGGCTTCTGTTCAGTCTAGAACCCAAGATGGCTGCACTCTTGCTGATTCACACTAGCTTTCATTGCCTGTGAGGGCACCTTAGAGTTAACTCTCAGCTCTGTATCAGAAATGCCTCTCCTTTAGGAACTAATGACAAGGAAGAAGTGTGGTTCTGGAACAGGAATGCAGAATTAAACAGTCCTCTCTCAGGCACAACACAAAATGTCCAGGAAATTTGGGACACCATGAAAAGGCCAAACCTGAGAATAATTGAAACTTAAGAGGGAGAAGAATACCAGCTCAAAGGCACAGAAAATATATTCAGCAAAGTCATAAACTTCCCCAAACTAAAGAAGGAAATGTCTATAAAGATACAGGAAGCCTATAAAACACCAAATAGACTAGGCCCACATAAAAAGTCTGCTCGCCATATAATAATCAAGCCAATAAACCTACAGAACAAAGAAAAAATACGAAGAGCTGCAAAGGAAAAAGACCAAATCACCTATAAAGGCAGAACCATCAAAATAACATCCGACTATTCAGTGGAAACAATAAAAGCAAAAAGGTCCTAGTCAGACATTATACAGACACTAAAGGTACATGAATGCCAACCTAGACTATTGTACCCAGCAAAACTATCAATCAACATAGATGGAGTAAACAAGATATTTCACAACATAACCAGATTTAAACAATACCTAACCACAAATCCGGCCCTACAAAAAGTCCTAGAGGGATATCTCCAACCTAAGGAAACCAGAAATACCCATGTAACCACAAATAATTGATAACTCCACAGAAGAACCCCCCCAAAAGAATATATAAACTGCTACCAAAAATGACAGGAAATATCAGTCATTAGTCATTAATATCCCTTAATATCAATGGACTCAATTCACCTATGAAAAGACACACCCTAGCACAATGAATACAAAAATAGAAACCATCTTTCCGATGCAGACAAGAAACATACCACTACTTTAAAGACAGACACAGGCTTGGAGTAAAGGGTTGGGGAAAGTCTTTTCAATCAAATGGCCCTAAGAAACAAGCTGGTGTAGCCATTTTAATATGTAACAAAATAGACTTTAAACTAAAATCAATAAAAAGAGGCCAGGATGGACACTACTTATTCCTCTCAGAAAAATTCACCAAGAAAAAATTTCAGTCCTGAATATCTATGCCCCTAACACAAGGGCACCTACATATGTTAAAAACAAAACAAAACAACAACAAAAAACCACTAAAGCTTAAACCTCATATCAAACCTGACAAACTAATAAGTGGGAGACTTCAATACTTCACTTTCATCCTTGGATAGGTCAACCAGACAGAAACTCAACAGAGAAATAAGGGATCTAACAGAAGTTATGACCCAAATGGACTTAGTAGATATATACCGAACCCTCCACCCAAACAAAAAGGAATATACATATTTCTCAGTACCCCATGGAACTTTCTCTAAAATTGACCACATACTAGGTCATAAAGCAAATATCAACAGGTACAAAAAAAAATGGGTATAACCCCTTGTACCATATCAGATCACCATGGTTTAAAGTTAGAGTTCACCAACATCAAGAATCACAGAAAGCCTACCAACTCATGGAAACTAAACATCACTCAACTGAACCACCTCTGGGTCAAGGAAGAAATTAAGAAAGAAATCAAAGAGTTCCTAGAATTTAACAAAAATGAATCCATGACATGCCCAAATGAAAGCAGTCTTAAGATCAAAATTCATAGCACCAGATGCCTACATGAAAAGACTAGAGAAATCCCACACTAGAGAACTATCAGCACAGCTGAGACCCTTAGAACAATTAGAAGCAAACTCACGTAGAAGGAGTAGAGGGCAGGAAATAATCAAACTTAGAGCTCAAATCAACACAATTGAAACAAAAAGGACAATACAAAAAAAAAAAAAATCAATGAATCAAAGAGTTGGTTCTTTGAGAAAGTCAACCAGATAGATAAACCCTTATCCAAACTAACCAAAAAGCAGAGAGTGAATATCCAAATCAACAAAATCAGAAATGAAAAGGGGGACATAACAATAGACCCCCAGGAAATCCAGAGAATTATCAGGTCATACATTAAAGATCTATACTCCACAAAAAGTGGAAAACCTAGAAGAAATGGACAGTTTTCTGGGCAGGTACCATTTACCAAAATTAAATCAAGATCAGATTAAAGACCTAAACAGTCCTATAACACCAAAGGATATTGAAGCTAACCCTAACCCTACCTAACCAGTCATTAAAAGTCTGCCAAATAAAAAAGACATTTTCATTACTTATATTGTCATGAGTCAGTTAAACATAGGAACATATTCTGAGTAATATGTCATTGGCTAATTTTGTCATTGTGGGAACCTATAGACTATACTCACTCGCAGAAAGTTATAAGGTTCAAGTCAGTCACTCAATGTGGTGTTTTGGTGCAGTCAGGAAATATGATGAACACGAAATTTATGGGGCAGTTGATGCTGGAGTAACATTTTGGTTTTTGAGACAAAGTCTTGCTAGCCCAGCCTGGCCTAGGACTTTCTATGAAACCTAGGCTTATCTCAAAGTCTCAATCTCTATGCCTTGGCTTCCCAAGTCCTGGATTGTATGTATGCACCATCACGTATGGCTTGTGCCATACTTGTTTTTTTGTAATAAGATTGGCACTGTCCAATACCTTAGCATCACCACAAACACATGACATAATGCTAACCTTGCTCTATGATGCTAAGAAACTTACAATATCACTAGGCAGCCCAGTACAGCCTTACAGGACCACCATCCATGTATATGTGGCCCATCACTGGGCTGGATGTCATTACAGCACACTTGGCCATATATGGTCAGTATTGACTAACTGGAAAGACTGCATTAAGTGATTGCTTATGCCAGAAGGCTTTAAAATACAGACTGCCACAGCTGGGGTGGGAGTGTGACACTTTTGAAGCCTCCCTTGATGTAAACTAAACCACAGTGGAGTGAGTAGGAGGCTGGCAATCAGCATGCAACTTCCCTGACTAAGCTTTACAGTCAAGTCAGTTCAGATCCCCTGAGCTAGCACTGCCCATTAGAAAAGCCTCAGCCCTTGGAATGGAGACAGGCTGGGAAGGGTGGGTGGTGCAGGCGGGACGTGATGAGGAGGAAGCCCTAGGTTTCCTCTGTGTTGCTTGCTTTTCTTTTAAAGTCTCAAACTTACTGGGGAAAAATTAACAAACACCTTCTCTTCTGCACTTCCTGCCTGCCCTTAGCCAGCTCTCAGCAGAGGCAGGCAAGCTCTCCTCCCCTCTGCAGGGAGGGCCAATGGCTGCTGGCTAGACATCAATATTTACATTCTGTTATCACATCTGCTGAAGAACCCCAGGCCTAAGCAGCCAGAGTGAGTTATTCTAGTTTTTATCTCCAGACTGCTGGGCTCTGAAAAAAACACACTTTCTCTTTGGAGAAGCACAGCATTTGTTAAGAAGATACATATCCTTGGAGGTGGTGTGGGGGATACACAGCTACATCCCCCATATGCAGGAAAGCATCACACTCCAAGGGCTAACTCTTCCCCAGCTGCATCCCTGTTGCTCAGCATATCTGAAGAATGCGCTGACTGACATGACTTATTAGAGGCCAACATCAGAATGCTCTACCATCAGCATAACCCATCCAGAGCACAGGCCATCTATGATCCATAACAAAGGGAAGAAATGTGTCTGGCCACAGGCCTGTCTGTCGACTTAAATTTTGGAGTGAGAGAGAAATGGGGAGGTGCCCCATGAAGTTTTTGGAGACAAGCCTTTACTACAAGCCATAAATCAGAGAAACGTTGCCAGATATTCACTTTCACTGAAAAGTAAAAACGTTTATAGCTTGATGCTCTTGGCTAGATTTTGCCCGGGATACCAGATGGGCTAAGAGATTTCCTTTGCTCTTGTGATAGGCATGGGTCAGGCTTCAGGTAGCACCTGTTGACATTTCCAGGTTCTTGTGCCTCAGAACAAAGAACTGGATCAGTGATGCCTGGATGCTGATAGCCATGCAGACAGTTTGTCTCCTCCCCACTCCCACTGCTGAGACAAGGTTTCTCTATAGAATAGTCCTGGCTGTCCTGGAACTCACTCTGTAAACCATGCTGGCCTAGAACTCCCAGAGATCTGCCTGCCTTTGCTTCCCAAGTGCTCTGATTAAAGGCATGTGCCGCCACAACCACCTGGCCAGACAATTTATAAAGAAAAAGATTGTGTACTTCTCAAGGAATCTGAGATAAGTTATCCTTGGAATTCTCATTCCTTGTCCACCAGTGAGTACGTGCAGACTAGAAGCACCTTCAGCTTCTTATACCCAACAAGGACTACCCCACCCAGCCTAGGCAGAGTTACTCCCTATGCTCTGGAGGAGGAAGAGGAAGAGAAGGAGGAGGGTGACAAGAAGGACTGGGGTCTACTCTTTTTTGTGAGAATATGATCTGCTCTTTTAGAAATAAATACAACTGGTGTAAGACCCCTAAACCAGGTGGTCCAGTAGGACCAGGAGAGTAAAAATGTAGATGATTGACAGGACAAAAGAGGCCCTGATCATAGTGGCTACTGGACTTGAGCTGGGGAGGGGAGGGCTTCAGAGGGGAGCAAGTTACTGGGGACAGGGCTTTGGCCCAGTGAGATGAGCTCCAAGGGAGGGTACAGACAGTTAACTAAGCATGAGCCTGGGAGTGGATTAGCAAACAATCTTCCTCCATGGTTTCTACTGCTGCAATAAAACACCATCCAAACAAGCAACTTGGGAAGGAAAGGGTTTATTCAGCTCACACTTCCACATCACTGTCCATGACTGAAGGAAGTCGAGGTAGGAACTCAGGGCAGGAACCTGGAGCCAAGAACTGGGACAGAGACCATAGAGGATTCCTAGCTTGTTCAGGACACCTGCCAAGGGATGGCAGTCCCCACAGGAAATCCAGCCAGAAGGGCACGGCACCAATGCAAGCTACAGCTTCTGATTTTCTGGAAGCAAGAACTCTGTTTAGGGTTCAAGGTCAGGCTTTTCTGAATGTGACCTGTGATATGTTACATATTTAACAAAATCTGGAATACCAAGAGATCAACACACAGTCGAAAACTAGGCAGACATAGGTCAAGAAGTTCTTGGTCTCTGAGTACAAGGCCAAACAACTGGGCTTCAATGACAAACACCTTCAATCCCAACACACAAAAAAGCCAAGAATAGTGTCCTATACCTTTAATCCCCTAACTCCAGAGACAGAGATCTTTCTGTGTGTGAGTTTGAGGCTGACTACCAAATAGAGTAGCTCATGTCTTTAGTCCTAACCTAGATGAGATACAGCTAGACAAAAAGAATATTTAAGGCAGGTTTAAAAAAACAACAGCAATTAAAAGCAACCAAGAGTAGGCTAAGAAAGCTAAAAGATATCTAGATGAGATTTAGCTGTAGTGTTTCCTCTCTCTGATATTTCAGCCTTTCCCCGATACCTAGCTCTAAGTCTCTTTCATTACAATTAAGATTCATGCAACAGTGATCTTTATTTTCAGTGGTGTTTTGCTCTACTTTTCAAATAATGCTTTGAGAATAATGTGTATGTGGGTAATAATGCCCTCCCCTGCAAAGTCCCCAACAGCTCCCATCCATGCCCAGCTAACAGTGTCCTCTCTTCTGCTGTCCCTTGCCTGTTCCTCTACCCATCACAGAACAGTGTCAGGCGAGCCCATCCCTCCCCATCAGCCCATGCTGATGTCCCACCATCTTTTACACAACCTGACACTGGCTGGTGGGATTCAGGCCAAGCATGTTTACACATCCTTCCAGATTTTTAGATTCTTCTAAAAATACTCCATTTGAAATATTTAAAATTTATAATAAAATTTTAAATAAAAGGTCAATTCATAAAATCCTGCTTAAATTAAATGAAAACATGGTATTAAAATTTATGAATCTCAACAGTTTGGAATAGTTCTATCTTTTAAAAATAAAAGGGAAGCACTTCTGATGCAGAGAGTAAATTTAAATTACTTGGGAAAATTTCTTTTTTTCTTTCTGAGTTACTTCCCACCCTCATAATAACATTCTTTAATAAATGCCAATTCTTTTCTTTGAAGTTTACAGTTAAAAATTTAGATAGATCTATTATTAAATGAAAATGACTAGTGACACCTAATAGTAGCAAGAATGTAAAAAATTATATCTTTATTTTTATTTATTTATTCCTCTTTCCCCAGCAACCAATACTTGCCCAGGGTGGTATGGGCCTCATGCTCCCTTTCCACATTCATGATGAGATGTCAATGCACTTCATTTTGTACAGACCTGAGCCTGGTAAGGACAGCTGCGGTGAATTCACGAGCACCACAGCAACATCATATCTAGAAGATGACAGTATTTCACCACACTTCTTCCCATCCTTCCTCTAGAACTTCAGTTCATTCCATTCTCCCATGATGCTCCCTGAGTCGTGGAAGGGGTGACATATATGACTTCTCTGGGGCTGGGCATTCAATGTCACTTATTCTCAGCACTTTGACAAATTATGACCTGACAACGGGGAACTGTTAGGGAATATTTAACTATGTAAAGATGTGTTGCATTTGTTTATGCTGTGGAATATTACTTTAAGTGTGTAAAGGTGAGTTACATTTGCTTATGCTGCATTTGTTTAATGATGTAAAGATATATTATGTCTGTTTATGTTGCATCTGTTTAACTATGGAAAGATGTGTTGCTATTTCACCTTGCCTGCCTAAGGTATCTGATTGGTCTAATAAAAAGCTGAACAGCCAGTAGCTAGGCAGAAGAGGGACAGGCAGGGCTACCAGGCAGAGAGAATAAATAGGAGGAGAAATCTAGTCTCAAAGAGAACAAGAAGAAACAAAAAGAAGGAAGAGAATGTGGAGAAAGAAAGGAATAGATCGAGGACAAGAAGCCAGCCAGTTGCCAGCCATCCAGACAGACACAGGAAGCAGTGAAAGTAAGTTATGCAAAAGAAAGAAAAGGTAAAAATTCCCAAAGCAAAATGTAGATAAAGAGAAACAGGTTGTTAAAAGAAGGATCCAGAAACCAGCCTAAGCTAGGCTGAGCATTCACAACTGATAAGTCTCCTTCGTGTCATGATTTGGGAACTGGTTGATGGCCCTAAAAGAAAAAGCCTGGGACAGGGAACGCCTGTTTTGTGGTCTTTCTAATGCCATCCTTAGCTTTAATGTCATCTCTAAGCAAGACTAGGCTGGTTAAACCAGGACAAGGTGTCTCAGCTCTTCATGAGGGCTGAACCCTCTTTCCATGTCTGGAGTGACTAGGCAGACTAGTAGGGAGGAGAGCATCCTATCCATGTTTATATCCTTACAGGGTTTTCCACACTGTGCCTCTGGTGTGCCAAATTGGCTCCTTCTAACATGTTGCATGGTTCACATTTCTTCTAGATCAAAGCTTAAAACAAACAAACAAACGAATGAATGAATGAATGAATGAATTTTAAAAAAGACCTGGGACTGGGAAGATGGCACAGTGTCTAAAGCTTTCATGCAAGCTTGGGGGCTGGAGTTCAAATCCCCAGCATCCACATAGATGCTAAGTGGACATGGAAATCTGCTAATAATCTTAGCCCTTGGGAAGCAGAGATAGAAGATTCATAAAGCAAGCTGGCATGCTCATGTACCTGCACTCATATAAACATGCATATACACACACATACCACATGCATGTACACATGCAGAAAAAACCTACTTGCTGTTACAAGGTTATTTCATTTGCTATCTCACTTTGTTGCATGTTCTTCTTGTAGAATATAGTCTTTCAGCACAATGTGCGCAGTGGTATGAGTTGGTATCTGAAGAGTGTCAGCTGTAGTGATTATGACAGTGACCATGAATGACTGTGGTGAGAACACTTTTGATAAAGCATTTTAATGAAAATACTATAAAGGCCTTAGCTTACTCATAGACATTTGGATCGGTGATTGCTCTAGCAAAGTATCCCTGACTAACAGCAATGTTCCCTGTAGAAGCATTCACCCCCTGACATCTCAACTCTTCTGTAGGTGCTTTTTATTCTGTAGGTGGAGATTCCTGGGAGCTCAAAGACCCAAATTCTGAATATCTCTATCTGAAGAGACATACCATTGATAACAATCACAACAAAAAGAATCAAATGCCATCAGAAAACTGTACATGACAGTTGGGCAAAAGGAAGATGCTTTGAATGTAGGAAGCATATTTTTGTAATTGTTATAAATCTTTACTGATGAGGTGTTAAATAAGACAAGAGTGTGTACTCAGAAGATGTAATAGAATGCTGCCAAGTACCCAGCCAGCCTAGAAAGAATGCAACATTTCCTTTTCTCAGATATTTTTAAGGGAGAATGCTTGGAATCAGCAATAAATTCAGCTCTAGGGTAAATGTACTCTTTAAGGCTCTGAGGTTATCTGCAAGGGGCTGGTCTGAACTAGGCAGAGATGGGCTATGGAGACTAGCCCAAACCTCCCTCAATGGATAGGATGTAGTGTAATAACTTAAGAATGAATCTGGCCTTATGTTGCTATAAAGTGATCCATCTAAGCATTCAGAGAATTAGAACAGAATCTTGGTAGTGCTGTGCTTGCTAGCTGTATATCTCTAATTAAGAGCAAAATCTCAGCCAGTTCCTGGAAGGCATACTCTCCAAAGTACGATGGATGATAAAGCTAGATAGAACATTAGAACTGAAGCTCCCTGAACACGGCGTATCTGGACAGATGGAGTGACTGTTAAGAAATGTGTTGATATAGAGAATTAGAATATTTACATCATAAGCCAAAATTAGGCTGGTTAGATGGCTCAGGGGGTAAAACACTTGTGGCATGAACATGAAGACCTGATTTGCATACACCTGTAATCTCATTACTCCCTCAGTGAGATGGGGGGCAGACACAGGGTACCCGGAAGCTCACAAGCCAGTTAGCTTGGAGATAAAGAACAAGAAACCCTGTCTCCTTTGACTCCTAACACCCACCTGACAGCTCACAGCTGATCCAGGGGATCTGACGCCCTCTTCTGCCCTCTGCAGACACTGCAGGCATGTGGTATACAAATACATATGCAGGCAAAAACAAGAAGGAAGGGAGGGGAGGAAGGAGGAAGGAAGTAAGGGAAGGAAGAAAGAGAAAGAAAAAAGAAAGAGAAGAAAGAAAGAAAAGTAGAAAGAGAGGAAGAAGGAAAGAAGCAGCCTTGGCTTAAACACAGTAGGAGAGGATCCACAGATCCCCAAAGTACCCTCTCTCTCAAAGTTTTTTTTTAAGAGCTGAAATTACTTGGATCTGTCTTTTGTTTGCTTAGACTATAACAACCTCTGTATCTGACCCAATAGTTTTTTGATAAAACTCTTTGGGTTATATTAATTTAACAGACCACAGCTTTCACCAACCCAAAAGAAAGAAAGTCATCAAATAGAATCTGAAACTTATAACAGAGACTTTCCACACTTTGCTGAAATTTACCTACCTGGTATCCCACCAATGTATTAGACAAGAGCGTTGTTTTTAGTTTGGGGTTTTTGTTTTGTTTTGGGATGTGTGTATGTTATTTTTATGATGCTTGATTGGAACAAGCAGTTTGGGGAAAAATGAATCCATGTTCTTGGCCTATGCTCACCTATTTTTGTTTCCAAATGAATTCTCACTTAGAAGCAAGTGCTGTGTTTGAAGTTGATGTCAACCAAACTGAAGTTGAGGTCAGGTTCAATACCTTCACAGCTATGCAGCGGAGTGAGAAGCTGGGTGAACTTGGCAGGGTCTGGAGAGACTACTGTTAGATTCTACCTCTCACAGGTGGATGGATGGATGTTCTCTGTAATGTGGCTACCTCAGTAGACTTGCCTAGAGAATGCATCAGGAGTTCCCTAGTCTGTAGAGAAAGGTTATCCTTAGCTGTAGCTGAGTGATTCCTCACCATTGTGGCTCTGATGGGATTTGTGGTTCTCAAGCCTGAACAGAACTATGATGAGAAAAATTCATGCAGATAAGAATTACAGACAGTCATCATGACAGAATTATTTGCCCATTAGGCTTGAACAGAGCACAGTATGGTTTTCATTGGAGACATTGGATAATAACATGGATAACCTGGAAGAGACTTCTCTGTCTAATTATTTTAATTTTTGATGTTATCTTTCCACAAAACAAAGATTTTATTTGCCTCCTATTAGCTGCAGCAGTATGCTACAGTATAAAGAAGATCTATATATAAAATTTATTGCACATAATTATTTTTTAAAAGGAAAAAGTGGTCTGACAAGATGCTCAGTAAATGGGACTTGTTGCCGAATCTAATGGCCCAAGATCAGCAGGGAGTCTCTGTATGCTCTCCTCTGCTCTCCACATGTGCACAGTGGCATACATACTAAATGGATAAATACAATTTAAGAATAAATAAGGAAATATAAATAAAAAGAGGTAAATGGAAGAAACTGAAATGTTTCCTTAGCTGTATTTTAAATTTCACTGCATACTTTGAGATAATCCTTCTAACCTTGACCCATGTTCTCAGCATCAGATTAATGTCAACCCATTGGGTGACAAACAAAAGCTTGCATTCTTTCCCCACATATTCTGTTTTCTATCTCGTGTCTTCTAAGCTTGCTCAGACTTGGCCACTCCTTTGTCAACCTGTGTTAGTGGCCACTGTTCACAATCTCCAATCAAAAGTAAGTTTCTTAATAACCTGAGTCCACTTATTTCCTTTCACATGTCATGACTATGTGTACCTACATGTATTTATGTCTATTTAAAGGAAGACCAGGAACATGAGGAAGGGACTGTGGTTGTTCCAGAGTGTGGAATTTGAATTGACGTAAAACAAGTAAAACTTAAAATAGTTTTTATTATTATTATTATTATTGAATCTTTGGGAATTTTACCTCATAAGCTTCAATCCTATTCATTTCCCAGTTTTTAAATGTCCATCCTTGTAAGAAAATAAAATGTAAAAGTTAGAAAAGAAAAGAAAAAAGAAGAAAGCCACAACCAACCAATCAAAGAAAGAAAGAAAAATTGACAACTCTCTCTCTCTGATCCCTTTGGACTTGCTCCTCTATCAGCCACAGCCCTCTATGCATGTGCCGACCTGCTACTCCATCTTTCCTGCTGCTCCATCACATATTTGTTCAAAGAGATTACATCAGAAGTTGCAATGTGTCGTGCAGTATACTCTTTTCCCAAACAGCTTTACTTGTGAAGGTTCATTGCAATCAGTCATTAGTCTAGTTCAAGGCCTCTGGCTTCTGCTACACCATCAGTAGTGGACACTCAGAGATTCTAACATACCCTGCTACTGTCCTGGCTTGGGGAGATCTTGCAACTATACTTTTTCAGGACCCCCTTCATACACTGCAGCAGCTCATAGAGAGGGAAGATGTTGGACTGGGCCTGTGTCTGGGCCTGGGTGGTAGCTGAAGTGATCAGCCCACCAGCTCGACCTCGCCCACACCATCAGGGCCAGCTCTTCTGCACGTCAGAGAAGGGCAAGGCCAGTCCTGTGAGGAGTAGCAGGCCGGCTCAGTGTGACTGTCACATATCAACATGGCTTTAGGCTTCATGGACAGTCACCTGGCCTGTGGTGCCCATGGGGTCACAGACATCAACACAGGCCCCAGCTGCAGTAAGACCATGGACCCAGACATGGCCCTCGGTGGCAACACAGGCCTAGACATCCCTATGGTCTCACAGGCCTCTCACAGCCAACTGCTCCTTCCCAGGCACAGCTCCAGTTCTGTTTCTCTCCACAGCATGTGGACCTCTCTGCTTCCCTTTCTCTCTCATCTCTCCACCACGTACTTGCTTGCTTCCAGAGCTCAGTGTCTCTAAAACAAATACAAAATTTAAAAATCATCTTATTGTTATTAATTTTCTCTCCCTCTCTTTCTTTCTTATTTTTGGTTTCTTACTTTCTCTGTGCTGGAACTGAATGCCAGACCTCACAAGTTAGGTGGGGTTTTTGTAAGTATTCAATAAGCAGATATTAGAAAAGGACATTTCAGCCATCATAAGTATGAGCAGCATCACAGTGTCAGTCATTTGCCCACTGTTATGACAAATATCTGAGAAAATAAATATCACCTCAAAGGAAGAGACTTTATTTTGGTTTAAGTTCCCAATCTGTGATCATTCCGCTCTGTTGCTCATGGGCCTATGGTGAGACAGACGTCATGATGGGAAGTTTGTGACAGTAAACTGACTCACCGATGGTAGACAGGAGTCAGAGAGAGAGAGAGAGAGAGAGAGAGAGAGAGAGAGAGAGAGAGAGAGAGAGAGATGGGACGACACAGCCCTCAAGGACCTACTCCATACAACGCCCTCCTCCCTTCTGAGCATCTAAATGGTTCATCAAGAGAAGAACCCATTGTTGGATTCACCCATTAGTGAGATCAGAGTCCTCATGATCCAGTCCCCATAGTCTAGCCAGGCCCAGAGATCTCCATGGCCTCAGGTGGCAACACAGAACCCATGAATATTGACACTTGGGGGTGACATTCTAGATCTACACTGTAACAAATATGCATATTGCATTTCACAGTAAGCCAAAGCTGTTTCTGAGCCCCTCACATGCTTTATTTTTATCTTTCGTGACAATTTTATGAGATTAAATATTGTTAGCTCCATTTGATGGATGGCCTGCAGAGGCACTGACCAACTAATAGACATGTCGAAGAGCACTCAATTACTGAGCAACAGAACACATTTGGATTTATTGAGGCTGTGTTTGTAACCACTGTGTGAGACCAGAAGCCTAGCTCCACACTCAGTGACAGGCTTATTCAAAGCAATAAGGTGGACATTAATAGAGTAGGACACCTGACACATTCCTGTGGCCTTGAAGCACACATGGATACACAATCCATGTATACACACATCACACACACATATTCCTCCCTCTGTGTGTGTGTGTCTCTCTCTGTGTTTCACAACACGCACTTTTAATTAAATAATAAACAATTCCATTTATTACTTTAAAAACATTTATAATAGTTCATTCTTATTTTTATGTACATTGGTGTTTTGCTTGCATGTATGTCTGTACGAGGGTGTCAGATCCCCTGGAACTGGAGTTACAGACAGTTGTAAACTGTCGTGTAGGTGCTGGAAACTGAACCCTGGTCCTCTGGAAGAGCAGCCAGTGCTCTTAACCACTAAGCCACTGCTCAGGCCCCTCTGTTTATTTTTTATGGGCCAATAAATATTTAATAGCAATGGCTCTTGCTAACTTTATGAATTATCTGCATCTCCCTTTTCCATGGTACACACCATCTCCTCTAATTGTTGTAATGTGGACCAGTGGCATCTTTTTAAGTGAAGAAAAAACTATAGAACACATTCTTTCTACATAAGCCTTTGTGTTAGAGGCAGACTGCAATTGGCCAGCAACAAAGGGCTGAGAAAGAATGAGGCAAGATGTGTGAATTGTGAGCTCGAAGTGAGTGTAATTAAATCTCTGTGCTGAAATGGAAGAGGTAACAGTTGCTCCAGTAACTGTTTCTCAGTTGCTCCTATCAAGTCCTCCCGGACCCTCTAAAGAGAATGTGTTAGAGCCGAAACTTGGCTCTGGGCAGACACACTCAGGCTGTACTTCCGACAGCTCAGAATGCTCACTGTGTGCAGTTCTCCAGCCCTTGCTGTAGGACAGCCATATCAGTAAGCCCGAAGCTGTTTGTGGTTAATTAGACCAACTCATTAAATTAGAGCTATTTACTAGAATGAGGTTTGGTTAACATTTTGGTGACACCCTAAAAAGTCTACCTTATGGATCCACCACTGTCCTTATTTCTCATCATTCCTTAAAAATGTTTTTCCATAAAACCTCCAACTATTCCAAATATGAACTTTATTAATAACTCTAAGATTTCTCCTTGAGGGGAGAAGTCACTGAGTTGGTCACTTTAGAGTGAAAGGGGCATTTTTTTAGTGTGCCTAGCACTGATGTGGCTCTGTTCTTCAGATCTGGAAATTCACTAGTGTGATTAACACCTGCCTATGCTTAGCGGCCACAGGCTCTCCAATCAGCCTTGTGAGCAATGCAGTGACATTTATGTCCTGTCAGTGCTGACTGATACATTTCTTTTTCAGTCAGATCAGAATGAAGTTGGTTAAAAGGCATGCCATTTATTAAGCCCAGTGTACCACACAATAACTATAAAGCCAGCACGGGGAGATGTATTTAATACAATCTCTCAAGCCAGCCACTTATTTCTGGAGGATGCACATGCCCCACCTCCTGTCCCATCATCCTGGCAATTTGTATTCAGAGTGTATTGATATGTGCCCATTCAGAATTGTCCTCAGCAAGTCATTCGTCCACATAGCCTCTTTACTGGAAGCCACTGTGACAAAGAGCTACAAAAATAACACATTTCTGCTGACAGCCAATGACAACAATGTGGTTCAAGGCTCCCTGGTTTATTCCAAGTGGTAAACTTACTTTAGAATTGAGAGTAGAAGTATGCAGCCTTTACTCAAAACATGGTGAGCTTATGTAGCAAGAGAAAGGTAAGTGTGAACTGTCATCTTTCTCGGGAAGTTCCTGGTCTGGTACACGGCTTCAGCATGTAACCATAGCAATCAATAAGGACAGCATTCTTGCTGCATTCTTTACATAGCTTTAGTTGTAAATTCCTACTTCAATAACAATATCTCAATGTCTTTAAGACAGGAAACAGGCAAAGTCAGGTAAAATAACAGAATCAAAAGTGAGAGGCTTCTGGTTTCTGAACCAGCCTTCAGGAGCTTGGAACAGGACATGCTGGAGTCACCACAGAGAGCCAAACAGAAAATCAACAAGTGACCTAGAGACAGCAGAACTCCACAGGGCAACACCTGCAGACACACACTTGCCACAACAAAAATGAGGACCAGACCTCAGAATCAGCACCAAAGAAGAAAAACTTAGTCTGTAACTGATAAATTGATGCTGGTGGGGAGTGGAGGGGGGTTGTTTGTGGATAAACTGGAGGAATAAAATCCCAATGGGAACCCAGCTTTAAGGTGGCCTACAAATGTCTATGAGTTTTACTCAAGAGTTCCACCCAGTTCTCTCTGTGAAGACTGATAGAAAATGGAGTCATTTTGAGCATCTGTATTTCAGGTTGTATTAGCCTGTTTTCTGCTGCCAGCAGCATAATATCACAATCTAGATTAGGTTAGCCTCAGGGTTCTGGAGGTCCATGTCAAAGGGCCACATCTGGTGAGGGTCTGGAGTGGTACAAGAAACTGCAGGGCAAGAGTCAGGCCATGTGTATGTCTGTGTCCTCCATGTGTGTATCTATGTCTTCCATATGTGTATGTCTATGTCTTCCACATGTGTGTATTTGTGTCTTCCATATGTATGTGTCTGTGTCATCCATGTCAGTGTCTTCCACATTTGTATCTGTGTTTTCCACATTTGTATCTGTGTCTTCCACATGTGTGTGTCTGTCTTCCATGTTCTGCCTCTCTTGTTCTTATAGAATCAATGAGTTGAATATGTCAACTTTACAGAACCTGAAACCGCTGGAGAGATAAGGCTCTGGGCGTGCCTGTGGAGAGTCATCTCAAAGGATGTATTTGCTGTTTGAGGATCCATGTTCTCCCTGGGCAGGGAGCCCTGGACTGGATCAAATGGAGAAGGCAGCTGAGACGCTCTCATTTCTTTCTCTGTTTCCTGATGGTGGACGTGACATATAACTGGCTGCGTCAAGCTTCTTTCTTCTGTCTACCCTAGAATAAGCCCTTTCTGTCTTAAGGTGTTTTCATCACAGCAATAAGAAAAGAAACGAAGATGGTCAGAACAGCCAGGGCTCCACTTGGACACCTTCATCAAAATCTGGTCACCTCCCAAAGGTCCCCGATTCCAAGCATCACTTATTGTCTCACAGTGGGGATTCCAGTTCAGCAAATGATGTCAAGAAGGCATAGTCAAAGTATATCTAAGCTCATTTTCCTGACAAGGCTTCCCCTCAAGAGAATCTATGCTACCAGAACCTAACCAATGTATATAAATACAGTGTTCCAGTTTGCTTTCAATTGCTGTGAGGAGAACACTGACCCAAACCAACTTGAGGAGGAAAGGGTTTATTTATAAGGCCTGGGCATCCTGATCACAGTCTATTGCTGAAGGAATTTGGGGCAGGAACAATGGAAGGGAGCAGCTTACTGGCTTGCTCCCAATGTCTTGCTCAGCTTGCTATTTTATATAACCCAAGACTACCTGCCCTGGGGTGACATGGTGGCCCATGTTGGGCTTAGCCTTTCCACATTAATAATTAATCAAGAAAATATCCCTTATAGACTGCCAACAAGCCAACTTAATGGAGGCAGTTCCTCATCTGAGAGCCTTCTTCCCAAGGGACTCTAGTTTGTGTTAAGTTGACCAAACTAACCAGCACACACAGGGAAAGGTGTTACTAACCCAAGACCCTTCGGTAGGTAACTTTGGTACATTGTTGGATCCAGCTGATGAGTCTCTGGAGTAAGTAGGGGCAGATATTCAACTGAAGATATAATAGAAGATAGAAAAGCAAACCAGGAGAGACTCAGTGGTTCAAAACCACAAAGACCCTGCGTTTATTTCTGAAAGCACTTATATACATTTTCAAGCCAGGTTTCAAATAAACACAGTACAAGCATTCAGACATTGAGAAAACCCCATGCTGTCCTTGAGTAGGCAGTGGGTAGCTTCACTATCACATCATGTGCCTTCTGCTAACTTGAGCAGTAAGATAATGAATTCTTTCCCAGGGGTTAATCAGTCTAGTCCCACGGTCACCAAGGCTAAAGCAAGAAGCAAGATGAACTCCAGAATAGCTGAGTCACTGTGACTCTATTACCAAGTCAGTATGGTAAACTGAGTCACTGTATGGGCTGCCACAGTTCCTCCTTATTTATTTTTTTTAAGACTACTATAGAGCCTCACGGTTGACTGTGCCAGTCTTAGGTTGTTCCTTACCACAGTCTAGTCTTACCTGTCATGAGAGATTAAATGTCATCATTCATGTACTGTTTTAGGTTGAAAGGAGGCAAAGAAAACTTACCTATTGTTAATTATCCAGTCTGTGGTGCCATTAATCAGGGGAATGTGTGGAGTTTTTACTCTTTGAAGTTCTGAGCCCAATTTCTATAACAAGTTCACAAGCATCTTGAGAGCTGTAGACGAACAGATTATGCCTAGCAGCACACATGCTCCAATAACAGCAACACTACTCAGGAGCAAAGTCAATGACAATCATGATCGGATAGCTTTCTTAAACTGTTCGAAGATATCTTTGGCTGCATCAGAATCCAAATTAGCCTGTCTTACATCTTGATGTAGCTTAGTCAAATCTAAGGATACATTAGAATCATGCCAAATTCCTGTATGGTGTGTCTTAATGCTATCCAAACCAATACTTTCATTATACACAGAAGATGTAACACAGATCCATTCATAATTAGCATGACATTTCAAGTGTGTTCTGATTTTCAAACTTTGAGGCTCATCTCCCAAAAATTGTACCACCTCATACAAAGCATTTAATTTATTCTCCATTTTCAAATCAGTATCCTCTTGAGTTTCTAAGGTCAAAGACACATTCTTAGATAATTGACAACATATCCAGCAGTGTGAATAAACTGAGACAAAGCTACAGTTGCCATGGTGGCCGTGGCTAAGAGACTAATTAGAGCAACACCTCCAGCAACCATGAGTCCTACAACTCTTTTTTGCCTAGATAACACCATTTTCATATTTTTCAAAACTTGTAATCCTTTACCGTCAAACTAGGAATCTTCATTCTGAATTGGTAACATCACAAAACAAGATCGCTTAGCCACAACAACTCTGGTATAATTGTCAACATTAGATACACAATTTGTTAAACTGCAATTTTTACAACTTACATTAAATAATAATCCTCTAACAGTTATAGTAATATTCCCAACTAACAGAGGAGCATATGGAACATTAACACAAGCTAGCACAGATCCATTAAATGGACATCTAACAACAATTCCTAGGGCAGCAGCAAGCTTTCATACATAAGTCCATATCCTGTACTAGAACACCAAATTCCTGTAGCCAGTCCTTGATCCCACAACTCGGCTGCAGATGATGGAAAAGAGTCAATGTAATCATCTTAATTTCTGGACCAGTCACAAGAATGTTGTTGCATTCCTGTAATGTTATACTACAGGGTAATATTTTCATACACTTTTGCCACAATAAAGTTCTATTGCACCTTCTGAGTTCTTTAATGCATGGGAATCATTGAAGAGAAGAAATGCCATTAATTCAATTTCCTTTGGGGTAAAGCAAATTTGTAGAAGCAGTACATGGAACATCATGTCACAGTATTCAATTTGAGAACACTCCCAAACATCCCTCAATAGTAATATATTGCAAAACACAATGGGGTCCCTTTACACATTCCAGAATAAGAGAAATTAGCCAGAATTAAAGGATTTTGATTAACAGGCAATTCTAACAGGCAAGTATCATTGACTATAACCATAATTTCTTTTCTTTCTCAAATGACTGAATGCAGGACAAGTAGGTCAGGAGCATATGCCCAATAGATCTCACTCTGGCATCTCTGGATGTCATCAGCATCATCAGGATTACATCCCTCTGTTCCACATACCACACCAAGTGCTCAGGCAGTCAACAGGCTTCCTTTACTTCCTGTGAAAAAACACAAACATGCCCTTGACCCTATATTAAAACAGGGTCGGCACCCTTCAATAATCCAGTACAGGGACCTTTCCATTTAAATGGAACAATTTTTTTGCGGCTGTTTTTTTTTTATGCCAAAATTGATCAGCTGAAGATTTACCAGGAGCATCTGTATTTTAAAAAATGTAAAATATTGAGAGTATGATTTAATGCAGTATGTGGTGACTGAGGGTTTAACTCCCCGCTACTTGTTTTTTGAAGCTGTACTCTAAGAATACCATGTGCACATTCCACAATTCCTTATCCTTGCGGATTATAAGGATGCCAGTTTTATGCTCAGTTTTTTAATGGGAACAAAATTGCTGAAATGCTTTGCTAACATATCCAGAACCATTATCTGTTTTTATAATCTTTTGTATCCCCATAAATGAGAAACATTTCAGCAATGAGCAATTACTCACTTAGGGGACTCTCCAGACTGTGCACTAGCCATCAAGAATCCTGAATATGTATCAATAGTTACATGTGTGTATTATAACTTTCCAGACTCTGCAATGAGTAACATGTACTTGCCAAAGATGATAAGGAGGAAGGCCTCAAGGATTTATTCCAAAAGGAGGCATAGGCAAATACTGTGGATATATTGCACACTATCACAATTTGATAAGCAACTTCTCTAGTAAGGCCAAATTGTTACATCACTATTGAGCTAACTCAATTTGAGTCAATGCAATTAATTGAGTTAAATTATCACCAGCAGCACTGTTTTGGCTATCATCAACGGAGGTCTATGACCTCTGAGAAGCTCAATCTTGTCAACATGTTGAGGTACCAGCCAGATTTCCTTTCCTAGAAGTTTGTTCAGGTATAATGAAAAACAAATGAATAATATTTGCAGGAAAATGAATGCAACTAGAGATCATTGCTGAGTGAAGTAAGTCAGACTCAGGAAGACAAGAAACACATTTTTCACATATGTGAACTATAGATCACATGTGTGTATGAGGGGAGGAGAGAGAGAGAAGGGGGGGAGGGAGGGAGGGAGAGAGAGAGAACCAGAGATAGGAAAAAGAGAATACAAAGAAAATGTGAGGGGAGGAAACAGAATACATGTGACATGAAAGCAGAGGAAGGGATTGTTGGTAGGGAGGAAAAGCCAGCAAGAGCGGACAGGATAGGAAGACCGTCGGTGAGGGCTGTGAACAATGGCAGAGTATAATGACACATGTATGCAAATGCATAACAAAACATAGTACTGTGTGCTACCTAAAAATTAAAAGAAAAATCTAAAGATAAAAGAAAGTGTGTTATGACTGCTTTTTGCCTTAGAGAGTGATGGCAATAAAGAGGGTATGAAGGAGAGCAGAACAGTAAAGATGTTCTCAGACAACAGCAGTGGAGACGTGAGTCACCAGGAATCTTGCTTTCAAGAAATGTTAAAAAACAAAAAAAACAAAAACAAACCAAAATCTCTGCAAAGTGTAGCAAGGTTTTTCATTGAACTGTCTTTGGATCACCAGCCCCAAAGTATTGATATGGAGACCTATGAATTATGAAAGTTTGGCCTTTAGCTTGGGCTTGTCTCTAAGGAGCTTTTATAATTCAAATTAATCTGTTTCTCTTAATCTATGTTCTGCCACATGGCTGGGTTACTTGTGCTGTGTACCATACACCTGACTTCTTCAGAGTCTCCTGGTGTCCATGTACCTAGATTCCTCCTGCTCTTCCTCTCTCTCCCTGGAAATCCAGCCTATCTCTCCTATCTAGCTCTTTGACATTCAGCTCTTTATTAAACCAATCACAGTGACACGTCTTCACACCACAGGAAATATGGGTGTGATGGCTGTTCTTGGTTGTCAACTTGACTATATTTGGAATGAAAGAGAGGATACACTTAGGATCTGGCTCTTAAAACAGATTGATACTTGCATTTAATCCAGAGTGTGAGACAAGAAGGCAAACCTTTAATCTGGGCCATACTTTCTGCTAGAAGCCTATAGAAGGACAATGAGAGACCTTCCCCTGCTGGCCCTCTCCTTGTCAGCACATCCACTCCTTCACTGGCACTGGAGCCTACTTCTTCAGGATCCCAGCATCTACAGAAGGCCAGCTGAGACACCCAGCCCTGTGGGACTGAGCAGCTTTCCAGTCATAGCTAGCCATTGATGGACTGCAGCCTGCAAGTCATTCCAATAAATTCTCCGTATGTATAATGGAGAGAGAGAAGAAAGAGAGATTCATTCTATAACTTCTGTGACTGGGAAATGATACAGGTCATAAATTCAAATATAAATAAAGGTAGAGAAAGAAGAGAAGTAATAATAAAATCTATTATTTTCCTTATTATTAATTGGTCTAACAGAACCTAATTTGTTTAACAGCAACATTTTATTTCTCACAGATAAATGCATGGTAGCAATTCTGTAAGAGCTGGGAGGAAGGCTTGAGAGTGCTCTTCAGCTGTTTGTACAGCTCACGGTGTCATATTTAATCAAATAGAGCTTACATTGTTTGTCAGTACACATCATGAACTCAACAGTAAAAACTAAAAATGTAAAAAGGTAATTGTCATTGATAATCAAAGAGATAAGACACAGATACTTGGCTTTGCCTATAACTGATTAAAATACCCCGACAAAAGCAATTTACAGAGAAAGAGTTTATTCTGGCTCACAGGGACTTAGTGTCCAAACATGTGTGCCTACGTGGTGTTCCAGTTTACTTTTTTATTAATGTGATAAAATAATGACCAAAAGCAACTTAGGCAAGGAAAGGGTTCAACTGGCTTACACCTCCAGGTCATAGTCCATGACTGAAGGAGGTCAAGTCAGGAACTAAAACAGGAACCATGGACGATGATATTTCCTGGCTTGCCCACTAACTTATGCAAGGTTAGCTTTCTTAAACAACCCAGGCTGCCTTCCTAGGGTGGAGCTGTTCACAGTGAGCGGGACCTCCCACATCAGTGAGCAGGCAAGACAAAGCCTTACAGACATAGCACAGCCACAGGCCAATCTGATCAAGGAAATTCTTTAATTAAGGTTTCCTTTCTTCAGGTGACTCTAGGTTGTGTCAAGTTAACAATAAAACTAACAACAACAGGGGGGACATTTCACATTCAGACCACAGAGATGAAATCATAGAAAATGCTGTTATGACAAAACCGGAATCTTTAAATAATAAACTGACAGAATAGAAAGCATGAGGTCCATATGGGTTCAATGGTAAATTCTGCCAAACATGTGAAACTGTATGACATTATCCTACTTTGTTTTTCTATGGCTATGAAAATACCTGGCAAGAACCACTCAAGGAAGAAAGGGCTTGTGGCTTTATTCTGTTTTATTCTAGTTGTGCTCAGCTCATGTTCTCCTTCTTATACAGGTCAGAAGCCCAGCCAAAAGAATGGTGCCACCTACAGTAGGTGGATTTTCTTTCTCAACCTCACCAAGGCATTACCCCAAGGCTTACCCAGAGCTCATCTCTAAAGCAATTCATGAAGCAGACAATTGAGATCAATACTGTCTTAAACTTGGAGTTTTTTGCAATATAAAAGTATGAAAAGCATGTGTATTGA
The DNA here is from genome assembly GCA_004025045.1 of Sigmodon hispidus. Classification (NCBI taxonomy): domain Eukaryota; kingdom Metazoa; phylum Chordata; class Mammalia; order Rodentia; family Cricetidae; genus Sigmodon; species Sigmodon hispidus. Next base: position 197,731 of record PVIH01001346.1, read on the forward strand.
CTAATGCCTATAATCCCAATACTTGGGAAGCTTAGGCAAAAGGAATTCCACAAGTCTAAGGCCAATCTGAGCTATTTAATAAACTCTAGGCCAGCCTTGGCTACACAGAGAGATTCTTTCTCACAAAACAAACAATATATGACAAGTAAAAGAATTACAGAAGAAACGTGTGTGTGTGTGTGTGTGTGTGTGTGTGTGTGTGTGTGTGAGTATTCTAGTTTATAATTTAATACACTAGCAGGATAAAGCAAAGTGTAAATCTACACACATTTCTCTTCTGAAGACAGGCACACTAGCCATCAACATTTAAAGACCAAAAGATTCTTTTTCTTTTTCTTCCAGTAAATAAATAAAATCTCTCCATTGAAATCACAGTTTTTCCAAACTGCTATTTGCAACAAAGCAGTCATTTAGAAAAATATTCTCTTCTAAATAGAAGCAGTTCCTCACAGTGCCACTATCCATTATATTTTCTTTTCATTTGACGTCTTGAAACTGAAATTAATGAACAATCAGCCTAGAAAATAGACACTGCACGGAAATGTTGTTTGTGGAAGAATCAGAATGAAATGGAAACACTGCTGAGCTGATTTGCTTGTGAAAAAGAAGTCTCGTGAAAACTGCTCTAGGATGTGGAGATCCTGTCCTTAAAAAGTATTTTATTAAAATATGCAAAGCTAAAATGGAAAATTCACACTGACCCAGATGATAAGGCTTTCAACTCCAAACATAATGAAGGCAAGGAGAACTCTGATGCAGTTTCAACAGGCTTATTTCAAAGATAAAAAGTGCACAGGACACTTACCTGAGTGTGAGAATTGCCTCTCAGGCCTCTCAGCACAAGAGACTTAGAAAATTATTTCAATAGAAATAATGTCCTATTAAAGAGCATGGTGGTAGTTAATAAACATACATTCATCAGATATTTACTTGCTGGGAACAAGATGATCTCCTGTTTCGTTGAACTTACATTCTTCTGGGAAAGTCAGTGAACAAGTGAAATCTATTAGTCAGATTGTGATACACTGAAAACAAACCAGGAAACAAGACTATAAGTGTCATGGGGGATGCAGTAAAGTGACTTGCAGTTTTAGATTCTGTGCTCAGAGGAAATTCCTTGGGGTGAGGAGGTTTATGTGAACAGAGATCTGAACAATGATGAGAAAACAGCCATGTGAATATCTAGGGGTGTAGTTTCCAGGCTCCAGGCATTGTAGATACAAAGACCTCAGAGTACCATAGATGGATGGGTAAATAATGGATGGATACACAGATCCAGATATGTGTAAGACACTTTACCCAACAGCTTCAACATACACATGGGGTCAAGTGTATGTGGGATATTCTCCAGGACAAACTATGTTAGGATATAAAACAAGCCTTAATAATTTTTTCTTTTAATTTTTTTGGTCTTTTACATTAAGCATCTTGATCCCGTTCATTTCCCTACTTCTTCTCATCTGTCCTCTACCCCTGCACCCGCCCCCAATAAAACAAAATTTAAGAGAAAAAAAAAAGAATAAAATTAAAAATCTTGTTCTGGAAGCTGCAGTGTGACAGTGAGTCACACAATAAACCTCTTGCCCATTCATCTTCACTTGCAAGTGTTCATTGCAGAGAGTCACTGGCCTTTAATTTCTACCACGCTATCAATGCTGGGCCCTCTCTGGGATTCCTCTTGGGTATCCTATAGGTCAGGCTTCTTCACATGCTCTAACAGATCATAGATGGGGTGGATGTTGGGGCAGGCCAAGTCATAACCCTGGGTCTGGGCCTGAGCAGCTACAGGGCTGGTCAGCCCAACACTTCCCTTCTGTCCTTACCACCAGGGTGAGCTCTCCAGCATTGCCCCCAAGCTAATTCTCCCCTTGCAACAATGAGTGAGGGGTGGGGTCAGTTTTCTTGCTTCATTCCCTCAGGGTCAACTCTCCCTTACCTACACTATCAGAGCAGCTCTACTGTGTTGCCCAGATAAGGTACAGGGGCCACTCTCCTGAATGCTGCAGTTGGAGAAGGCCAGGGACAGCCCTCCCACTCTTATGATTCCAGGGCCAACTCCTCTTCCATCTGACTCAGGTGTTAATGGGGCGGGGCAGCATCTCTTCTCTACCAATGCTGCTACATACCAGATGAAAATGGAGACAGCTCTCTCCTGCCCACAACATCAGGATTGGGTCACTCACCCCTCTGACATCATCAGGGCCAGCTCTACTGTGCTGCTTAGGTGAGGAGTAAGGCCTGCTTTCCTGGGAGCTGCAGATTGTAAGAGGAAGGGTCAGTTCACCTGTTGCAGGCAGTAAGGGGAGTGTGTAAGGCGGCATCTCTCCCCTCCCATACCACTGCATGACAGACAGCAGTGGAGACAGCTCTCATGGAGATAGGAGACAGATGGAGTTTCTCTGTGTCCTGGCAGTTAGCCACAAATAACCACACAGAGACTCAGTATTAATTATAAATGTTGGGCCAATAGTTTAGGTTCATCTCCAGATAGTTGTTACAACTTAAATTAGTTCATTTCTATTAATATATGTGCTGCCCTAAGGCTCATTTACTTCACCTATGAACTTTCTATGTTGCTTCTTCTGAGTCTGCCTTGATACACCTCCAACTCTGCCTTTCTTCTTCCCAGCATTCTCTTTGCCCCCAAAATCTTGCTAACTATTGGTCAATCAGCTTTTTATTAACAATAAGAGCAATACATTTTCACAGTGTAAAGAAGAATTATTCTGCAGCATTCTTTTCTTTTTGTTTAAACTTAAAAAAGGTTTTAACTTTAACATAGCAAAATTATATATAACAAAACAATTATCAAGTAAGAATTATAGTTTCAATGTCCAGTCTATTTGTATTTGGCAAAATAAGAGAAATACTCTATTTATCCATCTAAACAATATCCATGTATGACCTTGAAACATATCTAACATGACTATAAGTTTAACTATTATAAAAAGTTTGACTATTACAGATGACTATTAATCTGTATTTCTAAATTATACATTAAATTTTTAAATGTGCTGTGTAAATACCATACCCCAAACAAGAGTAGAAATATACATACAGTATGACAAAATTAACTTTAAATTTGTATCAATAAACCAAAATTCATACAATGTAAAATATTTTGGGATTAATAGTTGTTTTTTGTATTAGATTTCTTTACTAAATCTCCCCTTTTTTATTTAGAAAGAGATATTTGGATTTAACTCTTTTGTTTAGCTTTTTTCTGACCATGACTAATAACAATTTTTAACCAACCCCCCTTAAATGATGGCAAACATTCATAACCCATCTTTTGGGAATGTGGGCATTGTTTTTTCTAGACTGCTTTCTGTTGTCTGGGGGCACTAGCATCTTTCAGGGAATCTTGAGAAGTACAGGATAATTGTTAAATCTTAACTGGAGTATTCTGTGAGGCTTGATCATCTCAGCCAGCAGTCTTGAAGCTGTTTTGGATATTGAATCACCTAGGCCATCCATTTTTATTGGTATCTGATCCCTTGCTCTGAAAATACATGTCTTCAGTAATACAAGTATAGACTGTGTATTGTATACAAGTTAGCCAAAGATAATTTTTGGTTTTATGATTGAACAGGTAAAATATGTATCATATGTTTTATAGTTCTTTTAAGTTAATTTTTTTGTCTGTAGTCAGGATTTTCAGGGGGTCTTCCTCAATCACACTTGATCATCTTTAACCATGAATAAAGCCATAGCCTTTCATTTTTTTTTTATAGGAACAAATCATAACCTCTTTCCCAAAGCAACATATTTTTTGACTTCCATTTTGAAATCAAGACATTTAAAAAATATATAGGCTTGCTGAGTCCAGCCCTTTCTATAATCCAATATGTTTTAACAGCTGTCATTCCTTTATCAGCAATCAGAAAATTTAAAGACAACATAATGACATTCAGGATCCAGATTCTACATGTATTTTTTATCATTGTGTGGCTTTTTCCTTTTATATTACTTTATTTTTTTAAAAGATTTTACTTTATTAATTTTAAACTATTTTTATGACTATCTATATCATTAATCTTTTCTCTCCTAAGCCTATATACATTTTTAAACATACCACAACCTGTTTAGAATTTTTTTCCATCTGGATCTGTCTTTACTGAATATCTGTAATCTTTTATATCTTCATGAGCAAAACTTAAACCTGCCATATGGCTTAGTTCATGGTATATTGGGGAGGCTCACTTTGGTGGTGCTCATGTTGTTAGCTCAAGCCCTCAGGTAGTAGCTGGGAAGTGCATCTCTGTACCTCAGCCAGCATAAAAGTCATGAGACTAGGAAGCTACATTTGGCTTTGCTTCTGTGTGTTTGAACCCTTTTAAGATTTTTTCTCAAGTCTTACACAGATGTAGGTTCCATTTATAAATGGACTTTCTCTGTGTCTTGCAATCAGGTCCAAATAACCACAAGAGACCTATTATTATAAATAATTGGCCAATACCTTAGGCTTGTCGCCAGACAGCTGTTACAACTTAAACTAACCCATTTATATTAATTTGTATGTTGCCTCAAGGCTCATTTACCTCATCTATATACTTTCCATGTTTTTTCTTTTGAGTCTGGCTTGAGACTCCTCTGACTCTGTCCTTCTTCCCAGCATTCTCTCTTCCCTCCAAATCCTACTTAGCTATTGGCAAATCAGATTTTTATTAACAATGAGAGCAACACATTTTTATGGCATACAAAAGGATTATTCTATAACAATCTCCCATGCTTACAACTTCAGGGCTGGTTCACCCACACCTCTGCCAACAGGGTTGACTTTATTATGCTGCCCAGGCAAGGTGCAGGGTCTGCTCTCCTAAGTGTTACAGCTAGTGGGTATCAGGGACAGCCCTCTCGTTCTTATGACTAAAGGGCTAGCTCTCCAACTTGACTCAGGCATTGATGGGCAGGATGTAGCATCCCACCCTCGCCCATGTGAGAACAGCCTTTTCATGTTCACATCTTCAGGCTCACTTACACTTCTGCTAACAGGGTTGGCTTAATAAATTTTAAAAGGTTGAATATATATAAAACATTTTCTCATCATAATAAAATGAAACAGATGAGTGAGAGAATAAAGATAAACATGAAAAAATCCTGGCTCAGAAAACCCACTCACAAATGGCCCCTCCCACCTCTGTGACTTGGTTCTTTAACTAGGATTCGGAACAGCAGTTAGGTTCAAGATGGCATCATGACTCTGGCTTCATCATCCTCACTGAGCAGGTGGAGTCAGGATGGAAATGGACAGAAATAAGCTAATATAGCATCCTGAATCTGAGCTGTTAAAAATGAGGGGGAAGGCAAGAAGAATTGGGACAGGAATTTAAATCTGGAGCCAATTCCAGTAAACTCCCTAACCAGGAAAGCCAAAATAGCCACTCCAACAGTGTTATGTTTGCTTTGCTTTTCATGGTTCTTATTTCTTCTTAATTGTTAACTGAAAAAAATTAAACTATTTTAAAAATAATAACTTTAAGCCAGTTATGATGAGGCATGCCTTTAATCCCAGCACTTGGATGGCAAAGGTAGGCTGATCTCTGAGTTTGGTCTACAAAGTGAGTAGCAGGACAGCCAGGGCTCTGTTATGGAAACTCTGTCTTGAAAAACCAAACAGAAAAAAAAAACTTTAAAATTATTTATAAGTTGATTTGCATGTAACTAAGAATAAAAGTAATACTTCTGCCCCAAGAAAAATAAACAAATGACAACACAACCATTGACTTCCAAAGTCAGTAGTCATGGTTACCTGATAAAGATGTAGGGTCCCCAACTACAAATGAAGGTTTAATGGAAAAGACTCCACCTTCCTAAAATCCTTGAGTGTTCAGCTTCTCTTCTTCCTTCACCACACCCTGAGTCCCAGCCTCTTCCCACCCCCAGACCTGCTTTCCCTTAGGTCTTCTGATGTGCTCTCAATGTGTCTGCCCCTCCTGTCCCACGAATTCACACTGCCCAGGGTCATTGTGCAGTCAGCCTCACCTCTGTCCCTAGTTCCTCCATTTTTGTATCTACCAATCTATTCCTTTTATTGCAATCTAATTAGAGGAAGTTCTAGACGCCCCTCTAGAATAACTCCTACCTAAGAAATAAACCAGAGAGTATTTTATTTCTAATGCTTATCCAGTGGCATCCCCAAGAAATATTGGATATTTTTTTTCTTTCTGCAGGGGGTGGGGGTTGGGGAGTTGCTTTGTGGGCTGTGGGCTGGCACCAACCTGGAACCAACCAACTTGTGATACTTCTGAAGACCTAGCATGTGCTCTTGGGAGCTGTCACAAATTTGCTGTAGCAGCCTGGAATCTTACTAAAGCCCTCAGCCGGGCACATCTATGAGTCACTTATTTCAATTTTCCATATTGTCAATATTCTGACATTTTATGTTTTTTAGCCACTCCTTCCCTATTACCTTCCTGGAACTTTAGGTTTCCCCTTGCTTAAGAGTTGAGAGTTCCAGCCGCTCTGCAGATGCCGCTGTCTCTTCTTGTCGCTTGCTGCAGCCATGGTCAACCCCACCGTGTTCTTCGACATCACGGCTGATGGCGAGCCCTTGGGCCGAGTCTCCTTCGAGCTATTTGCAGACAAAGTTCCAAAGACAGCAGAAAATTTTCGGGCTCTGAGCACTGGAGAGAAAGGATTTGGATATAAGGGTTCCTCCTTTCACAGAATTATCCCAGGATTCATGTGCCAGGGTGGTGACTTCACACTCCATAATGGCACTGGTGGCAGGTCCATCTACGGAGAGAAATTTGAGGATGAGAACTTCATCCTGAAGCACACAGGTCCTGGCATCTTGTCCATGGCAAATGCTGGACCAAACACAAACGGTTCCCAGTTTTTTATCTGCACCACCAAGACTGAGTGGCTAGATGGCAAACATGTGGTCTTTGGGAAGGTGAAAGAAGGCATGGACATTGTGGAAGCCATGGAGCGTTTTGGGTCCAGGAATGGCAAGACCAGCAAGAAGATCACCATTTCCGACTGTGGACAACTCTAATCTGGTTGATGTTCGGGCTTCTTACCCACCAGACCATTCCTTCTGTAGCTCAGGAGAGCGCCCCCACCCATCTGCTCGCAGTGCCCTGTAATCTCTGCTCTCACTGAAGTTCTTTGGGTTCCATATTCTCCTCATTCCCCTCCAAGTCTAGCTGGATTGCAGAGTTAAGTTTATGATTATGAGTAAAAGCTAAGTAAGAATTGTTAAGGAAAAAAAAAAAAAGAGTTGAGAGCTCCATGGTTTGCTTAGGGCAGCAGCATAGTACTGCCTGGTGGGTGGGAGACCTTGACTTCCATTCCCCCTGCTTTCTCTGGGGTGCAATCTTGTTCTTTCTTGACAGATTTTCTGTTAAAGCCAGATATTTTTGTTACTACTGTATCCCCAATTACGTTTGTACCTGATGATCAGATGGGCTTTTCAGACTTAGTCACAACAACCTAAATATTGAGCCCCCTCATTCTTTTTTACTTCCCAAGTTATCCTTAAACTCACTTTTGCACCCATCCCCGCTGCCATTTCAGGGATGTATAATCACTTAGAAAGAATCTTTGTGAGAAATGAAATCTCAGAACTCATCAGAGTTTATACAAGACAGAAACCTTACCAGTGTAGCAAGTGTGGCAAACCCTAAATCAGGGCCTTGTCTCTTAGAAGACATCAGAGAATCCATATAGGAGAGAAGCCTTACAAATATAGTCAATGCAGGAAGTCTTTTATCCACAAAATCACCCTGAGAACACATCAAAGAATTCACATGGGAGAGAAACTTTACAAATGTAATGCATGAGGACAAGTCTTTACTGTCTTTCAGATTTAAGAAAACATCTGACAATTCAAAATGTGGAGAAAAGTTTTCATAGGAAATAATGTGGCACATACTTTCTCTAAGCTCTGTCCTTAGTGACACTCAAGACACCATGCTAGAGAGTCATTGTGAACATGAGAAAATGGCCAAAACCTTTTGTGTACTTGTGCTACCTCAAATACTTCCTAATGAAGAGAAAATGGAGAAGAAGCCTGAAGAATGAGCTGTCAGGTAGCTGTGTCCTGGAAACTGAAGTGATCCATCTTGGAGGGGAGCTGATTGAGGCAGGAAATACAAACCTTCAAGAAATCCCTGAAACTGACAGGATTCAGTAAGCTTTACTCCTGCAGAGAAACTCAGACAAATCATGCCCTTTAGAAAAGGATTAGGCAAACTGAGCCACCAAGAGAGGATGCTCTTTAATTAGTCAACAAGCCCACAGGTGTGCAATGTGCTCCAGGGGTCCAGCACTCATAACCTGCATTGCATGCTGGCTTGGGAGTTTCATAAAAGCAACTGTATTTGAGCCCCATGTGCACCAGTAAGCAACTCCTTCTCCATATTTCTGTAAGTAACCCCAATAATGCTCATTGATTCAATTTAAGAAAAAAAGGAAGGAAAGAAAAAAGGTAGGAAGAAAGAAAGAAACCTTTGTGATTCTAAACCAATGAATTTTTCCTGTATAAAGCTGCCATGACTCACTTGTCACATGCAGCATTTTTCAAGGCATATTCTATGTTCTAAGTTGGGCATGTTCTGTGATCAAAGAAGTCTAGGTGTAGTGATATATTTGTAATCCGAGGACTAAAATTTGCCTAAAGATCAGAGGACAGAGCCAGCCACAGAGTTAGCCATAGAGTTTAGGCAGTGGTGGCAGACACCTTTAATTTTAGCATTCAGGAGACAGAAATCCAAATCAGCCTGGACTACAAGAGATTAATCCAGTCCAAAAGAGAAACAGAGCCAGGCAGTGGGGGTACAAACCTTTAATCCCAGGACTTGGGCTTCACACTTTTGCTCCTAGTACTCAGGAAGCACACAAGATTTTTAATCCTCCCAGCATTAGGAAGGTTGAGACAGGAAGTGATATGACTGGGCAGAGAAAGGAATACAAGGCTAAAGAAGGCAGGAGTTCAGCCCTGCTCTTCTCTTTGCTTCCTTACCTTTTCAGCTGAGGACTCAGAGCATTCAGTCTGAGGATTCGTGGAGACAGGATCTACCCGTTTCAGCCTGAGTGGTGAAAAGTTTCTCTAAGTGGCTGGTTCCTCTGCTTCTCTGATCTTTTAGTATTTACTCCAATATCTGGCTCTGAGTTTTCATTATAGGATCAATTAGGAATCATGCAACATCTAGGTTTCGCTCAATTAAATAGAGCATGGGTTTGTCTTCTTATATTTTATAACCCATCATGTGGTAATGTCATTACAGGTTTCTGAAAAGAATATGAATTTAAAAACCAGCCTCTAGAAATTGAATCCCAGTGCATCTCACCCCTACAGGACACGGTGATTCTCACAACACAGTTCAGTGCCCGCCTGCTCTGCAGAATGCATCAAAAGCTCTCTCTGAATCAGCCTCTGCCCACCATTCCAGTTCCACCTCCCCCTGCACCTACCTTCAGTCTTTAGCATCACATGCTGGCCTGGCTTTCACAGCACAAACTACTTCTTGTCTCTTCTTTTGTTCATCCCCTCTTCCAAGCAGGACTTTCTCATCCAGATAGCATCTACTTCAAACCTCTGTTTGGCCATCAAGTCTTCTAAAGCCTTTCCTGTGTTTTCCCTCACCTCCCACCGGCTCTCCCTGTGACTCTGGTGAAATCTGCCATTGTACCTGCTGCTCTGTTCTATCAATAGATGCCCATGTCTGTCTCCTTCCCACATCTTGAGCTCTCTGAAGCCAGGCGCCATGTCTTACTCACTTTCACAGGGTCCTGTCTGTGTTGAATATGACTTTTTATTCTAAAGCTTTAGCGTCAGGCTTTGCTGAATTGTGCAGGTTAGTTACTTCTAGAGAAAACAAAGGACATAAGTGCCTTTCATGTTGACATCTATTCCCCCAATTTCTTCCTGCGGTGGGCTCTGACATTTGACAGTAATAAATCATTACAGTCCATTTTCAGAATGAGGTCCTCATCAGAGACTCACAAACAAGAGGCACTGGGCTCCTGTATTCCTTAGCTAGCAGCTGGTGCCTTGTCTAGGTACTGTCTACCTATGGTTGAGAAGTTACTGGCAGTCTGCTATATGACTATAGCCATGGGTCAGAAAATGAGGGACTCTTTAGCCCAGGATATTCATTAGATAAGACTTGGAATTGTGATCCAATAGGATGAGGAATTAAAATAATTTAGAATTTCTAAGTACCAGAAAGATTGTACCTCCCTAAGGAACTCAGCTAGTGAGGGACTCAGGGGGTGTGGAGATGTGAATGGGAATATAAAAGACCCTGTTTTCACCACACTGGCATGGCCATTTTGCTGTTTGTCCAGGCTGACACTGGCTGCCTCAGAACTGAAAATAAATCTGTCTCATTTTCATTGCTCTTAGTCTCTGGTACTCTTATTATGAAGTGAGAATCATTGCCTCTCACACTTTCGAAGTCCCCCTTGGCCAGAGCCAGATGATTTGAGAAGTTCTTCAGGCTATGTAGAACACATAGATCCTTCTGGGGAAATAACATAGCAGTCTGCCTTGTCCCCATGCTCCCTCCCCCTCCATGCCATCTTGCTGCATCTGCGTGTGGCCCCTGCATGGCATGGCATGACATGCATCCTGGATCCAGGGACCTCAGAGTATAAATGTCTTCCTTCATGACAGTCATCTGAGGTTATGAGACTTAGTCCTGCCTTAAACAAATCCTGAGTCCTATTGCAAATACTGTCACAAATGTTGACTAAATATACAGTGACTAATTAGCTTAGTGTCAGAAAGAATGTAAAGGTTGCCATGTTGATTTAGTCGGTTGATTCATCTGGCCTTGAACGACCGACTCACAGGATCCATCATGATATATAATTGTCTTCCTTGACACCCGTCATCGAGCTATATTTTCTAAGGTTCCTTTAGTGAAAAAAGAGGAAGGAGTTTTATGCTGTTGTTTATCTTCCTTGAACATAAACTAGAAAAGGACGAGCCAGGGGGTATGGGCAGTTCAAGAAAGAGTGCAGCTTCTCCCCTTCACTCTGCCATCGATTTATTTAGCTATTTATTCTGTAAGTAATTTGTTTAGGAAATAGTTTCAAGGAGCTGTTCAGAGACACCTGGGAGAGTCCAAATCCAAAATAAAGAGCTGTTGTTAAATCACTTACTTTGGACACCTGAGTCGAATTTCTACCAAGAATCTCTCAAAAGGGATATGGAAGACTCTCTAATTGATTAAATGGGAAAAGGATTTTTCTCATCAGCTTCCACCCTTCATTTAGAAAAGGTCAAAGTTGATATCCTGCATTTCTTAGGATGAATGTAATTGTTTGCCCAGTAGATTACCCAAAATCTCTATAGTGTGGTAAAAGCATCAAGAGAAAAAGTGGAATATATGCTGCATACTTTAGGTAAGAATGTGAACCTGGGGTCAGTTGAGACAGTCTATTAAAGCTGCCACCTGGCCATCTTTACATTCAACCCTTAAACCAGGCAATAGTGAGAAAATGCCACAAGCTGAGGACATGCTAACACAGAGGGATCTGATTTAAAAACCTGTCTTAGAGGTGAGTCCTAGCCCCATTGTTTTAAGATAGTCACCCAGAAGAGGGGGACAAAGCAAGAGGGAAGGTGCCCCCCCCACCCCCCACCGTACCTATCACCTTGGACAGCATCCAGACAAGGACATAAAGGAGGATCCAGGACTGACATGGAGTGCCAGAATTCAAAATACAACAGATACAAAAGTGCCACCTATCACAGACCCAGGCAGGAGCCAGTCTCCTGGAAACCTGCCTTTCCTCCGTGGTTTGAGCAGGCCAATGAGCAATGGAGCTAAGTAAGTCATTGACCAATCAGAATGGGACACTAGACAAGTTAGAATCCTTATTTAGATGAAGGTCCCACGTTTCCTGTTTTAACAACCTCCTCCGGGCTTTGTTCTGGGCACGTGAGCCTGATTTGCTCCTGGTCTTCCATCTGGCTCTGAGTGATGTCATAGTAAAAGCTTTGTCTCTACCCTTCTGATCCAGCCTCATGTTTTCAATTTTTGGACCCAAGAACTCAGTTCTGGTAACAATTTCTGCAAGAGAAGAAGGGATGTGTGTGGACATCGCTGTGGGTCATCTGCAAATGCTCCCAGATCAATTAAATTCATGTGGAAAGAGAATATGTCCTTCGTTTCCCATGAAGCTGAGCCACATGAGGTCTATGCTGCAAGTTCCAGAAAAGAACTTAGGTTTAAGCCATTTTAAACAGTGACTCACTGGCACAGAAAAGTGGGTGGGCTGAAACAGAAAACGCCCTCCACTGAAGCATATAGGAGCAACAAAACTGTATAGAATGGGGTGGACAAAGAATGTAGTCAACCCAAGAGTTGGGAAAGCAACGAGAGGAAGATTGAAGTTGTCAGGGTCTTAATATCTGGGCTGCATAATTTGAGGCCTTTTTTACACTACTAAAAACATAATAAATACACATGCAAGTTGGAAACAGAATGACCATTTCAGATCCTTCTTTAGAGTTCTGTGCATCTCTAAAAACATACATGCTGCAGCAGAGCCTTACAGTGCTTGCCCAGCAGGCCTGCTCTTCTGAGAAGGTGAAGAAGACAGGTGACTATAACCTCCTGCACTCAAGGGGGCACATGGTAGGGCTAGAGGGCATGCCAAGTGAGCATTAGTGGTGAAATAGGTTGAAATAAAATGAATCTGCCCTCAAAAAGTCAAAACAAACGACTTCTAGTCATTCAATTTCTAAGTTCAATATATTGGTAGAATACAGTAAATCCAAAGCAGCTGTCAGTGACATGGTCCTTTCATCGTTCACTGTTTCAAACACTGAGTGATGAGCTTTGGTGTCTGAAATGAACTCAGAGTAGTCATAGGGAGTTGTGCAATGAAGAAGCTTAGTCCTTTGTCGCATGTGCATATGTAGAATCTCCAACAGGCAAAAGCGGCTCTTATTCTTTTAATCTCAGATGAATAAAACCTTGAAATAATGTATGTGACTAGACAAACCCGAAAACATTTAGACAGTTTCTGTCAATTCCTCATTGGTCAATGTCCCCGAGGACTGCTGGGAAGTAGAGGTAAGGAAGCAAGGGACTACCAGTGCTTTTTCTTTGACCAACCATGTCTGTGATGTCATGCCAGGAAAATGGCTTAGCAGTTAAAGTGTTCAATAGACTGCAGTCTAGACCCCCAGGGTCCCCCAGAAATGCTGTCTCAGACTAGAGTGCTCTTTCAGGGAGCTCTGGGTTTGACTGAGAGACCCACACTCAGTGAATGAGGTGGAAAAGGTATCTAGAATGATTCCTAACATTTACCTTACACACACACACACACACACACACACACACACACACACACACAAACAAACACAGAGGGAGAGAAAGAGAGGGAGAAATGGAAAAGAAATGTTTTAAAATTTCTGTCTTAATGGTTGCTAAGTATCCACCCAAGCCTGGGATTCCCCAAGAAATGTAGAGCTCAAGAACTTGTGTGTGAGTTTGACCAATAAACAGAGCCCTGCTAAGTCTCACAAGCAAAAGGAACTTGGAAATAATTGTCTGGTAGCATTTTTTTTTTTTAGGATAACTTGTCAGATTTCTATTTATTACTTCTTTCTATATAACACTGAAAATTGCCAAATTGACATGGTATGAAGAGCTTTAATATTTACAACAAAAACAAAGAGAGCCTTATTGCTATATGTGAAGAGGTGCATGTGTGTGGGAATGGACCTTATATGTATAAGCATGCATGAAGACGCCTGATATTAACCTCTGATGCCTACCTTCCTTGATCACTTCCCTCCTTATTTACTTACGCAGAACTCCTCATTCCCTCATCACAGATTCCTGCTGGTCTAGCTAGCCAGTTTGCTCAAAGGATCCTTGTCTTAGCTTCCTGAGTGCTGAGGCTATATCAGGTTGCCATGCCCACATGGCTTCTAGAAGGTTCTGGTCCTCACACTTGCATAGCAATCTCTGTGTCCACTGATCCATCAGCCCAGTCCTGTGATCCGTTATCATGACCTTCGCAGGGAAAAGCTAATACAAGGCTTGGGTCCAGTTTGCCTCATGAGAGTATTTGGAATATTCCAGAAATTAATGTGTTGTGTTTGCTTCATTTTGGTTATATAGGCACAGCTGGTCCTGATAATGTGTTTCCTGGTAAAAAATCTTGACATTAGGTTTACAAGTTTGAATGTTAATCAATACAAAGGCTGTTTTGAGCAAAGGCCATGTGATTTGTGAATAGGAGAGAGGGGGATCAGGTAGCAGAGTGTGGTATGGGTGTCTCTAGGAGAGGTGTTTGTTTTGATCTTCGTAGAGATGGCAAGGAGCCTGTCAAGTCGAAATGAGCAGGATAGAACTTGGGGAGCAAGGAATGATAAGTTCAGTGCTAAGGATGTTGGATTTAATTTGATTAATAAGGTGTTCCACTTCAACTGATGATGGGAAACATGTAACTGATGCTTGGGAAGGGTAACACAAAGACTGAGCCAAAGCCAGGGTGACAGCAAGTTGTATGGATGGACAGCATTGATGCTGTAAGAGACACTATGGGGAGAAGGAGGCTCCCGGTGCTGACCCCAGGAAGTTATGTGTGCAAAAGGCTAGCAGAATTGCCCACTCTGTTCTCTGAGGCCCCATAGCCAGGACACTCTCACAGAAAGTATTCATAGACCCAGACACACACCATTCTGAGGCTGTTAAGGACTTAGAGAAAGAAAACAAGTGTTAGTCACAAAATACTTTAAAAAATAAGAAAGACTTTCCCTTATTAGGTTTATGGATGAGTCTAAGAATTAAAGTGAAAAAATATATAAGTAAGAGAAAAACATGTAAGTTTGACTTTGTTTTAAATTTTCCCTGGGTACAGGAACCTTTGTATCAAGGGTAAAGTTCAGTGAGGTAGGTGGGACCAAGAGCTAGTGATGCTTTAGCAAGGTTGTATATAGGAACTATAAACAAAAAACCACGTGCTTTGACTATTAGGACTAGGGGTGGGAAAAGTGTGAGAAAGGGACTAGAAAATACATAGGGAAGCCAATCAACAGTGAGGATTGTGTTAACATGACTTGTTTTCACAGACTCATCTCAGCATCACTGGGAATTCACACCTTCATTTAAGTAGAAGGTGAGGGCTACGACATAAAGCCATTTTGAGAGGATATATGCTGATACCAATCTTGGTTTAGGTTATTTTGCTGAAATATAACATAAGCACAAGAAAATTTAGCACCAAGCATACCACAATATAAGAGTTAAAAGAATTCAGTTGTCATATATGTTCTATAAGACTTAAACCTAAATCTCCTTTTTTTGAAAGGCAAAGGACTGAGACAGGGTCTCCCGATGCAGTCTTGACTTTTCTGGAACTCACTTTGTAGAGCAGGCTGGCCTTGAACTCATAAAAATCCATCTGCCTCTGTCTCTAAAGAATTCCACTGTGTCCGGCCTAAATGTCCTTTGAATCTCTAAAAGCTAAGGTCCTTGCTATTTCTGGGCCCACATAAGACACTGTTTAAAAAATTCTTTGTAAAAGCTGGCAATTTTTACATGCATGATTCATCAAATTTTGAGGATTTGATTTATTTGTTTTTCTAGCATTTGACAAAATAGGTTAAAAAAACCTCTTAAGTCTTTACACCACTAAAATAAATTTGTTTTTGTTTTTGACTTGTATATATCTTATATGAAATGATTTAAAATTTCATCTTGGATGACAGGCCTGAAATAAACATTTATGCCTTCTGTTAGTATCTAATCCATGAGACAATTTGTTTATATTGAACATAAATTACAAAAAAACTAAGTTGTCTTAGCAAACAGCATTTTGGGGGATAAAGAGAATAATACATCTACTTATTTTCAGAATTTAATTGTATTAAATTGAAGTTTTATTATATGGACCCTGCAAATGTAAAACATGGTAAAATTGAACAGATCCAAAGTCTATCCATCTCAGTGTCTAAGCAGTTAGCACAACCATCGTGAAGTTCCAGAGCCTTATGTCAGACTTCATACTTTGACTATCAATTTATTTTTATGTACTTATCCACTACCAAAGATAAAAAATCCGTAGCAGTCAGAACTAGGAAACCAATTTGCTATTTATCCTCTTTCATGACTCTACTATCTATTACCTACATTCAACTCTTCCTCAATACTTTACCTTCCTTGTTCATTATAAATGTAGCCATAGCCAGGCAGTGGTGGCTTATGCCTTTAATCCCAGCACTTAGGAGGCAGAGGCAAGCAGATCTCTGTGAGTTCAGGACAGATTGGTCTACAGAGTGAGTTCCCAGACAGCCAGAACTATTACACAAAGAGACTCTGTCTTGAAAAACCAACCAACAGACAAATAAATAATAGATAAATGAATGAATGAATGTAGCCATGTCTAACAATACAAACATGAAAAACATCAAACAAATGTGTACTGAAATGGTGTTTTATCACTAAGTGATAGCATTAACTACTCAGTTATTTTTGACATAGCAGTATCCCAAAACATTAGAACTGCACTAAATGTTTGTGGAAAATAAAAAATAAATCAAACTTTCAATAACCTTTTTTAAGCAAAAAAAAATACAGTGTAAGTGATCATCAGTATGCATAAGCGCAGACATATGGTGATGCCACAATGTGCTGTCTCCTCGAATCCCCCTAAGTGCTTTGGAAGTCTCTATGGAGAACAGACAATTGAAGTGGTACCTGGAAGGCAATAGAATCTGGGATGCAAAAATATGATAGGGGGTTCAAATTCCATAAAAGAAGGCAAATCCCACTGGACATAGGCAAATGTGGTTGGTGGTAGAAAGGATATTTTGAGCTAGAGACTTTTCACACTGGAAATGTTGGTTGAAGTGATGTGATGCCATAGAGACTTTGAACTTAATTCTGAACGAGTCTGAAGATTCTGGGGCAGAAGGGACTCATGGGAGGCTTGTAGCTATATTTAAGGAAGAGAACATGGCAATTCTCAGGCTCAATGATAGAGTATGAGCTGAACTTGACCAAGATGGTGGATTCAGTTCCCAGAACCCCTCTACTTCTAATGTCAATACAGTGCAGGATGGAAAGAGGAGGAGAATTGCAGGTGATGAAC
Source organism: Sigmodon hispidus (assembly GCA_004025045.1). NCBI lineage: Eukaryota > Metazoa > Chordata > Mammalia > Rodentia > Cricetidae > Sigmodon > Sigmodon hispidus. The sequence continues at coordinate 214,798 of PVIH01001346.1, forward strand.
ACAGGCTTGTCAGGTGGGCTATGACCTGTGCCACACTGGGCACCAATGTTTATGTTTCATAATGTAGCCACACCTTATAGGAAGTAATCTCAAAGTAGGAGAAGAAGCAGGCATTTCCGTTTCATTACAGACTGAGCCTATGCATATCCTGTCCAAATTACCCTGCTTGAAAAGAAAATATTTTTTTTTATAACTGCTAAGATTTTGTCTGTTTTGTTTTGACAGTCTCACCAAGTAGCACTGGCTCTCCTGGACTTCACTATGTAGACAAGGCTAGTCTTGAATTCACAGAAATTTGCCTCTGTTTCCCCGAGTGCTAGGATCAAAGGCATGCATCACCAACTCAGCTTGCTAAAGTTTTTTAACTTTGTCATTACATTCATAAGAATATTAGCTAAGAGGGAAAAGCCATTGATGACCTTGTTCAAGCCAAAGATTAAAAGTAAATGATGTTTCCAGGCAGTGGTGGTGCATGCCTTTAATCTCACACTCAGACAGCACAGGCTGACAGATCTCTATGAGTTAGAGGCAAGCATGGTCTACAGAGCAAGATCCAGAACAGCTGGGGCTATCCTGTTTCAACACACACACACACACACACACACACACACACACTTGGTGTTAGCTGGTATTTGCTTTTATTAAGTATTTTCTCAAGTCACCTTTGTGGTAATAGTAGGCTGTCCAGCCTGACTTTAAAAAGATCTTCAATACTAGCTGTTAACATTCCCAAGCTGATTTAACCTGATGCCTCCAACTAATCTTTGACAGATTTATAGCTGAGATGGGGAACTGAAACTTTGGGGTGCCTCCTGTCCTCCGCACTTGCAGTCTTTACTCATTAATCATTAAATAATTCGCTGTAGTTCTTTGTATTTCATAACATGAGTAACAGAGAAATGCTAAGCATATAAACATATCAAGTAAATATATGCCCCCCAAACTGCAGAAAATGCCGGTGAAGTGGAAGAACCTGGCACCATGATGTATGCTGAGTCTGGGCTTGGGGTTATAGCTCAGTGGTTGAGTGCTTGCTTAGCATGTGGAGAGAGACAGAGAGAGAGAGAGAGAGAGAGAGAGAGAGAGAGAGAGAGAGAGAGAGAGAGAGAGAGAATGGATAGATGGATCTTGACGATCTGAGGAAGCTTCTAGCTCCTTAGGAAGGAAGAGCAGCAATTTATAGTGAGACAGAAGTTCACATCTGATCAGCTGTAATAATTTACAATGAAATTACATGACCCTTGGATACATACTATTAGACCTAGAGGTATAACATAAAAAATATTATAGACTGTCTAACAATATGTGAAAATGTCACTCATTAATTTCAAGTAGTAATTTGCAATCCTATGGTTATAAACTATTTGGCTTGGGGCAATATATTTCCATGTCCTATGAAATTATTCATTCTCATTAAGCACTAACGATCCTTTCTGCCAAGATTACAGCTAATTAACTACTCCTTCACCTACATTAATTTATTAGTTACTCATGATGAATCCCGTAAATGTTTCTGTGTTAGCTGGCCAAAGTGAGCTTCACTGCCAGAAATGGACTCCACCAAGCACTCAGCAAAACAAATACTTCAAAACACAGACACCGCCATCATCAGACAACTGAGCTGGAAAACACAGCAGGACCAAATGTTATGACATATAAAGCAGTCACCCACCTAAAATTAGTAGTATAACCAAACATGTTGTTTCCATGGTTACAGCCACTGGTATTAGTGGATGGTGATGGTGAGCATGGTTACCTCATCACCATTTCAGAATCAAAGGAGAATAAGTCAACCACTGAGACTGTTAACACAAATTCCCTGACTTAAATATTACAGCAGATAGGATTGTTTTTGCAGATATTTTTAGAACCAGGAAGATTTCCTACAAAGAAAGTCAACAACCCCAGTCATTGGCATGTGTGGAGGAAACTCCAAGTCTGGAGAGACATGGTTCTCAGAGTGGTCCAGGCACCAGCAGCATGGACCTGATGGAGTTCCCATCAGGAAGTCTCAGGGAACACACACAGTCTGCATCCTCTAGCTAGCTGATTCTGATGTGTGCAGACATCTGGTAAACTACCAAGAAAGAGGAATCCTCACTGGTGAAAAAATGAAGTTGGACCCTAAAGCAGCCTTCAGTTTTCTAAGAGACATTTCCTGTTAATGTGATAGTATATTGTTTATAAATAACTACCCTGGCTGGTGAGCTGACTGGGTACAGAAAGATGCTTTTAGCCAAGCCTGAATATCTGAGTTTGATAAAGGTCCCCCACATGGTAGAAGGTGAGAAGCTCTCCTCTGACCTCCACAAGTGCACTATGGCATACATACACCAGTTAATTTATTTATTTAATGTAATTAAAATATATAGTGCTACCTTAAAATTTCATGATAATTTTTGTTTGCTTTCGTGTTTTACACAGAACTAGCCCATATAATCAGGCTGGTCTTGAACACATGATTCTCCTGCTTCGGTTTCCTGAGAACTAGGATTACAGTATTGGCATTATACTATTACTAAATAAATTTTAATTGCTAAAATATGAATAAGCAAAACTTAGATCTTGAAATATTTTGTGTTGTAGATTCAAGGTACCAATGGCTGTGTGGGGATTGTAGTGTCAAATATAGGGTCTTGGTTAGCGCAGCATCCCAGCAGGAGATCATCTCAGCAGGAACTTGAGACAGTTGGTCACTGCAGCAGGGTCAGGAAGCAGAGAGCTGAAGGCTGGGGCCCCACTGCCTTTCCTCCTTGTATTCAGCCCATCATGGTACCACCCACTCACATTTAGGATAGGTCTGATCACCTCAGTTAATGTAACCTAGAAACATAGACATGCCCAGCAGTTTGTTTCCATGGTGATTCTCAATCCCATGAAATAAGCAGTCAATTTTAACCATCACAGATCTTTCTGGGGCTACTAATGTGCTGTACATTCCTCTCTGTGTCCAAAGCAGTGACCACAGCTTCCAATAGCCATGTGATCAGAGAGGAGCCATTGTTCCCACATCACCCTGTGTTGCTGAGCCATGACATTTGGCAGAGGAGGTATAGTAAATGCACTACAATCTACGTTTTTTTAAAAAACTTGCATTGGTGGGCTGGAGAGATGGCTCAGTGGTTAAGAGCACTGACTGTTCTTCCAGAGGTCCTGAGTTCAATTCCCAGCATCCACATGGTGGTTCACAACCATCTATGATGACATCTGGTGCCTTCTGTATACTGCATACATAATAAATAAATAAATCTTTAAAAAAATTACATTGGATCCCATCCTATGAAAAGAAGAGAAACATTTAAGAATGCCCCCTTTATTGCAAAAGAGTACAGCTTTTAAAAGTGAATTTTTATTTGAAAAATTTAACTTATGTAATTTACCTATTAAGTATGATTTTTTTGGATGGTTTAATTCTGAGTTCTCTATTTTTGTATCTGTATTTTATTTTTCTTTTATTCTTCTCTCATACATTACATCTCGACCAAAGTTTCTCCTCCCTCCTCTCTTCCCTGCCCTTGGTCCTTCCCCCAACCTCTCCCCACCACCATAACCTCTGTTCCTCTGTTTCCCTAGTCCCTAACCAAAACAAACAAGCAGAACAAATATCACACCTCCCAGGCATCGAACATGGCTTAACAAATTACAGCAAAACTAGGCATGAAGCTGGACAAGACAACCCAGTAGAAGGAAAAGGGTCCCAGGTTCAGGCAAAAGAGCCCCCAAAACTCCCATTCCCGCTGTTGGGAGTTTCACAAGAATTCCAAGCTATACAACCTCAGGACTATGGAGAGGACCTACCTCTGATCCATACTGTCCCTGTGAGCGCCTATGAGCCTGGCTTAGTTGGTTCTGTGGGCTGTGTTCTCATGGTGTCCTTGACCCCTCCGGTTCCTACGGTTCCTCCTCCCCCTCGTCCAGTCGTCCTGGTTCTGCCCAATGTTCAGCTGTAGATCTTTGCAAGAGGCTCCCATTGGTTGCTGGATGACACTCTTCTGATGACTATTGGCTTAGGCACTGATCTGTTTTAGGAATCATTTCATTGTTTTGTTTTGTTTTTCCTCTTGAGTGAGGTGACCTAGACCCAGAAAGACAAACATGGTATGTACTTGATTATAAGTGGACATTAGATGTTAAGTAAGAAATAATTATGCTGCAATCCACAGACCCACAGAGGCTAAGTAACAAGGAAGGCCCAAGGAGGCATGTATAGATCTCCCTGGGAGGGGAATAGAAAAGATTTTGTGGATGGATTGGGGACAGGAGGGATTGACTGGGTGTCGCCGGCAGAGGGAGAGAGTACTGGAACACTGGAGTTTGGAAGGAGAAATTGGAGGAAACTGTCTGGAATCTTTGAAAAACGACCCTAGAGAAGTCTCCTAGTAATGGGTGATGGCAAACGAGAACTGGCCATTTTTTATAACCAGGCAAGGCTCCTAGGAGTGGGACTGGGGCATCAGTCCAGCCACAAAACCTTTGGCCTGCAATCTGTTCTGCCTGTAAGATGTGCAATGGTGGCGCAGAACTTGTGGGAACGACCTACCCATGACTAGTCCAGCTTGAGGCCTACATATGACACTGCCTGGATGGCCAGGAACCGGAGGCAGGGTATAGCCCAGTGACCCAGGACAGAACCAAGCAGAAGTGGCAAAAATAAGTATATTTTTTTTTATTTGCAAACTTTCAAAAAAAATAAAACTTATTTTTAAAAACTGAAGTTAATTTTCAGCTGAACTAGGCAGCACATGCTTATAATCCCAGCACTCGGAAGGCTGAAGCAGGAGAATGGATCTCTTTCAAGTCTAGCCTAAACTATATACTGGGGGGGGGGTACGATGGAGCCAACTTAAGATCTGAGGCTCTCTCTCTCTCTCTCTCTCTCTCTCTCTCTCTCTCTCTCTCTGATGGGAAAGATCTGACTGGGGAACAGTCCAGCCATGATTGTATTTGCCCTTTTGTAACAATGACTGCTTTCCTCTGAATCTTTTAATAAATAAACTTTCTCAGTCACCTGTGATTTTCTTGCATTACTATATAGCAAGACCCTGTTTATAAAAAATTCACTTTCACACATTATTTTTAAATGATCATCAATAACAATTCAGTGTCGCTATAATTTTTCTAGTGTATCAGTACAGCTGATTGTATCAGAAACGTACCGATTTTGAAGTTAGACTCTTCCCCTGGTGTCTGCTGAGTGCTTCCTCAAGCACCCAGTCTCTCCTTTCCTACCTGAGCACCCAGCCTAATCTTTCTTCTCAATACACTGCAGCCTTGGTGGTTTTCTGATGCTCTGAGCAATTAAGTAAAACAACAACACAAATGTAATTAAACCTACATAGGAGACAGCCTCGGAGCAAACTTGTCTGATGTTGAAGGCAGCTCTCTGAGGTGGCAAATCTGGAAAAGTATTTGTCACTTAAAATGAATATTGCATCCAACAAGTTCGGTGAACTACCCTCACCCAAAACGGGGGAGGCAGGATCAGAGAGCCTGAAGAACAGCAAGGCAACTGTGTGAATTCTTGCAGAAAGCAAAATACAGATATAGGAGAGATGATATTTTTCCCAATGTAGAAATCTCAAAGGGATCTCCAGAAATGACAAAGAACTATAGCTGTTATTAGCATAATTTGCATAACTACACACAAGAGGGATCCTACTTTCTGTCTGATGAAAACCCGGGAAATGGCTCAGGAGTGAAGGTCTCTTGCAGAGAAGCCGGAGTTAATCCCTAGCTCCAGGGTCAGGTGGCTGACAATCGCTTCTAACTGCAGCAATCCAACAGCCCTTTTCTGGCCTCTCAGGGTACCCACTCAGGGGAAAGAGAGAGAGAGAGAGAGAGAGAGAGAGAGAGAGAGAGAGAGAGAGAGAGAGAGAGAGAGAGAGAGAGAGAGAGAGAGAGAGAGAGAGAGAGAGAGAGAGAGAGAGAGAGAGAGAGAGAGAGAGAGAGAGAGAGAGAGAGAGAATTAAAAGAAACACTTAACAACAAACAAAACCACCACCTGGATATGGTATAGAAAGCACTTTCCACTTGTGCTAAAGAATGAATCCTTGGTGATTTTGGTTAGAATTCTTGAGTGAAAGCGTCCACAAGAGTTGGTTATGCCTGGCTGATGGGAGATTTGGAGTTTGTCTGCTGGGCATAGCCTGCTCTGATGCAGAGTCCTAAAGCCTCTGTCTCTGATGGGGTTTGTGCCTTTGTCCCTCAGTTCTGCAGGGTGTGGCTTTGTGTCTGTCACTGGATGTTCTGTTGCTAGATGTGCGTTGTGCATACACACCAGGTGTTTATGTCTCTGTGGGTCACTGACTCCATTGTCTTTTTTTTATTGTATTTTTTTAATTTATTGTTATTTTATTATTATGAACAAAGGAGTCACACTTTCTATCTTTGTATATCCTTATTCAAGGTCCCTTCCCCCTCTCACCCCATTGTCTTTATTGAATGTCCTTTTGAAGACTTTCCCTGCTCTGTCTGAGATTGGTACAGCTCTGCCTACCTTCTCCTGATTAATGAATGTTAGAATGTTTATTTTCTTCATCCCTTTACTTGTAGTAAGTAAAAGTGTGGTCTGAAAATAGCTACAGCTGAGTGTTGATCTTTGTTGTTGTTTTGGTTTTTATTTTTAGCCTGGTTCTTTTTTTAATTTTCTTTTTAATATTTATTTATTATGTATACAGTATACAGAAGAGGGTACCAGATGTCATCATAGATGGTTATGAGCCACCATGTGGTTGCTGGGAATTGAACTCAGGACCTCTGGAAGAACAGTCAGTGCTCTTAATCTCTGAGCCATCTCTCCAGCCCCTGCATTGGTCTTTGATACATTCTATCTCTCCTCATTGTTTCCTACCATTGGCATTTAGATTGGTTATTAATACAGCTGGATTAATATCTACTGTATTTGTTGGAATGTTTCTTTTTTTGTCCTTATTCTGCATTTACATTTTCATTTTCTCTTCTGGCTTTCATGGTTTTAGCTGAGATTTCTATGACTTCTCTGGCTGTCCTCTCTTAGTTGGCAATTATACTTTTCTCTGGTTTCCTTTTCTAGTGGTTGACCTATAATTTGCAAGACATACTGAAACAAATCTAAATCTACTTTTGAGGAACACCATTTCATTTCACAGATGCCTTATAATAGCAAAACAAGCCATATTCTGCCATCCTGTGCTGTGCCAAAATGGCCATTTATTTCACTTTACACAATGTGGTCTACATAAGCTAGGCATAGATAGATAGATAGATAAATAGATAGACAGACAGATAAAAAGAAAGATAAATAGATGATAGGTAGATAGACACAAGTACACACAGTCTCACACACACACTTGTTATTATTTAGAACAAATAATTCATTAGGTCAATTAAAAATAAGAAAAACAGTCTTTCGGCCAGGTAGTAGTAGCACACACCTGTAATCCCAGCACTTGGGAGGCAGAGGTAGGCCAATCTCTGTGAGTTCCAGGCCAGCCTGGTCTATAGAGCAAGTTCCAGGACAGCCAAGACTACACAGAAAAACCCTGTCTCTAAAAGCCAAAAAGAAAAGAGAAAGCAGTCTTGATCATACATTCACGTCCTCCCCTTTGATACTCTTCCCATACTGGTCCAAATCTCTGGCAAGTGTTACTTTCTCTTCTCTCTAGTAAGCATGATTTTAACATTTTCCCCAAGGAAGATTTGTTGTCAACAAATTTTCATCTGTGTGAGGAAGTCTTTATTTCTCCTTCATTTTGGAAGAGTCATTTCACAGGATGCCCAACCCTAGTTGGGTAGTTATTTTCTCTTACAACTTTGAGGTCTCACCATGCAGCCTTGGCTTGGCCAACATTAGCCTCTCAAGAGATCACAGGCCTGTGTCATTCCGCATTCTGCGCTCTTGTGTGGATGGGTTCTAAAGAGAAGTCTAATGTATGTAATTCTCGTCATTGTTCTCCTTCAGGCAAGGGAGTTTATCACTCACCCCACCCCAAGATTTATTTTTATTTGTGTGTGTGTGTGTGTGTGTGTGTGTCTGTCTGTCTGTCTGTCTGTCTGTATGTATGCTTGTGTGCAGGTGCCTGTGAAGACCAGGAGGAGGAGGTGGATCCCGAAAGTAACAGGC
>PVIH01001346.1:222998-242251 GCA_004025045.1 Sigmodon hispidus
CTCCCTCCCTCCCTCCCTCCCTCCCTCCCTCCTTCCCTCCTTCCTTCTTTTCTCTCCCTATAATATTCCTGTTATCTAACCCTGCTTGTTTAAACCTGCTTGTTTGTTTTTGGATACACTGTTCTATCTTCTCAATTGTTTGATTTGTTTTTTTGTTTGTTTGTTTGTTTTTGAGGCTTCTGCCTGGAGCTCAGGGATGCTGTCCTTGGTGGTGACCTGTTACTAATAAAGCTGTCAAAGCCATCACTCATTTCTGCTGCACCGTTTCGGCCTCTGCAGTTTCCTGGGTTCTGTCTCTCAGTTTCCACAGTTCTGCCTACACAGCTGTCTGCTCCAGAGTCCTGCCTCAAACCTTCACATAGTAACTATGATTGTGTTCTAAGTGAGTCTGGTCGTTTGGACATCCTGCTTCTGCTTGCTCTGTCTCTTTAAACTGTGGTGTTTTCCCTGGCAGCAGGGCATGATATGCTTAGTTTAGTAAGAAGGAGTTCAGTTAACAGGCTATCAGCACGTGATCCATGTTGGTGTGAGGGTGGGGCGGGGAGGAGGATTCTTAATTCTCTAAGTAGGTCTCTGTTTTCCACTGAGCCTGGTTTTGAGAGTGGGAACTTTCTAGGTGTTTCTCTATTGTTCTAACACTGGGTAAGGCATTGTAGGTAGAGTAGAATGAAGTTGGTGATTTCTCTTGCCATGGGTCAGTCAGATTCTGAGGAAGCCGGCCAGGCCAGTTGCGGTGGAGCATCCCAGCACTTGTGACTGAAGCCGGGAGATTGTGAGTTTCAGGTAGTGACTGTGGATATATATTACATATTGAATAAAACCTGAATATTGAGGAGAGAGCACACAGTCAAATCCTAGGCAGACAGCTCAGGAAATTCTTAAACCTTGAATACAAAGATAAACAGCTGAGCCAGTCACACACACCTTTGATCCCAGCACAGGGAAATCAGGAGTGGTGACCAACACCCTTGATCTCATAACTCCAGATACAGAACTTCTTCTGTTTCTGTGAGTCCAAGGCTTCACACCTTTAATCCCAGTTTGGATGGGAGAGGGCATATAAAGGCTCGTAGAAACCAGGAAGACACAGAAGTGACTGGCAGAAGTGACCAGGAGCAAGGCTAAGGAAGTTACAAGACAGCTGAGTGGGAATTGACTGTGGTGCTTCCTCTCTGATATTTCAGCCTTCTCCCGATATTTGGCTCTGAGTCTCATTTGTGATACAAGTGACCACAGCACAGGAAGTGTCACCAGCTCTAACACCAGCTTTCCTCATCCTTGGCGCTGGTCCAGAAATTTCTTCAGACACATTGTTTTTAAATGCAGGATAACCAACAGCCTGACATAATTCGTAACTAACAGTCTTTGCTGCTGACTATCAAATTTGTTTAGAACTGAAAATGAGAAAATGCAAAAAAGCTCAGATGGCACAGGATAGTCAAGGGTTGTGCCAAAGCCACTCCAGGAGCTCAGGGCTCCTGCTGACACCTGCCGGGGCACTCGGCAGTATCACAGACAAATCAGCTACCTGCAGCAAAACAATGAACTTCCAGGGAATCGTGCTCTACCAACCAGACACGGCCACCCTGGCCTGTAATTGCAGTACTCAAAAACTGAAGAGTGATCTTAAATTGAAGTCTTGGCTGGCTACATAGATTAAGGCTAGCCTGGGCTATAGATCTCATCTCAGAAAAAAACAACAAAATAACTCTAAATGGTTAGACTGCAAGTTTCTTAAGTTAACTCTCTCACGTCATAATTTATACAACAGAAAATTTGGACAATAAGTAGAAAATTATTATTCAGATCTTATTAACATGGATAAAATGGAACTAAACTGGGCTTTAAGCAAGCAAAATCAAAGAAAAACAGAACAGGAAATAGGTTTTACCTTCCCAAAGGAAGCCTACTTTTAGGTCCCAGTTGAGAACAAGATCGATGTCGTCTGAGCTCCTTCTGTTTCAGTTTGGTTTTGGACATTTGAGACAGGATTTTCTGAAGTTGTCCAGGTGGACTGTGAATCCACTTTGTACCCAGGGTTGCCTGCCGTTTGCAGCCATCCTCCTGCTGGGCTCACAGCTGTAATATCACCATACATGGTAAGATCAGTGTTTTGGGAAGCAATCATTTGTTTTTCTTATATTTACATCTGCCACATTGTGGCACAGACTAAAACAGAGAGAAAGAATTTTTAATATGTCAACTTGACATTTCAGATATCATGCCACAGCCACATATTCTTGTAATCCCATGCCTCTTTGGAGGCTGAGACAGGAAGATCTCCAATTTGATGTTAGCCTAGACTATGTTGCAAGACTCTGTGTTTTAATAATAATAATAATAATAATAAATTTAATTATAGTTGGAACATGACTTCCTGTTCTAGAGTCTTGTGCTCTGAAATCCTGCTCCCTGGAGCCCCTACCTTTGACTGTGTCAGCTGTGGTTTCTTATTTGTATTACTGTATATCAAAAAGAACCACTTTTCTTTAGTGGTTCCCTCTTACAGAAAAATTAGTGTTTCTTACCCACCCATCCCATGCACTAAACAGCCCCATCCCCTCCCAACACACATACATAGTTACAGTACAATGAGGCAGTCATCTCTGATTTGTTTCATGGTCATAAATGTGGAGAGGTAAGCCATGGATTTCTAGACCACCACATCCCTGCCCAGACAGTTGATTTGTTTGATATTTCTCTCTTGATCTCTCACAAAGCCATTTAACATTCTCTACAATGAATCTCCAATCTTCCAAAAGGTTGGGAGAAGTGGTCTGGCACCTTAAGGGAAGTGAGGGCTATCCAACATCCTCAGAGAAGCAGCCTTCCCCCCAATTTCCTGCTGCTCTCTGGGGATCTGGCAGTGATGAGCTCCTGGCTGGCTCTCCAACCCCCAGGCTTGGGTTTCAATCTTGTTCACAGCTGTAAATTAGGTATCACTCACTTGCTGTCCCAATCCTGGTTGACATCTTTTGTCTCTTTGTTCTTCCAGTTTGTTTCTTCCTAATCCATTCAGTGTGGTTTATGAAGGGATTGGAAATGATCACATCTTTGCAGTGCATTATGACTAAACAGAAGTCTTTGTGTTGGTTCCTTCAAAGCATAATTTTCTATAGGATTAAAAAATCATAATCATACTCACTTTTTGCTTGCCCTTTCAAATTTGTCTACAGGAAAGTTTGATTTTAACTGGAATTGTAATTTTAAAGTGGAAAAATATCCAACCTCAGCAAAATTTTAAAGAAAATAAAATCTCCTTTAATGCCTTTTGGCCTCCATTCTTTTAGCCATTTCCTCGACCTGATGGCCCCCATTTAAGGAAGAAGGGAGCACTAATAACGTACATTAGTTTCTTGGGATCGTGCTACAGTGAAAACCTCTACACTAAAAGTAGGCTTGGGATTTCCAAACACAGAAATGTGTTGGGAAGAGTGGACTGGAGAAGTAAAGAGAGAAAGAAAATGAAATTGAGGCGAACAGACAAGATAAGATTGATGACAAATGTCTGATGTCAATAGTTAACTTGTATTCCATTCTGTACATGCAAAGCTTGGAGATACCACAAAAAAATACCAAGAAAACAAATTCTATGTACTTTAGATGCTGTAAACATAGCTTTTATGTGTTTGAAGATCTGGTTCAGCAGATAAGGATACTCACACTCTTGCAGAGGACCCAAGTCCAGCCCCTAGCACCCACATTGAGTAGTTCCCAACTGCTTTAAATCTAGCTCCAAGGGATCAGGCACCCTCTTCTGGCCTCCAGGACACACCCACTCACATGCATATATATACACTCTTACACACACACATACATATAACCAAAACTAAGATAAATCTTTTGAAAAAGTTCAAAACTCTATTTATACTACTGCATAGCTGTCATTGGTAATTGACCTGACTTTTCAGAATAATGACATTAGCAGCCAATCTATAAATAAATTTATGTTATTGTTGAGAATGGGTCTCACTATGTAGGTAGAATGGTTTCAAATTCCAAATCCTCTTGCATTAAGCTGATTCCTACATTCTAAGATTACAAGGGTGTAGTATCACTTCTAATTTAGGAACATAAATAATTTATGGACTACTCTAGCACAAATATAAAAGATAGGAGGATATTGTTTACTAGACAATGTTTTGGGCACAATCAACAAAGAATTCTTGTGATCACTAGACACAGCATTACTGAACCTTTGCAAGTCCATGATCCCTGTAGTGCACTGGCTGCATTATTGCTTGTGCTGTGCCATTCACAGGAAGATAGTCAGGAATCAGTCTCATGAAGCACATAAGGACGCAACTCTTCCGCCATAATTTAGACTTGCTTCTGCTGCACCCCAACCTCCACCAAAGCCATGCTCATGCATGTCTGGACTGCCACCTAAAGCCATGTGGATGTCTAAGGGCCATGCTGAGCAGGCCCTGCCTCTTACTGGACCTGGGAGAGCTGGCCCTACCCTTCACTGGCTGCTACAGCAGAATTGTTCTATACACACTCATGGGAGAGCTGGGCATGGAAGAGCTGGCCCCAGTGACAGGGCATGGGAGAGATGGCTCCACCCATTGCTTGAGTGAGGTGGTCCCGGGTGGCAGCCCAGAGTTACCACTTATACCTACATCCAGGGTTTTGAGCTGGCCTACCCCAACAGCTACCCCATCTATGACCTGCTGGAGCCTGTGAAACCATAGCCTCGGATTTGGAGAGATGGCTCAGAGGTTAAGAGGTCCTAAGTTCTTCCAGAGGTCCTAAGTTCAATTCCCAGCAACCACATGGTGGCTCACAACCATCTATGATGACATCTGGTACCTTCTTCTATATACTATATATATAAATAAATAAATCTTAAAAGAAAGAAAGAAAAAAGAAAGCACAGCCTTGGTGACTCAGGACAATAGCAGGATATCCAAACGGAGTTTCTGTGAGGGTTCAGTAATGATGGTGTAGCAGAAACCAGAGGCCTTGAACCAGACTAACAACCCATTGCAATGAACATTTGCAAGTAAAGCTTTCTAGACAAGAGGATATACTTCAAGACACTCACAGCTCCCAATACCAAGACAGAGGAACAAGTGAAGAGGGTTTTGTTTTATTTTGTTCTTTGCTTTTCTTTTCTTTTTAAGGGGAAGCTACAAGGGTAGAGAGCAGACAAGGAAAGACTGGGAAATAAATGGGATTGGAGTGCATGACACAAATTTCCAAAGAATCAAAAAAACTTAAAAAAAAAATAGCTCTCTCCCAAAATGATGATTCACTGACTTAAAAAAAAAGGAAGAACTTTGAGGCTATATATATATAGTCCCAATTGTTACATGTTTAACAGTTGTCTTCAACCATGTAACATCTAATAATCCTTTTTATAACAAATATTCACTAATAACTTGGTGTGTGGGGGGTGTGTGTATACAGTGTGTGTGTATGTAGTATGTGTGTGAAGTATGTGTATGCTGTGTGTGTGTGTAGTGTGTATGTGTGTATGGAGTGTGTGTATAGTGTATGTGTATATGGAGCATGTGTGGAGTGTGTGTGTATATGGAGTGTGTGTGTCTATGGAGTGTGTGTGTCTTTCTGTCTATCTGTCTGTGTGTGTATGCAGTACATGCCCATGAGTGTGTGGGTGCCTGACCCAGTGGGTGGGTGACTGGCAATCAGGGACTAGAGCAGGACATCTCCATTCCTCTCTAGTTTTTTGCCTTGAAACGAGAGGTCTCTTACTGAAACAAAAGTTCACTATGTGCATGCTGGGAATTCAAACTCAGTTCCCAAGACTTGCTGAGCAAGTCTTTTTTACCACTAAGCCATTACCCCAACTCCATGACTTCCTTTTGATAACTAGTTTTGTTTAATACAATGAAATAAGTCATCCCAGAGAATAATTTGTTACTTCCCGGTTCATTTATGAGTCTATTGGGAAGTTCTTGCCTGAGGAGGTGTGGGCTGGGATCAGGCCGCTGGGATGTCAAGGTGGTTCCCCTTCTTGTCACTGCCTCTTGGTTTGGGTCCTGGGAGCTGAGCTTGGGCTGTTGGCCTGAGGCTTTTCTTCTCTTCCAGAGTGGCCTCCCCATGTGACTTCTGTGCTTATTGGACTAGGGCAGCTGGATTGGGAGGAGTGTTGGGGCTAGGCTGTCACTTAGCGACATATGGCTAGCATTCAGAATGAATTTTGTCTGCTGGGGTAGTGGAGAGTCATGGAGGCAAGGGCAGAAGCTTTGAGGCCCTCAAGACCTGTCCCTCAAATGCCAGGGCATCGCTTGGGCTATGGCTGTCAGAACAGGTCATAGACCTCCCCTATAGGCAAAGAAAGAGTCAGTTCCACTTCTTGACACTGGGATGGTGAGGTTATATTGTAAGGGAAGAAAGAGAGCGGGATGGTGCTGTGAGCAACTGTAGATGCTACCTGTCATATATCCTAAGAGGACTGCAAAACAATGTTTGAAATGGCAGCCCAGTCCAACTATAATTTAATAGAAAAGGAAAGAAACAATATGTACTTCAACATGCAAATGGTCTCACATCACACACTAGAAGATCTAGAAACATAGCCTGTAAAGTGCATTGAGTCAGTGACGACATCTTGATTTATGGAAACTTTAGAGCTCACTTCATCAGCTACACCCTGAAGGGAACAGCCACACCTGAACAACAGTGTCAAGACAAGTGCTGATGTATCAGGGAGTTGATAAGAAAAATAAGACAAATTAAAGATGAAATACAATATTCCCTCAAGTGTTCTGGAACCTTATTGAAGAAGTATAAAATCAAAATAATTTCCTGTGTGACTATGAAAAATGTATCACTGACTTCAGCCTTCACCCTGTGCAAATGGTATATTTAACCTCTAACACTTCAGGAAACCATGGAGACCACATCTTTCAATAGCCAGAGAGAATATGAACTAGAGGTTAGAAAGAGTAGAAGAGATACTAGGGATGCATGATAGCTGAAACGGCTCAGACAAAAACTAAAGTCTGACTTCCTTATCACAAAAACTATAGAATGGTAATAATAGACCTCTTAAAATAATAGTTATCAATAAAATACCATGTGGCATTTATATTTGATGTGCCTCTTAGTAATGTGTGGGTTTTGGTCTAGCACAGGATCCCAAACATTCTGAATTACAATCCACAACTGAGCTCACTCTCACAGCGGCTGTACTGTCAACAATCTTCACACCAGGCTGACAGCAGTGAGCGCCTTAAATTTCAACATGTGCAATGCATCCTTTTGTGGTACTGATGGGTGCATGCTAGGGTAAGTGCTCTACTACTGAGCTAGACCCCCAGCTGGTGTAATCTGCTGAAATAACAAATTAACATCCCCTAAAAACCTGCTGATGGCTAAAATAACAGAGACAGATCTAAGGGCTGGCTGGTGAGATGGCTTAGTGTGTAGAGGCACTTATCATGGTAACTTAAATTCAATCCCCAGGACCCAGGTACATGTAAAGAATATCTGGTCACTTCACTTTCTGAAACTCTAGCACAAAGGGCAATTTCTTCTTTGTGCACAACTGAAAAGAGCCGTGAGATTCCAGCACACCTGGGGTGCCAGGACTACCTTATGCATATAGTCCTGTGAACCCCAAATAACTACTTATTCCCAAACTTATTGGCCAAGAAGATGGAGAACATGGTAAAAACTCCAGAAGGTGATAATGGGGCAATGAATGCACTAAGCAAGAACAGGCATTTGGAGTCTGCCTCACATACACATCGCAGTTTATTTAGATTTTAATTAAGTCACTCTTAAAAGGCTCTCTGGGGTTTTTTTTAAATTAAAGTGCTCTTAATGAACAATGCCATGTGCCTTTCTTTGAAAACTAGAGCTGAAGCAAACACAGCAAAGAGACACTATTCTTTCATCTGTCCGGCCTGATACAATTCCCAGCACTGGGGAGGCAGAGGCTGCTAAATCTCTGTGGGTTCCAGGCCAGCCTGGTCTAAGGAGATAGTTCCAGGACAGCCAAGGCTATACAGAGAAACCCTGTCTCAAAAACATAAAACAACAACAACAAAAATGAACAACATGGGATCAGACTGTGTTGTTCAGCCTGGCCTTGAACTCATGAGCTCAAGCAATTTTCCTGCCTCCCCTCCAACTTGGCCTGAGGATGTGTACCATCATCCCAGCTCAAATTCTGGCTTTCTACAGAGAGGGAAAAAAGTTGGATTTAGAAAAAAATTTAAAAAATTCTAACCTTCTAATATATTTAAAAGAAAAAAAAAAAAAAAAAAAACCTCAGAAATTTTGCTATGGCCACCAACTCTGAGAGTACATCCTGTAGGGTTTCCGTTGTTTTGTTATTTGTTATATTCTTGCTTTTGTTATATTGAGGCAATGACAAAAAAGAAGCAGTAACCAAAGAAGTGTAAAGTGAACCTTTGGCCTTCCTCATTCACTCAGAAGGTGTGCTGAGTCATGCCATTTAACAATTTGTGTATCTGACCATATTGATTTTTTTTCCTTTTTAAAATTTTATTGTATTTACTTAGTTTACATTTATTTATTTAGTGTATGTATGTGAGCATGTGTGCCATAGCACACACATGGAGGTCAAAGGGTAATGTTCAAGTGTCTAGTCTCTATTTGTACCAGGTGAATCCCAGGGATCAAACGCCAAGCACTCAGATCCCTATGACCCTCATGTCACTTCTTCCTGTTATTTCTCAAACATTTGATGTATATTTAATTAGCAATTCCAGTTACTAGGGGTTAAATACTACACGTGTCTCTCTGTGTGTATGTGCATCTGCATATGTGTAGAGGCCAGAGGCCAGCTCTAGGTGTGGTTCCTCAGGTGTTTGTTTGCTTGTTTTAGTTTTTGTTCTTGAGAGGCTCTCTCTGCCTCTCACTTCCCAGAACTCGGAACAGCTGGACTAGCTAGCCAATGAGTCCTAGGGAGCTGCTCACCTCCACCTCCTCAGTCTTGGGTTAGCTTTCTGTGTGGGTTCTGGAGATTGGATACGCCTCCTTGTGCTTGTGAGGCAGTTTACAAACTTGGCACAGCTTGAGAATTTTTCAACAGCAAGTAGGTATCTTAGATTATTGAAAACAAAATTCTGAATAAAACAATCCTGACGTTCTTGATTATTTTGGTAATTAAAAGTTATGTCTGACATTTCAGTGAAGAAGCCATTGTATGTCTCACATCTACAGAGTATCCTGTGGTATAACATTTGACTTTTCTATGACTTTACGAATTTTCCAAATGTTATTCCAGACACACAGACTACAGTTATATTAATACACTGATTTGTGTATTTTTCTGTACTATCTTATCATAAACTCCAAACACATCAGAGTAAAGCAGAAATTAGGCTGACTCATCCTTCTGAAACACACAGTTTTTAATGGCCTATAAAAATCTGATCCTTGTTCTTATAAAATTTGATAGCTGGAGACATAGCCCAAATAACCTTTTCAATCTTTTCCATTTGTTTTGAAAAGAGAGTAAATCCCTAGTGGAGCATTTTTAACCTAGTTATTGATTTATGGTCTCGAGACTATTCCTACAGGAAGCTTTCCAGCCCATTCGACAATCTATTTTTGGTACAAAATCTAGGCCAAACACAAAGCTTCCTGAACCATTTCTGGAATAAAAACTTTTGAATTTTTTTTTTTATAAATATGGTTTGTGTCCCCAATATTATAATTATATTAAAACTCTGATCTAAGACTGTGGATGTAACTCCATTGAGAATAATGTATTTAGCTTGTACAAAGCCCTGGGTTCTAATCCCAGGTTGCAGAAGCGAAATGAAAAGCAAAACCCATCAATGCTACAAAGTAATTCATTATCTTCATTGAAATAATGATACAAAGTATCTCATTATCTACTTCCTTCCTCATTTCTCAAAGGAAAGACAGAGTCTTCTTGAAGCACTTAGCCAGAGGTCGTCTTGTTCAGATCCTTGTACATAGCCTTTTTCAAGACTTTGAAAAGTATGAAAAACTACAGATGAAGATACACAGTAACTGTTAACTACATCTAGTAGGGGGTTGTTTGCAGAGAAACTCCAAATGGAAAAGCAGAAAAAAAAAGTTTTATATATTTTCAACTCCAGTGAATATTTTGCTGCATTTCTACAGGAATTCTTAGTTTGCTTTCTAAAAATCAAAACAAACAAACAAACAAACAACAACAACAAAAACACTGACCAAAAGCAAGTTGGGGAGGGAAGGGTTTGTTTGGCTTACAGGTCACATTCTATATGGAGGCAGGAACTGAAGCAGACGGATGTGGAAGAAAGATACTGGCTTGCTCTCAAGGTTTGCCCAACCTGCTTTTTAATCTATTTCAGGACCACCTGCCCAGGGATGGCACCACCTACAGTGTGCTGGTCCCTTTCACATCAATCATGAAGGAAGAAAATGCCTCCTGGACGAGTCCGCAGGCCAGTGGATAGAGATGGTTCCACAAATGCAGTTCTCTTTGTTTGTGTCAAGTTGGCAAACAAAACAAAACAAAAAAGAACTAACCAGCACAACACATTAACACATATAATACACAAGGTGTCATCTGCAAGAGTCATAGCCGCAGGTGTGCAAGAAACTGACCGCAGGTAAAAACAAGGTAACCAGTGGCGAGTTTAGAGCTGCCTTGAGCTCTCAATGCTAAATTTTATATTATTTTCTTTTTCTGAGTGAGCCTCCAAAATTGTATAGGTAAATTAATTTATTTTTCATATTTCATCATTTCTAAGCTTTAAAGCATTTCTCTGTAGATTGTGTTAATCTAAATATAATGTTTATTATAATTGTTTTTATAATTGGAGATATTTTCTGCACAAGAAAATTCAATATTATTAATGTGTCAAATCCCTCCAAGTTCAATAGCAAATGCAGTAAATATCCCAACTATATTTAGAATACATAGCAAAGCTCTGGAAAAATCTGGGAAACATCTGGAGGAAAAAAAAAAAGTCACTGAGAAATTTTTAAAAAAGATAATTAATTGAATGTGAGGTGCTGGGTTGCAAGGAAAATAGGTTTTTTTAACATGCAAAATATATTATGAACACTTAAAATATATTTTGCTTGTTAAAAAAACTATGAAATAGGTACAAAATATTAACTGAAAATATAAATATTAGAAGCATTTCTATAAAAACTATTATCTAAATATATGGAGATAAAATATATGGAAATTAATGATGACATATATAAAAATCATATACAACCTATAAGACAAGTTCAAAGACACCAAGAGATTAATGTACACGTGCGTGTGTGTGTGTGTGCGCGCGCGCGTGCGTGCGTACAGCCTGAAATTCTGCAATGTTTTCAGCATAGATTTAGCATATAACTGAGCAGTTGTGCTACCTAATCCACACCAAGATGGAAGAAAATATAAGTCTCCTTAATAACTTGCAAATTAATGCTCAAAGAAGCAGAATTCATGATGCATAATAGTAAACAACCTAAATATTAAAAGTTGTATGGACAAACAAAATAGGCTATGTCCGTGTGATGGGATATCCTGTGTTATGATGTTACTCACCTGATAACTTATGCTAAGACAAGGCTGTCCTTAAAGATCCTATATTACGTGTTTTATTTATAGGAGATATCCATAATAAAGCACATATGTGAAGACAGAAAATAGATTAGTGGTGCTCAGATGAATGAGTTGGGGGAGGGGAGGCAGGTGATGAAGACAGGAAAGCCTGGGAGTTCCTAGCTGACATGATGGACAGATTCTAGAACTGACTGTGGTAATGATTACATAACTCCAAATATAACAAAATTCACACTACTGCATAATGCTGGGTGAACTGCATGATCATGGATTAGATCAACATATGTTTCTGGATACCAACAGATGGCATATAGGATATCACTATGCTGTCCATACCATACAATCTTACACTACCACAGTGGCTTTATTATAATGATGGGTTTTGTTTTTTCAGGAGATTAGAACAGGGTCTCATTGTGCAGACCAAGCTTGCCTGGGACTTGTGATCCTCTTATCTCAGCCTGTCCCCGCTTGGCTTCTTAAGTGTTGGGATCACAGGCTCACATCACCACACCTGGCTCAGTCGGCTAAGGTTTTTAAGCAGGAAGTTGAATTATAGATGGAATCTCATAAACAGAAGGAAAATCATTTATATTCTCAGTAGACAAGGAATCACAGACTAAACAAGGAGGCAGAGACTTAAGAATCTTTTAGTCACTGTGAGATAAAACATCTAAGATAAACAATGTGAAGGCAGAAAGGTTTATCTTGGCTTGTGGCTTCAGCTGATTCCAGCCATGATCCTTCCACACTGCTGTCTTATGTGAGAGGCGGCAGAGCAAGCCATGAGCAGAAGCTCTGTGGAGTATGTGCTGGTGGTACTGGGAAATAGAAACACATGGGCAGAGGAAAGGGAAAAACCCTTTGCAGTAGTTTGAAAGAAAATGGTCCCTAAAGGGACTGGCACTGTTAGGAGGTGTGGCCTTGATGGAGGAAGTGTGTCACTGTGGGAGTGGGCTTTGAGGTATCTTTTGCTCAAGTTTCTCTCAATGTCACTGTCAGTCGACTTCCTGTTGCTGGCAAGATGTAGCTGCACCCTCAGCTCCAGCCCATGTCTGCCTGCATGCTGCTATGCTCTCCTTCATGGTCATAATGGACTGAACCTCTGAAACTGTAAGGGAGCCACCCTCAGATGTTTTCCTTTATAAAAGTTGCCATGGTCATGGTGTCTCTTCACAGCAATAAAAACCCTAACTAAGACACCTTTCAATGATCCTATGACCTAGTTTCCTTTTACTAGGACCCAGTTCTTAAAGGTTCCCCCATCTTTCAAAGCAGCAGAAGTAACAGCCTTATAGACTGAGCCTTCAGATTCAAACCAAACAGTTTTTGCTAACGAAAACAAAGGAGGGCTAGCTTTTAAATACATTTCTCACTTGTGTGGTGGAATGTTCTCTGTATGATGTAAATAAAGTAACTGATTTGGCCTATGTAGAGCACTGTAGAAGTGGGTGGAGAATCAGAAGGCAGACAGGTAGAAGGAGGATGGAGTCTCCAGTCTGACCCCTGAAGAGGAGAGACATGTAAGGAATCCAGGTGAGCCACAGGCCGGGCCATGTGGCAGACAGATTAATAGAAATGGGTTGATTTAAGATGAAAAAGCTAGCTAGTAATGTGCATGAGACATGGGCCAAACAGTATGAATTTAGTACAAGTGTCTGATTCATTTCTTTGGGGGACAAAAGCCTCCACGGGCCAGGTACGAACCTCCGGCACAAATGGGCCCAGGAAACCTCTTACAACACACTTGCTAGAAGTATGACAAAACACACATTCTCATATATTACTGCACATGAATGTTCATAGCAGCTTGAATCACAGCAGTAAAAACGAAAAGGGAAAACAACTGGAATATTACTGGATGTATGGACAAACAATTAGGTTATATCCACATAATGGGTGCTGTTTAGAAAGGTGTTGTATGGTGCTTTGTTTGTGTTCTGACAAATAAAGCTTGCCTGGAGATCAGAGGGCAGAGCTAGTTAACCACAGAGGCCAGACAGTGGTGGCACACAGCTTTAACCCCAGAATTTGGAAAGAGAAAAGAGGAAGATAATAGTTCAAGACCACCCTGGGCTACATGAGATTGAACCAGTCCAAGAGAGAAACAGAGCAGGGCAGTGGTGGTACATGCCTTTAATCCCAGCCATAGAGAGGTGGAGACAGGAATATAAGGCAGATAGAGACAAGATCTTGGCCTCTATTGAGTCTGAGGATTTGTAGAGGTAAGAAGTTTCTAGTGGCTGCTGCTCTGTTTCTCTGATCTTTCAGCTTTTACCTTCAATATCTGACTCCAAGTTTTTGTTGTTAAGATTAATTAGGATCATGCATCAGCAAAGAAGTAATTCATAGTAAAAACTGACACAGTCCTTTGGGAATCAATTTAGCAATGCCTAGTGAGAATTCTACACATGATAATGCTCTGCCTTGCTGGTGTTGCTTATAAAAATGTCACCAAAAAAACTTCACTCTGAATATAAAGGTAAATAACTATATAGTCACTCATTTTAGCCTTATCTATACTTGTGAAGAAATGAAGCATCTTAAATGTTTAGTGATAGTGAACTAGGCAAACATGCAGTGGTAGAAGGGCAGAAGCAGTCTGCACTCGTGACTGAAGTAGTACACATTCCTAGGGCTTCGTAAATAATTCCTTTGTCCTTTTGCATGATGTGATTCAAAGGGAGCTGAGCTGTCTACACATGTTGATGGACATCATTGTAGCACATTCATTTTTGAGACATCATATCAAAAGGGCCCATAAACCAAAAGTTAGAGCACATCAAAGGCTTTGGTATGCGGCCTCAGGTGGGAGAGCATTCCACTGTAGTTCAGAGAGTCCTCCATGCATTTGAGGGTCTAATGAGCCTTCAGTCTGTAACATCCTTTCAAGAACATTTGACAGGTCATTTGCACGTCACACATCTCACCACTAAGAAAGTACCAAATCCCTGCAAAGCTTTCTGCATACTTCAGCCTATTGACTTCAAGCTTGTAAATCTGAAACACAGTTTTGCATGAGTCCCTGAGCAAGAAAGGGGGTATTGCAGTAAGTCTTCATCATTTGGGCCACACAACTCAACATATTCTGTAATATGAGAGACATCTTAGATGTGGAATGATGCTTTGTAAATTCATGGCAATTCTGAACATGAGAATTACAGTATAGATGGACCCCTGGAGTCCCAAACCTCTGTTCTAGATATCAGAGTTGTAGCATCATATTCATATCTCCAGCCAAGGGTCACATGCCATTCACCACATATTTGAGTATCTCACTGTTTAAAACACTCGGCAGGATGACCAAGTGGTCATGAGACCACAACTGCCCATCATGAGCTGAGCCCTGCAAGCCTCACTGTCATCCACTGAGAACAAAAAGAATATATTCAGGATCCTCACAGCAAGCTCAAAGGAGACAGTAGTAGATAGGTGGTCCATACTCCATGTCCTCCATCAGTGTCGCTCCACTGCATCTTCTTCAGCTAAAATCAGTGGTCAGATTGAGTGTGACAGTATATATCTATGACCAGGCAGCAGAGAAGGAAGGCTGAGTATAATGCCAATGTGTCAGGACAGGCTCAAGGCAAAAATGAACAGCAACTGTAATGCTGCCTCACTCAGGAGTGACCCAGAAAGACTGCAGCACAGCCAGTATCTTCCCATACTAGGGTACGGGTGATTCTCTCAGTACTGAGAAAAATGGACCAAGGAAAGAATATATGCAAACCTATATTGGGAATAAAGGGTTCTGTTAGTCTTCAATGAGAACTAATTCTGTAACCCCCTTAGCACACTGGTGTCTCTGTCCCTGACCTCAGGTAGAGTTAATGCCCACTCCTTTTGAATATGGGCACAGCCTAGGGCTATTTTGACCTATAATGAAATGAAATAACGTGGGAATCTTCCTCTTGTTCCCTCTGGGAGCCCCAAAGCCACAAAACAAATAGAGAGAGAGAGAGAGAGAGAGAGAGAGAGAGAGAGAGAGAGAGAGAAAGAGAGAGAGAGAGAGCTATATCTATTATCTACATATCTATATAACAAATATGTTTCATTGATAGAAAGAAGTCCTGTGGGATGAGATATCCAAAGGGCAAAGGCTTTTGAAGGGACATCCAGGTGCTGAATATTCCAGTCTCATCCCAACATCTGAGAGAGCTCCCACAGGAGAGGTAACAATGTTTCCCAGCTGAGTTGGCCAGCTCGTGGAGCCAGAGACATAGGAAAATGGAAGTCCATTCAGCCAATGAGTTTCTACAATGTTATCTTCTGCAACTAGAGTTCTCTAGAACAGAACTCTGTATCTGAGAATGAAAACTGTGACATAATGACTTAGAATCCAAGGATGGACTAAAATAAAAACCCTTACAGAGATCAGGAGCAAGGGCTTGAAAGGCGGGGAGGCAGTTGCCCCAGAGGCTGAAGGAGGAGGCTGAATCTTACTGTGTACATGTGGGAACATAAAGAAGACTGTGGGGAAGATATTACCTGTAGAACATGAGAAATAGAAAAGATCCTAACATCACCTATTTATAGACAGAGTGCTGAAAATACCTACTGGTTTTGTTTTTAGCTGCCTATGAAAAACTACTTGAATAGTAAGATAGAGACTCCCCACCTCTTACCCCAAATGGGTAGAATCTAGAGAAATTTAAAGGACCAAGGATTCACTGGCTTAGAAAGCATGCATTGGGTTGGAAAGCAATGCTGTTTCTCTTGTCTTGCCTAGGGAAGACAGAAGCCTCACTAAGAGACAATATTGAAAGCTTAGCGACAATCACAGAGCCTTTCAGCTAAACAAAAGTCGCCATGAATCCTAAGGGTGTGCCTTATACCCACTCCTGACAAATAGCATAGTACTTCTAAGAACTGGAGTGATAAACTCAGTGGGTAGACCTGAATTCGGACCCCTCAGGACCCACTTAAAACCCGACACTGTAGTACAAATCTATAATCCTGTGTATTCACCACCCCAGTGCTTCTGTAGAAAGATGGGCAAGGAAGATAAAAGAAAACCCAGAAGCTCACCTGGTTTGCATCAAAAAAAGGTGGAAGATAAGAACTGGTATCCAAGGTTGTCTTCTGACTTCCACATGATAGCACCCCCTTTTCTCCCTCCCTCCCTCCCTCTCTTTCCTTCCCTCCCCCTTCCTCCATTTTCTTCTCCCCTCCTCCACAAAAACCCCACAGGTGTGTAGAGTTCATTTCAGTCTGATATAAAAGGAATAGACACTGTTTTCAAAGGAGCCAACCCTCACATCCTGAGAGGTGGAGACAGTCTGGGGTGGAGGAAGGCCTCTTGTCGCACCTTGGCCATGTCAGTTTCCCAGACTCTCCTTGCTTTTGTGAATGTGACAATTTGAGTAGCATGATGAAATATTTTATAGGCTGAACCTCCACTGGACATTGCTTGGGTTTTCACTGAGAAAAGAGCAGAATTATTTATGGGTTTGGGGGAAGGCAACTGTGAAAAATGGAGTGCTACATGGAATTAAGGGTTCAGTCTATTACCATGACATCACCATTAACATTAGCCTTGATCACCTGATACATCTTTTAGGCTTAGTGTCTGCATTAGTCAGGGTCTCTGAAGCAACAGAGGTGATAGAAAGTGTGTGTGTGTGTGTGTGTGTGTGTGTGTGTGTGTGTGTGTGTGTGTATGTGTGTGTGTAGGGGAGATATATATATAGGAGCTTACAGGCTGTGGTCCAGCTAGTCCAACAATGGCTGTCTCCCAAAGGTAAGTGAGAATCTAGTAGTTCAGTCCATGATGCTAGACGCTTCTGCTGGTTTTCAGCATATTCTGAAATCTTGAAAAAGCAGGCTCTAAAGTCAGTGAAGGAATTGAGAGTGAGCGCAGGCTGGCAGAGCATGTCCTTTATATAGCCTGCTACCACCAGGTGTGGCTTTTCCCACCTCAAATTTATCTGGATTTCCCAGGTCAAATGTTTTAATTAAGAAAATACCCCACAGATGTACCCAGCCACTTGGGTTTTAGTTTTGCTTTATTTTAAGTTTTTAAGATTTATTTGGATATGTATTTTATGTGTAGGGGTGTGTTTGCCTGCATATATGAACACCAGAAGAGGATATTGGATCCCATGAGATTACAGTCAGAAACAATGGTGAGTCAGCATTCTGGGGCTGGGAACTGAACTCAGGACCTTCCAACCAAGACAACCAAGAATGCACATCACAGTGTTAACAAAATTTGAAGAAATTAAATGAAAATTCATTATATCATACTGAGTATATTATTCAGCATAATGTACTGTGTTCAAAAATGAGGAAACTGTTTCTTCAGATCTCTTTCCCCAAAACCTTATATCAGATGACCCCAGGTACATGTTTAGATGTGAAAAGAAAGACAAGTTATCCACATGGCTTCTCTAATCTCCACGACAGAGATACTTCAATACCAATATGTTGTAAATAGATGACTTTTTAATGACAGGCCAGTGATTTTTGCCTATTGATTATCTAGGTTTTGTTTGTTTTTCTTTCCTGGATAGCATGACATTATATTCCTTCATAAATTTGTAATGCTATTTTGGTGAATTTCTTCTGATTTCACATACACAGCTTAAGTATACAACTGTTTGTTAGCATTGTAGAAGTGTACTTACTTACCCAGCCACTCAACATAGCCTTTGGAGTGCCATTCAGCCCTTAGTAAGTGCTGGAAATGGTCTCAGCATCTGGGCTTGGTTAGTACTACAAAATGGAGACATTAAAAATCAAATGAAATTATCCAAATGTAGCGATTGTTTCAATACCTATAACCAAACACTCTAAGGTTTTACAAGGCCAGTTTATCTGTAAATATGTAAGCCATGTTTCCAAAATGCTTCTTGCCTTTTCTATCTGAATGCAATGGTCCCGGGAAAGGCAATCTGTTCAGCCCTGGCCCACACAATAAGGTCAGCTACTTTTATTAGAGAGAAATTTTGTTCTTAATGTCCCATTTCTGTCCTCATTCATCCCTCTCTTTATTTCCTGGCCTCTAATCTCATTAATCCCCCCAGTAGGAAGATCGTACTTAGAAACTAATTGAAAACCATCACATAGAATACATGTCACATGTAAACCTCTGTGCATCTCACAAAATCCTTCTGGATGAGGTTTATGTGGTTGACTCTTGAACATCAGCCTTGGGGAAAGGACCCCTAAATGCCAGGCTACATCCATGGCCTGGCTCTACATGCCATGTCCTACTCGGCTTTCTGTTTCTTCTCCTATTTTGCCTAGCCTGTTCCATTCTCCCCTGCTTTCAGTCTTTCCCCTTCCAACTAAATGCCACCAAACTGTTACCTAGAGACACCAGTTCATGTGAGGATCCCACATTCCCAGACTAATTTCAATTGAACAAAATTGAGCAACACGGTGGACACGTAATTTAATAATGCTTTTCTACATTCTATGGCGTTTTCAAACTCCCCACACAACAGATGGAGAAAAATATTAATGAAACTTCATGTTTTAAAAGGTGATTAAGGTGGTGGCCCTGTCCTCGGTGTCTGCCTTCTCCGCACCCCGTGTGCCAGCCTCGGGCCTGCGGTCTTGAGACCGACTACCATGCCTTCAATAAGGCTGCAGAGTTCTGATGGAGAGATATTTGAAGTTGATGTAGAAATTGCCAAACAGTCTGTGACCATCAAGACCATGCTGGAAGATTTGGGAATGGATGATGAAGGAGATGATGATCCTGTTCCTTTACCAAATGTTAATG
>PVIH01001347.1:0-38429 GCA_004025045.1 Sigmodon hispidus
GCTATTGAGCGGGGTCTCCCCGTAGTAGTAGTAGTAGTAGTAGTAGTAGTGGTGGTGGTAGTAGTAGTAGCTGCAGCAGTAGCAGTAGTGGGGGTAATATTAGTAGGAAAAGAGAAACTTCTGTAAAATGCCCGAATAAACCATAGAAGGAAGAAGCCTGGGTCTCGTGCCTTCCTTGCAGGCAGGGTCGCGCATGAGACCAGGTGACTTTAGATCATGTCATGGTGACAATAAAGGTAATCAGCAAAGAGACACAGAGGCCAGAAGATCACATTTGAGGCCATCAAGTTAGATTCTGTCTCAGATAGAAACAAAAATATTAAAAATCCAAATCAAAGTATAACAATATATGTGTATGAAAGTGTCATAATAAAACATTTTTGGTATGCTAACTAAAGGATTAAATAGAAAGTAAAACATATTTTAGTAGGCCCCTAGACATTAGCACAAGTGAATCCATGTTGGAAGTATTACTCAAGCCATAAAACTCAGCACATAGCCAGCACCACCTGCCAAAATGAAAACAAAGACCTAATTCATTTAAGTCCATAGTTCCGAGAAAGTCTCTAAATGTACTAATATTTGCTGAGAGTCTAATTGCAAATGGGTCCAATGACCTGGAATGAATGTGGGAAGTTGGTGCAACAAAGCTACTATGACCACCTGTTTCAAACAAGTGGCCTGTGTGGCCTGCACTGCTTTTATTTATATAGCTTCAGTAGTTTGCATGAAAAGTTTTACTATCAGATTTGTTTCCTTAAGTTTCTAATAATGGTCACAATAACTGCCTGTTTGTTCCTTTACCTCATTGCCCTGCCACCCTCCATCTTTCCTACTGGTAGCCATTACCACTTGATCTATAGCGCTAATGTTAGAAGCATAAGCTGTGTTGCAAAGGACAAAGGAATTTATCTAACCAGGCACTTACAGGTAGAGCAGTGTGCCCAGCAGGCAGTGTTTGTGGTTACAGCATCATGCAAAATGAAAGAGAGTTTTGCCTCTAGTGGTTCATGTTTCCCTCTAGCTGAATCTCACAATAAACTCATCACCTGAAGCTGAATCAATTCATTCTTCATTCTGTACTACTCTATCTTTTTCCATTTTTCTTATAGGCAACTTGGAAACTTATTCTCTCTTTTTTTTTAATGTATGAGTGCTCTGTATGTATGCCTGGATACCAGAAGACGGTATCAATTCCCATTATAGATGGTTGTGAGCCACTATGTGGTTGCTGGGAATTGAACTCAGGACCTCTGGAAGAGCAGCCAGTGCTCTTAACCTCTGAGCCATTGCTCTAGTTCTGGAAACTCACTCTTAATAGTTGGAACTGCTTATCCCTTGTTCTCATGTCTCCTTCCTCTCAGCTTTCCACAATGTTGGCACAGCTATTAGAAAGGAGGGCATTGGGGATTTCTATAAGTCTGCTTCATTCCTTATTTCTAGACTGTTCCTATTAACTCTTGATAAAATCTATTTATTTGCATTTCTCCTAGACTCTTGTTATTAAAATGATTCTCTCCAGAACAGCTATGCAAATTTGCAATGTTATATGAACTACCGTGACTCTTTCAGACTAGTCACAAGGTGTGATGGAAAGGCCACATCCTGTTTCGAGAATCCTGAATTCATGCTCCCACTTGAAGCATCAAAGGCTAGAAGCTGAACCATGTCTGCTGTATACTTTTTAACAACATTCCCTCTGGCTCACTCAGAGGAGCATCATTAGGGGGAAGTTTTCCTGCTGCAATAGCCTTTTCATCCATAGCTCCGGGAAAGTGCAATTGGAGGCAGCAGCAATATGGCTTGTGTAAGGAAAGCAAGAACAGAAGGTAGCACACACGCTCCTGGGGTCCTGCCCAGAATTATCCATTGGCCTTGCAAAAATGGGTCAGATTCTCCATGGCCTTGCCATAAGGTGAACTTAGCCTTGCTTTTCTCAGACCTTTTCCCCTGAAGAAATCACATTGGCTTTTGTAGTTATACTTCTTGCTAATTATTTTTTAATTGAATATGTCAACCCAGAATATGATTTTTGTGCTTAACGCTCGCTCTGAAGAGGGCTCAGGGTTACACTGGGGTCTGGAATACCCTTTGTAGTTGCTGGCTAATAAAGACTCCCTATTCGCTCCATCCTGTGTCTGAGTGCTCTTCTCTGGTGGATACCCCACAACATTTCTACAATAATTGAGGTGTGAACTGCTCAGTCTAATTAGCTGGACAGTGTTTGTGGGAGCCCGTACTGTGACTCAGTTTCCCATTGTGACTGAGTTTGAATCTGAAGTCCATTCTGACCCCAAAGACTTCAAAGTTTGTTTACTTTCTAGTCTTTTTAGGAGCTGTGAGCAAGACTGGTCAGGGCCCATGGGAAAAGAACACACTATCTAGCTGAATGCAGACTGCTAATAAAAGATGAAAAAAGTTTGCCTCTTAATTCAAGGGCCATATAAGGATGTGGCTTTTTCTTCTAACGGTTGATTACCTATGCTGTGTGAAAATGTGAGCATTGTTTCTACTGCCTTTTAGTTTGTATGTAAGCAGGCACAGAAATAAAGTTTTTGTTTCTCCGGCAGTGACTGGGAAGGCCCCTCAAATTCTATTTTTCTGTCTCCATCAGCTCTTCTGTCTGTAAGATTTCCTCAGTCTCACATCCCTACTCAGTCAACACAGCTGACCTGTCAGCAGGCTCCAACAAGTGTCTTTGTTCAATAAATTGTGCAATTATTTTTGGGTTTGACACAGGGTCTCACTATGTAACTCTGGTTGTCCAGGATTTTGCTTTGTAGACTTGGTTGGCCTCAAACTCAGAGAAATCCATCTGTCTCTGCCTCCTGAATGCTAGGACTAAAGGTATGAGCCACTATTCGTGGCCCAACGTCTTCATTTTAATAATCTCTAACCATGATGCTTGAAGGCTGGCTGGTGTGTGTGTGTGTGTGTGTGTGTGTGTGTGTGTGTACACAGAAGAAATTTGTCTATTTATTTAATTGCATTATTTGCTCATGTGTACAATAAATAGACATGTGGGGTCAGGGGATGATTTGCAGGAGTCAGTGTTGGTTTTGGATGTGAGAACAGACACACACTACCAGTTGCCACACTAGAGTTTATTCTGGAAAGTTGCCAAGTGAGTATAAGTGAAGAGAAGCAGAAAAGAAAAAGAAACTTTCATGTGACATCTCCTTATAAGAGAACGGGTGGGCACAGATTTACATAGCCATGCCTAGGGGCATGTCCTCTGTATATAAGGATATGTTCTGCCCGGGCCATGTTGGGTGTTTTGGACTAGCATGCTTACTGTGAAGCTGCTACGTGCCAGGAATCCTTAAAGTCAATTCTTTCCTTGGTTTGAACTCAGGCAATACACAGACTTGGTGGCAAATGCCTTTCCCTACCTACCCCACTGAGTGGGGGCATTTTAAAGATTCTTATAGAACTTACATAGTCTCAGTCTTGGTTGCTTCATCGGATCCCTAAAAATATTTTTGACTAATGATCAGTGATCAAAGTTGAAACAGAAAAAAAAATCGTTAATTTTTAACATTTTATCATTTGCTTTAATTAAAATCTGAGAGCCCAAAGGGTAAATGGTTATTTGAACTCTGCATTTTCCCATAGTCATTGTTTGGGATTGCATTTAAAAACCTGACATCTTAGCAAATGGGATCGTTGTGTCTCTCTGTCTCCAGGGTGATTGGTGAGTTATTTGTATCATCAATTACAATTAGCTTATTAAAGTATAAAACACTGCTCACTATTGTTTATGGTGTTTTAATTTTTTTTTATTGCAGTGGCATCAACTGTTAAAAGAAGGAAGTAGGTGTGAGACCAACTGTGTTTTATTTATAATTAACAGCAAAGTTTCCTTCCTATGCTTCCAACATTAACAGTAACCTTGTATTAGAGTGGGAAAAATAAATAATAACTGAAAGGCCTTGGCATGCATTAGGTCTGAAAAATTTTTGTGTTCTTGTACTTTCTTTTCCCTCCCTCCCTTCCTCCCTCCCTCCCTCCCTTCTTTCTTTCTTTCTTTTTTTGACACATAGTCTTACTGTGCCCACCCTGGCCATCCTGAATGTGAGGCCACCTTAGACTTATAAGTGTCCTGTCTCAGCTTCTTGAGTGCCAGGATGGCAGGCATATGTCTCCTTGTTTTCTTCCCTGCTTCCTATACATAGAGCATCTGTTAAAAAAAAAAAAATCTTCATGCTCTCAGCAGTCTCCAAGAGAGCAGTTTTCTTACATAATCAAGTATCATGTCAGTTGTGCAGGCTACAGTAAATAATAAGTTAATTTACAGCAGTCTTTTGGTTTAAGTAGGAAGAGATAATTTATGAGCAATTGCCTTTAATCTTGATGAATACATTTCTTCATTCTGGGTTAGAATCTTTTTGCCAACAAATTCATTGCTTAGTTAATGTGATGTCTGCTAAAATTATGGTGCAGAGCCCTATTGCAGGGCTTGGAAATTTTCTTAGAAGTTATTCTAAGGACTCATTTTAATAAGCAGAAGATATACTGAGAATTAAAAAAAAAATAAAGCCATTCTACCCCACACTCTGCCTGAGTTTTCAGCTTTTTGGAAGCTATTTTTTTCTCTGTGGTGGAAACATGGAAATATCCTTTGTGAGAATGTACAGTTTTTCTACACAAAAAAATGAGTCTACATAGTTCAGTGCAAGCTGGGATCTTGACATGCCTAAGCCAGCACTCGGGAATCCTCTGAACAATTCTTCAACCTGCTGGCCCTCCATCACAGACCAATCCCCTTTTCTACAGTAAAGTCTCTTTCTTCTTTTACATCCTGGTCATTTTGTTGTAGATAAGTATACTACACTGTATAAATTCAATTGAAACATATGTAGAAAATTAACTCATAAAATATATAAAAGAAAAATGTCAGTTTTCTGGGCTATCACATAGTGTATTCAGAATTATGTAGATTCTATCTACATAATTATTGTCTACTTGAAGGTCAGATGACCTCTAATTATGCCTGGGGTGAGTGTAACACATTTTTTATGATTGAGTTAATAATTTTTAGTTAATTATTTAATTAATATTAAATAAAAGGTATTGCTGTTTTTTCCTTCCTGGTACCCTTTCTACAATAGCATCCTTTGATCTCATTGGTACAGTGGTTCAGGTACCCTTTCTGCCTTAACATCCTGTAATCTCATTGGAGCAATGAGTAACAACCAGATCAGATATGAGACATAGTCAATTTACTATTTGGAATGTTTACTAGGAATGCCTTGGGCAGCAAACCAAAGGCAAAATACAATGCAGGCAACCAGGGTGTTATGATTCCAGAATTCAA
Source organism: Sigmodon hispidus (assembly GCA_004025045.1). Taxonomy (NCBI): domain Eukaryota; kingdom Metazoa; phylum Chordata; class Mammalia; order Rodentia; family Cricetidae; genus Sigmodon; species Sigmodon hispidus. Next base: position 5,318 of record PVIH01001347.1, read on the forward strand.
TGATGTGTTCATAGTCCCAGGCAGCCAGATAGCTCACTTCTCACAGCATTCACTATGCCCTTACTGTACACAGGTAGCACCTTTTGGTGTCCTGGGCAAATTTTCTCTCTGCTTATTTGTGAACAACCCTCTCTTGCTTAGTCTCACATTCCAAAATTACGTCCTTCTGTTTTCCTTATCAAAGCACACTGGTGCCACATCTTACATCTGTGAGTGACTTCATATGGGATACCCACCTCTTCACTAGACAAGCACAGTGTGGGAGGAGATATGGTAAGGAGCTGGTGGCTAGGAAAGAAGGTACCTGGAGGATGATCTTTCTCCTGGTTTTAGTGATAGTTTTCTGGACAGGCTCTTCATCCCACCGGGGTAGCCTGGTGTCTGGGGGCAGTGAGACCTGTCCTCTGGCTGTGCCATGGAACAAAGGGGAGATGATGTGTCACACTTCTTCCCTGTTCCACTTTTAGGGTATTTAATGTTTTCCAAAAGCTGCCTTGGGCATGGCTGAGATAAACCTCTTAGTGGAGTGAATTAGTGATATATTATTCTTAAGATGTCCTTTTTTCTAAGCGTCTGTGGTTGTCAGTGGTGTTGGGAAATATTCATTTGCCACCAGCAAAGAAGTGACTATTATATGGACTTTAGATATTTAAAGATAAAGTTCTTTCTGTCTCCCTACAACTTTTGGGGTGGTTCAAAAATAGATTACTTAAACATATGTATTGTTAACTAAAGCCCACTCGCACAGGCCTATGATGGGAGCCAGTCTCAAAAGCTTCTGGGTAGACTGTGACTGGTATGCTGGCCAACACTGCATCTTAATGAATTTCCACTACCTCATCTTGGTCCATCTTAGAAATACATTAAAGTTGGAACCAGCCTATATGAACCTGCCCACAGATACCAGTTTAGAAAAAGTCAAGCCGTGACATTCAGGTTTGAAACTGGTGTCAAGCTTCCTGTCATTGTTTCCAGAGATGGTGAACAGACCTGACTAGTCCTGTCAGCTATCCCATAGTTCTGATGTCTGTGGCTCTTGGTAGAGGACATTAGCTCCATCCTATGGCCCTGGACCAGTAGTCATGGGGATGCAGATTTGGTGTGACTATGTATAGCAGGGAAAGCTAAGGAAAGCAATCCCTGCCATCTCAGGAAGCTTCTAGATTGTGTGAATGTGCACACACTGTGAAGAATAGAAAGTGCAAACCCAGTTGGATGGAGTCAGAAGGGCATCCAGAAAACTCAGAAGCAAGTGTGCAATGGTGATGAAGATGGCTGCGCATTGCAAGAATCCACACGATGTGTGCCCTTTGTGGTGGCTGTGAGGTGCTGACTACTCTGGAAATACTCACTTAATGCTTATAATCTATCACAAATTGGCTGAGGGAATAATGAAAATTAAAACCCAAAGTTTCTTTGTGGCAGTTTCATAGTGAGGACCGGAAGGGATGTGAAGGACAGCATCTAGATAGATAGAGTAGTTCAAGAAATGAAGACAATCCAGGAAGCACACATTTTATGATGTGTGAGGTAATATACCTTTCAGATTTAGTACATGGTCAGTAAGCCTGCCTCTACTCTACCTCTATGCACTCCAAGGGTTCTAAGACACATGTAACATGTTTGCAGAAAAGTGTTTCTCTTGCTGTACTTACCTAACTCCTTCATGGAGATAAGTCTCATTTACAATATGTTCTCAGTGTTTAGCATACAGCTTGTCATGTAGAAGGCATCCAGAAAACAACTAAAAAACAAAACAAAACCAATGAAATAATTGAATGACTGTAAGGCTAGCAAACAAGACATGAACTTGGAGATATTTAGGAACTAAAATGGAGAAGTCCTGATGATCGATTGGGTGACAAGGGGCTGGTGTAGAGGAACCTGAAAGTCTGCAAGTGAGAATTCACAACAATGAAGTGTAGTAAGATTTAGCATCTCACTTTGGCCAAACAAATGCTTTGGAATTTGTGTTTATATCCATTAATTGTGCTGTTTCAGCCTTGGTCAGAGATGCCTCTGACTGCAGAGTTCACACTTTTTCTACAGTGGCCTAAGGCCTCTTCTTTCTTACCAGACCTCCTCAAAAAGAGGTCTTGTTCTGTGAGAGCTGGGCCATGATAACTATATAGCACTGTGTAGACCTGGAACATATACATTGTGAGAGCATAGACTTCAGATAAATGTGACTTTCTAATAGGCAGGTACTGTTCAAACACAGAGGAGGTCCTCCCCGGAAGTAACAGGTGCTAATAAGTGTGACAGTGGCTAGGGGTTGTCTCACAAAGCAGATTCTGGTATAAGATGCAAATCTGAACAGCATGGCCTTTCAGAATACAAGACATTGTGCTTCCATGAAGTCCATTGTGACTTTCATTGCAAAATTAGTTTAAAAATTGACTTGCGACTCTGTCCAGGGAGGCAGGAAGGCTAACTGCAAATCATCCCCAGCTCCTGCAAAACCAATCTCCTAGTCTCCTTCCCCAGCTCTGCAGCACACTACCTCTGAGCTCCCAAGCCCCATTTCCAGGGCATCACACAGATCTTCCCATCCTAATTTCCCTCCATCAACTCATTGCTGTATACAGCCCCCAGCTGGAGTTGGCACCTTCTGCTAACCCACAGGCCACACCTGCCAGAATACCAGGTAGGCTAACTGCAAATGTTTTTCTCTCCCTCCATTTCTTCAAATCCTGCAGTCTCATCCCCAGCTCTGTTGCAGACTTTCTGCTGTGGTCTCTCCCCACTCTCTGCCCCATTCTCAGGGACAAAGCAGATCTTGGTGGGACATCCTGCTTTCCTCCTTCCTGTGAGCCCCCTTGGCACCCCCCCTTTAATAGCCCATTCCATTTCTGTTAGCTATCAGTATCCTAGAAAAATTTCTTACCAGGCAACACAACCAACACACTCTCGCAAGAACCAGAGAGGGCAATGGAAACCAAGGAACAAAACACATGCCCAATAAAGGCAAGATAAAATGCCAGTACCCAGAATTACAATATTCTCAAGCCTAGATGCCAGCATAAAAGCATAGTAACAGCCAGGACAATATGTCTCCACGAGAGCCCAGGAAACCTATCACAACAGGCCCAGAGTATTGCAACACAGCTAAAGTGCAGGAAAAAGACCATAAAAAAGCATTGATGAGTATAGCAGCAGTTTTTAAATAAGAAATGCGTAAATCTCTTAAAGAACTATATGAAAACACAAGCAGTGGAAATAAATGAAAGTAGAAATAGAACTAATAAAGAGAACCCAAACTGAGAAAAGTATGAAGATGAAAAATGTAGTAATTGGAAAAGAAACCTCAAAAGCAAGCTTACCAACAGAATACAAAAAATGGAAGAGAAAAATCTCAGGCATTGAAGATCTGGTAGACAAAATGGATACATTGGTCAAAGAAAAATTAAATCTAAAAATTTACATAAAACATGCAGAAAATCTGGACTCTATGAAAAGACAAAAACATAAAGATAATAGGATTAGAAGATGGAGAAGAAACCCAGGTCAAAGGTACAGGGAATATTTTCAGAAAAATCATAAAAGAAATTTTTGCCTATTCCAAAAAAGATGATTATAATGTTACAAGAAGCATACAGAACAGCAAAAAGACTGGACCAGAAAAGAAATTCCTCTTGGCACATAATGATCAACACACTAAATGTATAGAAAAAGAATAGTAAAAGCTGCAAGGCAAAAAGGACCAAGTAACATATATAAAGGCAGACCTATTAGAATAACACTTGACTTCTCAATGGAGACTCTAAAAGCCAGAGAGGCCTGGACAGATGTTCTACATACTCTTAGATACCACACATGCCAGCATAGACTATTATACCCAACAAAACTTTCAATCACAATAGACGGAGAAAAGAAGTCATTCCATGATAAAACCAAATTTAAGTTTTTGTAGCAATTAAGATTTGTGGCAATATCTGTCTACAAATCTAGTCCTACAGAAGGCTCTAGAGCAGTGAATCTCAACCTTCCTGATGCTATCTATGACCCTTAACACAGTTCCTCATGGTGTGGTGACTCTCAACCAAAGAATGATTTTGTTGCTACTTCATAACTGTAATTTTGTTGCTGCTATAAATTGCTATTTTGTTACTGTTATGAATCATAATGTAACTATCTGATATGTAAGCCCAATGAACCACAGGTTGATAACTACTGCTTGAGAAGGAAAACTCCAACCTAAAGAAGTTAACCATACCCTCTAAGTCAACATGACTGACTCATATATGAACTCACAAAGACTGAGGCACCATGAATAGGGCCTGTGTGGGTTGGCACCAAGTTCTTTGTGTATATGTATATGACTCCCAGTTTAATGTTTTTATGGTTTTTCTAAGTGTGTGAACAAGTGGGTCTCTGATTCTTGTGCCTTCTCTTGGACTCTTTTTCTTCTTTTTGTTTTGTTCAGTTATGACTTGTTAGTTTTTGTTATATCATATCATATCATATATCACCTTAGATATGTTTGTTTTCTAATGAGAGACAGAAAGGGTGTGGATTCAGATGAGAGGGGGGACATAGGAGTAACTTGGAAAGATGAAGGAAGTGAAATTATAATAAGCACATATGTGAGAAAGAAATCTATTTTCATTAAAAGAAAAAATATAAAAATGAAATTGTAGAAAGAATGCAATATTCAGCTAGTATTTCATATATTTATTTATCACAATGGGTCATTAAATGTTCTTCCTGCCTTTTCTAATGAAATGAATACTTTCAAAACAAGTAACACTGCTTGAACACATAGAACTTAGAAATTCTGCTTAATCCATAACTGCTATCTCTAGGAATTAGTAGAAAAGCCTGAGTGAAGCAAATGGTAAAGATTCATAGTGTTAGCTATAAGTAGACTTACAACTATTCGTCATTGGAAAATGTTGAAAATAGCCAGAATATAAAGAATGGTTAAATAATAAATAAAACATTACTTGGTCACAAAAATGTATTTCCACATTCATAGAAAATATGTTAAAGTAGTATTAATAAGTAAAGCCTTAGAAAGGAATATGTAGAATATATAACTTTTTAAATAATTACGTGTGCATTTTAATTGTTTCAAAAGATATAATTGTTTTTGAAAGTTTATAAAAAGTGGTGCTCTATTATTTAATATTGGAAATGACATCTCTTAGGAAATTTAGTTGTAAAATATTGTATATGTATTCCTTTATTATAGTATTATTGTTTCTTTATTGGTCGAGGGAAATGGTTGGTAGTTAAATATAAAACATTTACCTTTAACTGGCTGTTCACATTGGATAAATGAAACATTTATATAACTTCTTTGCCCAAAACCTTTAAAACTAATAGCTGCATCAATTATGGAAAAGATTCTGCAACACTACAAGAGGAACATGGCTTTCACTAATGGTTCTTGGCATGTGGAGTGTGTAAAGTTATATGGAACATTGCAAACATTCTTAGAATCAACATTTATTTATATAGGTTCTCTTAAAAATTTATGTGAACCTAAACACAAATAGTACATTTTAATTATTTTTAATGTTTCAGGTAATTTGTTGGCATAAACCCCACCCAGGAAAAGCATGTCCTGGAGGTTGATAAGTGGTTATCTTCTCTCTGCATCCACAGCCTAGTCTGTGGATGCTTTACTATGGTTCCCAGCTGTTCTGGCAGTTGAAGAGAGAAGGAGGAACCAACCATGAACACATCCACATCACCTCTGGGAGTCAGAGGAAGATGGTGAGGGTTCTCCAGACCCCAAAGTTATTCATTACTTGTCCCATGTTATCCTCAAAGCTTTCTCCAGTTTTCCCCAACCCCCACTCCCAAATAAGAAGCTGGCAAATCCCAACAGATTGGAATGGATGCTGGCTGCTCCACTTGCTACAAACTCTGATCTATCAACTCTTATCCCCTTTAAGGTCCAGAGATGGTCCATCAAAGACTTCTGTGGAGCTGTACCCTTCCTGTGAATTAAATATTCATATGTCACAAGGTTTACATCTTTAGTTAGTAGAAATACAACTGCTTCATAAATAAGGGACATGGCACAAATAGAAAAATTCATTAAAACAAAGGTAGAAATTATGTGTCAAAGAGGAGCAATCATCTTCTTTATAATTTCAAACCCTATCATTACACATCTTTGTTACACATTTCATTTTCTAAAATATTGCACACTGCTTTTTATTAATAGTGTCAGTTTTCCCCTAGTAGAATGAACATTTTTGGAAGGAAGAATTTTATCTGTTTTTGCTCAGAGCTGTTGAGTCTCTGACCAGTTTCCTTGAGACACTGATGAATCAATAAGAATGGCATTTTTATAGAGCAGGAGGAGGAACCTGGAGGTGACTGTTACTAAAGGTGCTCGAATTCCTGGAGGTCTCCTGTCTTCACCTTCTAGGACAGGGCAGAAACTCTTAGGAGAAGTGAGTGAACTGGCTTCCCAACCCATGGTCACATTTATTTTTAAATAGAAATGTTTTGAAGCAGTAGATTCAAAAATGAATCGTCAGTGACTTTCTATTTTTCCACCCACTCATGTCTTTCTAGACCAGGTGCTCAGTGGCTCAGCCTGGAGGAGCATGTTCTCAAGACAGAAGTGGACAGCATCACATTCGTCTAACTTTTGCATAATTAGATGGCCTCTTTGGGTACTCATATTATTATTACTATTAAAGAACTGGTTAAAAAAAGCATTTTCTCCACAAACCTCAGATTCCTCTGGTAACTGTGAATTGTGGTAGTTTAAATAATTCTAGCGATGGGGCACAATAGTTCAATGGTTAGAGCTCTTCTTGTTCTTCCAGAGGGCCTGGTTTCAATTCCTAGCACTCACATATCAGCTAACAACCATCTTTACCTCCATTTCCAGAGAGTCTGATGTCCTCTTCTGGCCTTTGTGCACACTTCATGCATTTATAAATGCCATATCTCGCAGACCCTTTAAACCCTCCATCTTAATCTCCAGCTAAAGCCAAAGCTACCAGAAAGCAGAGCCCGTGCTGTGCAATGTTGTTTTAACTAGGCAGAGATGTGTTACATTGTTTCTGCTGTAGACTATTACCTTAACTGTGTAAAGCTGTGTTACATTGTTTCTGCTGTAGACTATTACCTTAACTGTGTAAAGCTGTGTTACATTGTTTCTGCCGCAGACTAGTACGGTAACTGTGTAAAGCTGTGTTACATTGTTTCTGCCGCAGACTATTACCTTAACTATGTAACACTGTGTTACATTGTTTATGCTGCATTTGTCTAATCAGCTAAAGATGTATTGCGGTTTCACCTTGCCTGCCTAAGACACCTGATAGGTCTAAGTTTCACCTTGCCTGCCTAAGACACCTGCTAGGTCTAAGTTTCACCTTGTCTGCCTAAGACACCTGCTAGGTCTAAGTTTCACCTTGCCTGCCTAAGACACCTGCTAGGTCTAATAAAGAACTGAATCGCCATTCACTAGGCAGGGAAAGGAATGTGGGGCTGATGGGTAGAGAGAATCAACGCAAGGAGAAATCTAGGAAAGGAGAGAGGAATGAACGAGGAACACACCCGGGGCAAGAAGCCAGGCACCACCAGCCAGCGGCCACAAGAAGCAGTGAGATATAACAGAAAGTAAAAAGCCCCCGGGCAAAAGGTTGATAAGTTGATTTAAGTTAGAGACAGAAAAGAGCTAAACTAGGCTGAGCATTCAAAACTAACAATAAGTCTCTGTCATAATTTGAGAGCTGGTTGGTGGCCCCAAACAAAAGCCTGGCCCAGGCAGGAGCATGAGAAAATGAGACTTGCTATGATTCCAGCAAGTGGTGGAAAGGTGTTCTGAAGAACAAGGTACTGTTTTTTTCTACAAGTCCCCAGTAGATGCTGGCTTGTATAGATGCTGCTGTGAGTCAGTCTCCTGTCAGCAACTTCTGAGGAAACAGATTTGTAAGTATTTCTCTGGGTCCAGACTTAGACAAACTGGGGGTTCAAACTTATTTCCAGATTTTTCTATTTCTTGGTGACACTTCATCTATTAATAGTTTCTGGCTTTTCCATTTTTCTCACAACTCTGCCTTCTAAATTCTGACCCAGTATTTGATCTTCAGTAATGGCTGTGGCTCTCTGGTTAGACACAGGGTCTAATGTGCTGCTTCCAACAGACTTCCATCAGCTGGAGAATGATCCAGATGTTTATTATCATAGAATAAGTTGGCTCACATAACTCTGGATGCACTATTGTGTTAAGCCTTGAAATAATTTTGTGATGCAGTATGACGCCATAGTCTTTCACCAATCACTTGCTGTCATTAGCCCTAGCTAAAGGCTTGGCAGAAGATGCTGAGGAAGGACCCTTTCAGTGACTTTGTGTTTCTCTCCAGACCACCTAGGTTTCATACGTATTTTCCCCCAAAGACAAGCTTCTGACCTCTCACACGCTGTCCTGCCCACCTGTGACACCCCCATATTGTTGTAATTCTTGTCATCTTCTATATCTTTGTTACAGTTCCCTCTGCTATACAACATCTTCTTCAGATGTGGTAACACATGCTAAACATTTCCTTCCATTTATTTTCACAGTGTCAGCAAACACTGTATCAGGGATAAATTTTGTGATAAATCTAATATTATTATTTTTCTTTCTCATTTTTTTCCAATACAACTTGTTCTAATATAGCGTTCCAAGGTTTTTCTCACACACAATATGAACTTATTTTTTTTATTATTTAACTGACAGGAATATATTTATTTTGCTTTATATATGAAGGGCCAGGCTCTGCTCTAAAGTTACCCAGATGAAAATGCCATTCCAGCAAGGAGAATAAAGACAGGAAACAACAACAACAAAAATACAAAGTTTGTCAGGTGATCATAAGTCTTGAGAAGGATAAGCATGCATTGAGAGGGCAGAAGCAGGGTGGGCCAGTATCAGAGAACTTGATTAGCTTGAGCAAAACTTGGCTTGGTCTTCAGCACCACAAAATAACATAAGAAAAAGGCCAACCAAGCTGGGAGGTGGCGTGGTGGTGGTAGTGGTGGTAGCAGTCATGGTGGCTGGCGGTGGCGATGGAGTGGGGGGGGGTAAGGGGACAGAGCAGGGAGTAATATGCTATTTGCCATTGAGGAATGTTGGCAGGGAATCTTTATGATGTCTCACATAATCATGGAGGTCCTCACAATGACAAAGCTTGACAGCCATGGTGACTGTTATCATGTTCCTGTAATTTATGTGGCTGTAGAAACCGAGGCTTGATGAGGTGAGGCATTTTCAGTAACATGGTGTGATTGTTAGGAAGTGTACACATCTTTAATCTAGAAGACTTTATACTCTTGAGTCACTTATGCCTTGTTTTTTTTCTCAAGGAAGAATATCAGTTATTTGAGAACTTCATGGAAAAAATTTTTTCTCCTTCCTTTCTCCATTTCTATTTTTTTAATACAAGGATTTATTTTAATTTTTACTTGTGTGTATGTGATTGAGCATATGTGTGAGAGAGAATGTGTGTATGTGTGTGTGTGTGTGTGTGTGTGTGTGTGTGTGTGTGTGTGTGGTGTGTTGTGTTGTGTACACCCATAGAGGTCAGAAGACGGCATTTGGCTTCCTGGAACTGGAGTTACAGGCAATTGTGAGCCACCTGAAGTGAATGCAGGGAACGGAACCCAGGTCCACTGCAAGGGCAGAAAGTGCTCTTAACCACCAAGCCATCTCTCCTCCCTCCCTTTCTTTCTCCCCCTCCCCCTCCTTGCCTTCTTTTGATGGGGTCTCATGTAGGCCTTGAATTCTCAATATACCTAAGGATCTCACTAACCCGATCATTCTGCCTCTACCTCCTGTGTGTGGTGTGACAGAGATGACATCTAGATATGTGAGTGACATCCAGCTATGTGATGTTGGGTTCAGACCTAGGACCTTATGCACACAAGGGCAGCTATTTGTCAAGCTGGCTACATGTTTAATCAATCTGTGGTCTTAGAAAGGCTCACCAGGAGCAGGAAGTAGGGAACTGTAGATTATCAAGACCATGCCTCTGTCATCATTTCCCCATCAGGAATCCAGAACCCCGGGAACTGGAATTATAGAAAGTTGTGAGCCACTATATGGTTGCTAGGAATTGAACCCATGTCCTCTGCAAGGACAGCCATTGTTCTTAACTGTGGATCCATGTCTCTAGTCTGACCCTCTCTAGGTTTTTATGTTGAAGCAGTATTTAACTAATTCACTAATTCAAGGTCTTTGATATAGATTACCTTTTTTAGTTGTTTACTTTCAGCAAAGCCTTTGTTGGCATGTATTTGTTGAGCACTCATTTTGTATTAGAGATAGTTTTCTCAAGTTGAAGAATAGATATTAATATAAAGTCTTACCCTCAAGATGCCCAAAGTCTCCCCAGAAAGCAGAAAATAACAGTTAACAGCAGAGCTAAAGTGGGTCACTTGCAAATGCATGTGTAGTGGGATTATGTTGTTACATTGTAAATAATTGTCCTACTTACTAGTTTAATAAAAATGCTGATTGGCTGAAGGCAGACAGAAAATGTGGGCAGAGCTAACAGTCTGGGAAAATTCTGGGAACAGGAAGAGCAGAGCAGAGATGCCTCAGAGATGCCAGGAGACGTAGAGAAAAGAAGTTGAAATGCTGCTGAGAAAAGGTACCGAGCTCCATGGCTGAACAAGATAAGAATCATGGGTTGAGTTAAGGAGTTAGCAAGTTATATGCCTGGACCCTAGGCCAATCAGTGTAAAATTAATGTAAGCATCTGTGTGTTTCTGTGGGACTGCGGGACTGTGGATCTGCAGGTCTGGGCCAAGAGGCAAGGCTGGGAAGTCCCACCCAGACACTTCATACTGCATGCAGGTACTCATAAGGAAGCTCTGAGGGCAATGACACAAGGTACTGAGTGATGGTGTCTGTCTGTACAAGCTAGGATATGAGGGTGAGGACAAATTGCCAGTGGGATTTGAGCTGAGACTTGGGAGGTCAAAGCTGAGGTGGCTCTAGCGTTAGGAGTCACTGTGGAGTGACTTACAGGGCCTTGAAGTGGGGAAGACCTCAAAGGTTCCCGAAAAGGAAAGGATTGTGGTTGGGGTGATTTGCCGGCTGAGAAGAGGAGAAGCCAGATTGCAGAGCGTAGTGGGCTAAAATGGGGAGTTTGAATTTTATTGTTACTTACAGAGTTTCTCAAAAATTATTTTAAACAAGTTGCTTGGCACAAGGAGAAAACTACCTAGGATCATTTTAAGTGGGTTATTTACCTCTTGAAGATAGGTTGTCATATATGTAACAGCTATATATAAAAAGATATAAAGTTGTTCTTGGCTTTATAACAAAAAATAAAATAACCTTTCAGATTCACCAACTGAACAAGGTATATAAGGAATTTTCTGTTGTTGGGTTCTTTTATTAATGGAGATAAATATCATTCTGGGATATAAAAATACAAGCTGAATGAGCAGGTGAAGTTCTGTGAGTACAAGGCCAGCCTGGTTTGTTTAGTGAGCAGGACAGCCAGGGTTATGTAGAGAGACCCTGCATGAGAAACATAAATAAATAAATCAAAAATAAAAGGCTGAATGAGCATTGCCTCTCATGGAGAAAAGGGAATGTTTTCATAGAACCAGCATTTTCCCACAGATCATCTCCACCTGATGTCAACCAAAAGAGAACATTAGCCATTTAATTTAAGAAAATAAAAAGAAAAATACCATATATGTGTATTCATAAGTCATTTGCTTTATGTCCAATAGCAGAATGCCAAGTGGAGATGAAAGTATAAAGAAGCTGCATTTGGAACAGTCAGGATGTTGTGGGATCAAATTGTGGCTCTCCAACTGAGAATGTATTCTTGATCTGCCACCAAATTCCAGGGCAGACACCTCCTGTCTGCTGCTGGACACACCAATCATGTTTTGGTTTAACATTTCCAACTGTACAGGTGCATCTGTGCCATTGATGGTTGCTCATCGAATTGGATCTCATCTGCCTCATGGACAAACCCCACTGTTCGCTATAGGCTCTCATTAGTTTATCAATGGTTTATGCCTTTTTATTTTAAACTCTGCCACAGATGCATCCTGTCCGTCACCTTCAAATTAACCTGACCATTGTTCTCAGTCTCATTTTCTTCCTCGGGTTTCTCCTCGGCTGTGGTAACCTGGAGTCTTCCTCAGCTGCCATTTTACAAAAGAGGCATCAGGTTCTCCATTTTTTTGTTGTTTGCTTTGTTAAGTTTAAATATATTATTTAAGTAGAGAGGAGCATTGTTTAAAGGAAATTCAAAACAGGGGTAAGGAAAATGGTTGCTGGTCAAATACTTGATACACAAGAATGAATTCACTCTCCAGCACTTGGGGTATTTAATATCATACCATTGAAAATGCTATCATCATTATTTTTGTGTTTGATCTGGTTGAATAGAAATTCCAGATCCATGACCCCCTCGCCCCTCTTTCATTGTTGAAGGAGCCAGTTCATCTGAGAGTTTTGCTGCTGTTGTCCTCAAAATGAATATTAACTCCAACCCAACCCCCAATTTTCCCATAAGCTGATAATTAGAAGGGCAGACATGATCACATTTAGTTCCAAGTTGGGGCAAAAAGTCTTTATATGTTGCATTGTTCCAGGAAGCACAGATTCCTGGTTGCTCTCTAGTTCTTGATGTTACGATACATAAATAGTTTCAGATGTTGTCAGCTAGATCAAGCTATTCTACCAAGGGAGTGACAAGTGGTAATCACTCTGGCCATTGGAGGGTGAGGGTTGGTAAGAAGGAATATTTTTGTTTACCAAATTGTACAGAATGACCCCACAACTGCAGAGGACTGTCTATACATCCATCGACTAATGATGTATCTGTTCTTTCCTGAGTCAAGGCATGAAATTGTAGAAGTTAACTACAGATCACTTGGACTGGTTCATGCAGTAGATGACAGTGCCTTAGTAGAAGTATGGTGGGCATGGAGGCCTCTGTTCCTTAAGCTTTGGAAAGGCCTACGTGTTCCTGTCATTTCAGCTGCACAGACTGTAGCAAACAGACACCTGTTGTGAACTTTTAGCTTGAACTCTCAACTAATTTCTTTTTCTGAGCTTTTCTACTGTGGCACCTGGAACTAAGCTTCGTTCTAAAAACAAACAGGTTAATTTTGATGTTTTATTTCCCCAAATTAGAGGAAAAATAAAAGAACAGCATGCAAACCTCAAAACAAATCTAAATCAATTACTAGATTTTTCTTTTTAAAATTAATTAATGTGTGTGTGTGTGTGTGTGTGTGTGTGTATGTGTGTGTGGTATACATTTCTTTCTGTGTGTGTATATCCTGCTTCTTTAATCTTGCTATAGGAGTACTGGTGTTATAGATACATGCTGCCAGCCCTGGCTTTTATGTGGATTATGTGGATTTCAATTCAGGTCTTCATGGTTGGACAGCAAGTGTTTTAACAAGATATGGCAATAAACCATTCTCCAACCTCAATTCATTTTCTTTTTCCAAAAAGAAAAATGCTTAAAGAAACCATTTTTTTTAAATAAATGTAAGATACATTGTTTTGAAGATAGTAGAAGAAAATTTTATAAGCTTATGGAATTTTTTTCATGTTAAGTTTTTGTATTTTTGGAAACAAAGTGAGTGTAAAACTACATTAATGATACACTTCAGGTTGCCATTTCCTGCTTAGCTTGTCGAATGAAGAATGGGTGTGTGCCGCCGCAGTAACTTGACTTTAACCACAAATGAAGAACTAAGTTTTATTTCCTAGACAAAAATGTAAAAACCAACACTATTCACTTTTTTTGTTGGTATGTATCATCCTGGGAATGGCCCAAGACACTTTCCTACCAAGAAAGAAGACCTCTCAAGGAAGTATGACAGGGTTAGTGGATTACTCATTATATTATACTACAATTGTGACATTTTTGTTCTATAAGTCCTCCTAAGGAAAAAGTGCAGAGTGTAAAAACCACAGCCTCAGCTGTCAGTGGAAATGATAGTTAATGGCACCTTGTTGTTGCATGGGGGCCAGTTCTTGGAAAGGAGAGAACCCTGAACTCAGTTTCCAGATCAATGGCTGCTAGCACACTGTGGCAAAAGCTAGATGATCCAATTGCTCATCTCATTTTAAAACGAGTTTTAAAATGTTAAGTAATATAATATAATATAACATAATATAATATAATCCATATAAACTGAAAAAGGCCCAAGATATGAAAGCAACTTGTATTTTCTAGAAATTCTTGCAAATATTGTTCTAAGTTAAAGTGGTGATAATTTGGGGTCTTAAAACAGCAATGTAGAATTTCCAAACCTATATTTTATGTTACAATACTATATTAGTTAAGTCCTTAAAAAGTCTACTCAATTTTTATAAACATCAATTAAATAAATTATGTTTTAAGATCATATGAGTTTTCTTTGGCTGTTTTTCCCACTGGGGAAGTATAATTTTTAAAAATCTTGAATAACTGAGGTCTAGGGGGATGCCTCAGTCTGTCAAGTGCTTGTTGAATAAGCATGATAATGTGATTTCAGGATCAGTGTGTAAACAAATTAAAGCAAAGGGTTGGGCATGATGGCATCTGCCTGGGATCCCATGAATGGAGAGGCGGAGAGAATGGATCTCTTGAATTTTTGGGTCAGTTCTAGCCAGGGTGGTGAACTCCAGGCAAAGTGAGAGACTGAATTAAGAAAATGTAGTGGAAAGAGGGTGAGCAAGGCAGCCAGTGTCAACATCTGGCCTCTGTGAACACACATGCATCTACACTCTTGCATATATAGCAGCACACATGCGCGCGCGCGCGCGCGCACACACACACACACACACACATGTATACAGATAAAATTCTTAAAACAATTACATCTTGGGATAACTGTTGTTTTTAAAAGAACCATTCAAAGAATTTAGGGTTATATTTCAAATGCATTTTAAGTTGCAAGTTGTTTTTTCAGTTATCTTCTCAGAGTATTTCAACGATAAATTCTAAAGTTAATAATTTAAAATTTGTCACGTAACAAGAAATTGTATTCAAGGCCCCACAGTTGTTACAGAAGTACCAAATTTGAAGAAAAATCAATCTATACAAGCTATTATATGGATTTATTAGTGCAATGACTGAAGCCACTCCCTACAATAGCATGCCACAGAAGTTTTAGGCAGACAGTGAATCATATTTTAAAACAAGTTTTACCTATTACTCATTAGCAGTTTTCTGAATAATAAATCTACATGCCGTTTAATGGTTCCACTTTCTATGATATATTCTACATAGGTTCCTACTAACATCAGATCCACTCATGTCTTTAAAGTTCATGTTTCTCTTCACTCAGGTGAACAAATTCAGTGAGTGACCTCTAAGCCCTTTCTCTGGCTCCAGGCATGCTGGCCTGTGAGAAAGGGTTATATTCACGTTCTTCATCTATGTGGTTTGACATTCTTACTTTATCTTCTAGAATCCATGGGACTCTAGACATCTTCTTTCTCAAGTAGATCAGAAGCAGCTCAGAGTTCCCATCATTCTGTGATCACTGTCCCTTCAACCTCCTGGGCGATGTTGGTGGGAGTGAAGAAAAGACTCCTAACACTATGTTCCCGGTAGGATTTTCCACAGTCAGTTTGCCAACCACTGTTGGCCTGGAGGCTACCTGGGATAATCTGTATGATTTTTATTCCTGTTTTAACACAAATGTCCCATGAAGCTCAAGGGACCACTCAGCCCCAGGCTTTCATTTCCATATTGACTCTGAATTTCCTCTTCGCTGGCTGCATTGCACATCTCTCTAAACCTTTCCACTCTGGCCTTTGAATTCACGTCAGTCACTTTATTGCCTTAACATTTTTCCCCAATAACATCATCTTTTCTTTGACTATCTGACCCTCTCCTGTACTGTTGGATCCCTTGTAGCTCTCTTTAATATTGGTGTCCTCTTGTACATCTGGTATGGAAATGGGGGAAGTTTAAGTGTTTTTGATTTTCTGCCTTAGGGTACATGACATTCCCATCGCTTTGTCCTAAAATTCCTTAGCTTCTTTCCATTCTGAAGATCATAGTGTCACACCATATCCCCCACTAGTCTCCTGTGTTTCTCACCTGTGGATGCTGCAGTTGTCCTTTTTGTCCTAGGAGTTTACCTATGGGTTTGCTGTTAGTCTTTCCATGTTGTTAATATGCATACTGACAGGGCTCCAGACATGCAAGTCTCCCAACCCCATAATCTCCTATCCATCTCTAACTTGTCTTTTTCCTTTTTAAAAGCCGATTCTTCTCTAAAGAAAGATCCTGGAACTTGCTTTATAGCCCAGACTGTTCTCATCCTGGAATTACTTCAAATTCATAAATCCACACTACTACTTTTCAGTTTGCTCCCTACAGAACTCATCCCAACAGTTATTCAACACCTACAGAGTTGACAATCCACCAATATAACTATTTTTCATCATCTCTAACTTTATTTATATCTTTATTTCCCTCAATATCTAGCCAGAATTTTATGGTCTATCACTTGCCTCTCCTTTCTTGTCTATATTGACTAGGCGAAACTTTACTTATGATTAAATTCAGCTCTCTTCTGCTGAACTTGAGCTCTATATCTGATGACAATTTAAATTACAAGGCAAACATTTTAAACACAGTACAAATCATCAAGTTCTGGCAGGTACCAATGATAATGAGGTTGGCCACCATCACCCCCACCATCACCATCATCAGTAACATCCTAGGTTGTAGGACTGGTAGGCTTCTAATTGTTTTATGAACTTTATCAATAGCTTTATTCTTCACAATAGCTCAATGCAGACAGCTGTTCTCTCTTCTGCTTTAAATTGAGGAAAGGAAAAGCCAACAAAGTGAAATCACATTGCACAGGATCTAAGCTGTGGGCCAGGTGGATCCTCAACCAGCATGCTTTCACTCTAAGGTCTGGGATCTTAATACTTGTCTTATACTAACTCCAAGTATAAAACCCACTTATAAACATATATATATATATAAAACAAAATCAAAAGAAAAAAAGAAAAGATAGAAAACAGATGTTAAGTGGCTCTCAAGTAGGGAGCCAGCACTACAGGTACTACTTGCCGACTCCCAGGGTGGGGGGTGGCTTCTTGGAGTCAGCAAGAAATGCTCCATGAACTCACTGTGCAGATCCTTTGGTGGCTATTTTGTTTTTAATCATTTTCTACCCCGCTGTGGGCATGAAGAACTTTTCTTCTGTACATCTCCAGGGCAGCTCATGGTATCTTATGGGGACTCACCTGACTGCTGTTCAGAAGATAGCCTGGACTTGTGTATCTAGCATGGGCTCTTTGTGTTTCTTTACCCCTTGGATTGCCTGTGGATTTTCTTCCTCTCTCCCGGGGGCTCACAGATGTTGTCTGCCTTGTCTCGCTCCATGGGCTGAGCAGAAATGTGGTTCTGAAGTTCTGTCTTCCCATTTACCCACACATTTGAGCTACCCTATCCACCAATGTCAGCGCATCTTTTTTTTTGTTTTTGTTTTTAAGGTTGTAATTCAATTGCATTCCTCCCTCTCCTTTCCTTCTCTCCCCTCCCCTCCTTTCTTCTCCCCTCTCCTAGCCTCCCCTTCTGTTTCTGCCCCTCTTCTTCTCCTCTCCTCCCCTCCCCTCCCTTTCAAATTCTTTCATATACCCCCTTCATTCTCATTCAAATTCATGGCCCATTTTTCATTAATTGTTATTGCAAATATGCATACATGTAACTGTATATATTCTTAACTAGAACCTGTTGAGTCCATAGAATGTTACTTGTGTGGATGTTTTCAGGCACTGAACAACCGATTGGTGTGCTTTTCACCGAGGAGGTCACCTCTCCTGCTCCCAGCTCTACTCAGTTGCCTTTTGAGTATGATGGTTCCCCCCATGTCCACTTGGGCATGCTTCTTGGTGTCATCCCTGTTCAGCTCACCTTTGGGCGGTCATGTTGGGGAGACTATACTGGTATAGTTTCTGATGTTACTAGGAGACACAACCTCATGGCAAATTTCCCGATTTTCCTCTAGCTCTTACACTAGCACCAACTTTGTCTGTATAGGATGATATTTTGATATTTGTCTCTTTGTTCTACCCTGGTCTTCCTTTTCAACTAACACAAAGCCAGGAAGAAAAGAGCTGTATTATTTTTGGCATGTTATATTTAACTCAGAAATCTACTCACTTTTGGAAAAAAATGATAAGATTTTTAAAAGGCTTTTCTCAAAGCTTCTGCAACTTAGAAAAACTCGTTTTAAGTCAGAACAGATAGTTGTTCAATATAGAGGTTCTCTGTAGCCATTCTCTCTGCTGCCCCCTGGCGTGGTTGCTAAGGTGTTGGCCTTATGTGGTCCTTCACAGGCTAACTATATGCTAAGGAAGGTAATGCCAGTCTCCTAACTGGCTGTCCAGGTACCCCACTGAGCTCTCACTCACTGATCTGAGTGCTCGGCCCTTCCAGTCCCCATATTACCCCCCACCATGCTCTAAGTGTATTTCCTCCGATTTTTGCTCAACCAACCAACCTGTTTGTGTCTGCTCTGAGATGCACTCCAGGAATACACAGCCTATCTCTTTGAAGTAATGCAAGCTCAAAGAAACTACTAATTCACTCTGCTTCTTTTTTTGTTTTCTTTCTCCAATATTTGCTCTGTGTGAACGCTTACTGCTCATTTACGAAATGGTAAAGAAAACATTCACGGAATTGTCACAGGATACATTTGCTAAGATAACTGATACATAGTAAAAGCCACCAACTGATTTTTCCGTATTCTTATGCTTTTTTGTTAGAGAAAAAGTGATGTCCTCCCCCACTGTATAGAAACATGATTGTCTGAAACCAGTCATATGCACATTTGTTCAGCTGCCTGTTGCTATGACAAAATATCTAAGAAAATCAACTTTTAACAGAAGGAAGATTTATTTTTGGCTATGTGAAGGTAGTCTGTGTATCCAAATGCCTTTTTGTACTTACATATTTTATTAAGGGTATTACTTTGTAGATTTTCCTTGAGCATCCCCACATTGCTTTGCAGTAACAGTTTAGGTCTTGGGAACATTGTTAATTAAGGGCTTATTAAAGGCAGTAAGGCTGATGCCTCAGCTGGCTCCTGATGAGGAAGTAACAAGCGGAATTCATGGTGCCAATGTGCTAGACGAAAGGATGATTCATCACTCTCAGTGTGGACTAGAATGGTGTGAGATCTTTCTGTGCTACTCAGGGTGGCATATAATTGAAAACCTTAAAGTTTTAATTTCCTGCTAAGTATTAGACGATAGTAACCAAAAGTGAAGAAGAAAGGCTACTATATCAGAAAAAACAAAACCCATTTACTATATAAGCCCAGAACCCTCTCATTAGATATATGTGATACTCTAATGTCATACTTCAATTTAAACTTTAGTAATAGCATAAAGGTCATGTTTAAAATGAATTTTCTCTAAACAAAATAATATTGGCATATTTTGCCTCTAGCATAGCTTTGAGAAAAATGGAGAGGGTTTTTGAAATAATGACTAGAGTAGCGATAAAAAGTAGAGGTGTGTGGTCTCATTCAGTTTGATCAGATTGTTAATTAGGTCATCTGTGTCATGTCCACATGCACAGATAACAAATTTGAGATAACCTTATTGACAACTTACTTTATAACAGCTTCCTCTAGGTGAGGGAAAGTCCAGATGGGAAGCTATCCAGAACTAGGGTATCTCAGAAGTGGCTTCTCTAGTCCAGAGAACTGAATTCACTAAAGCTGGAAGAGGAGAGCCCAGTGAAGCCAGAGTCTAGGCTGAGCATCCATCGATTCACAATGGGCAGGACTACAGATGGAAGGGCCAGAAGCCATTTCAATAGTCCCCAGTGAAGCCTTCTTTCAGGCTCTGGACCTGTGCATAGCTCACTCAGTGCCTTCTCTCTTTTCTCTCTTAAAAACTTTATTTTCATGTACAAATCATTTATAATACATTATGTGTAGCATTCATTATACATCAAACACTATAATAGATTTAGAGATACAAAGGAGAATAACATAAATTTTCTGGTGCCAAAATGTTGTCAGGTTGGTGGCTAAAATAAATATAGAAACAAAACAATCAGGTAATATGGTGAGGATTATATTGGACTTATAGAAAATATGCTGCAGAGGAAAAGTGGACAAGAATTGTCTCCATCCTGAGGGAGTCAATAAATGCTTCCTGAAGCAGAACCCTAAAGAGCAGAAGGCCTGAGGTATCAGAGCACTGATTCTCAACCTGTGGGTCATGACCCCTCTAGGACTCAAATGGCTCTTTCACTGGGGTCGCAGATCAGATATCTTGCACATCAGATATTTACATTATGACTCATGACATTAGCAACATAATAGTTATGAAGTAGTCATAAGAATAGTCTTATGGTTGGGTGGTTACCATAACATGAGGTGTTGTATTAAAGAAACCCAGTGTTAGGAGGGGAAAGAGTCACTGTGCCAGAAGGTTCAGGCCCAGCTGGACCCCCGAGTCCATTTGGTGGTGCTGCATGCTCAGTTGTGAGTCAGAGAACATGGAGAGGAGGTAGGCAGCAGCCGGTGTAGTTTCCTCCATCACATTCAAGAATCTGTAATAAGAGATAGGCTGCCATTGGAGGAGAGGCATGTCATAAGCATCTTACCTTTGGGAAAAGACTTTCTGGACAGTGATGTTGAGACAAGAAGCTGCTGAGGAAGCAGCTTGTGTTTAAGGAAGACAAGTCTATTTCCACAGATGGGTAGGGCTACAAGTATTAGATCAGGAGCAAAGATGGACGGACCTAAGCGAATGGTCAACATAGGTTTTCTTTTGGAAAATCTCATGAGTACAGTTGAAGCCACCAGGAAAGAGAACACAGAGGAGGTGTGGGGTTGATGAATGTGTTTGAGGAGACCATAGGACAACTACTTTGAAATATGCCCTGACCCCAGCCTTGTTTAGTGGGTACTCTATGGTGTGACAGTCAGGAGTTGGCTGGGAAAACAGATGGTACTTTGTGTACTCAACAGTTTTGTTTGTTGTAGATTATTTTTCATATTATTATATGTGTATAGGTGTTTAACCTGCATGTGTGTTTATACATCACATGCTTGTGGCATCCCAGAGGCCATAAGAGGGCATTGGATGCCTGAAATAGGAGTGTTAGACAGCTGTATGTTGTCATGTGAGTGCTGGGACTTGAATCTGGATTTTCTGGAAGAGCACCTAGTGCTCTTAAATGCTGAGTTACCTTTCCAGCCTCAAGCAGTGTTTGATTAAGTTCCTGGCAGGTGTGGTCAGACAAGCTGTGCTGTTGAGGTGAGTCTCAAGAACATAAGGGGTGCTGACATGAAACAGTTGGAGGAATGGTTATAGGCACTCCTCAGGAAGCTGCTTTCTATCCCAGGTCTGTCCAAGTGTCTGTTTCTAGGGAATCACAGCATCTGCTCCCTTCTTTCTTCGAAGTCGCCTGCAAATGTCTTCAATAGACAACTCTTGGAAAATGCACAGAGAAGAGGGTTTTGGGGAAATGTAGTTTCTGGTTTGACTGTGCCATGGGGAATAAACTCATATACACTGCTGGTAGAAATATAAATTAGTGAAGTATGAATATTGAGGGTTTGGAACCCTTCAAAAAACTAAAGCTAGAACTACCATGTGATTCAGCAACACGGTTCCTGGGAATCTACCTAAAGACACTAGAGACTATATACTACCAAGATATGTGCACAGAGACAGAGTCAACTCAGGTATCTGTCGACAGATGAATGGAAAAGAAAAATCTAGAATGTGAACACAATGAAGTTTTATGCAGCCATAAAGAAGAACAAAATTATATCATTTACAGTGTAATAGATGAAGCAGGAGATTATCAGGTTAGGTAAAACAAGCCATAATGTGACAGACAAATATCTATATGTGGAACCTGGAATATCCACCACATATGTATGTATGTATGTATGTGTGTGTGTGTGTGCGTCTGTCTGTCTGTCTGTCTATTGTCTATCATCTCTCTATTGCAGGTAGATTTCATGAGAGTAGAGAAGGAATATTTGGGAAGTGAATGAAGACTGGCAGGAGGTTGTACAGGGGCCTGGGAAAGGTAATGGTGGTAAGTATGGTCAAAGCATACAATACACTGGAGTGAAAATGTTACTACAGAACCTATCATTTTGTGCAACAATTATGCTTCAGTAAAGTTAAAAATGAAACAAAAGTGTGGTTAGTTATGGTGTAGGCAGTTAAGTCTCTCTTTCTGGAAGACACACTCAAGTTATAAAATGGCCAACATTTCTTGTATGGGAAGAAAAGCAGAGAAAGAGAAGGAGAGAGACAGAAAGAGGGAGGGAGGGAGGGAGGGAGGGAGGGAGGGGGAGAGAGAGAGAGAGAAAGAGAGAGAGAGAGAGAGAGAGAGAGAGAGAGAGAGAGAGAGAGGATGACTTGGATTCTCTGAGCAAGATCTAAGATCTTAGAGTTAAATCATGTGTGTGTGTGTGTGTGTGTGTGTGTGTGTGTGTGTGTGTGTGTGTGTTTAGTCTATCTAAAATTGATTAGTAACACCTTCCTGGAACTAAATACATCTTCCTGTTAGTTCCCTTTCATTTCCCATATGACCTTCCTCTACTCTCATGTCATATACATGCAACACACACACACACACACACACTCACACACACACACACACACACGACAGCTAAATGGATGATGATGGTAGGTAGGTAGATAGATACATAGATAGATATATACACACATACATACATGCATGCATGCATACATAAATATATTCATACATAGCCCAGGTTTCACATATAGGGGAAAAAGTGATATTTGTCTATCTCATTATGGCTTATTTTAATTAACATAATGATCTCTACTTTATCCATTACCCCGCAAATGACATCATTTTGTTTTTCTTTATGTTGCATAGAAGAGAAGGACTGGATCAAGAGGTTCTGGAGAGAGACAGTTCCTGGAGATAGAATAGAGAAAATAGAAAATAGTTTCTATTTTAACAGGTGCAATGTGCCAGTGAACTAATACCAACTCTGGAACATAAAGGATATGATGAAAACTGAAAAAATATTCAGAAATAATTAAGACAGTGCCACAAAATTTAATAGATTTCTGGTGCTGCTGTAATATGTTTAAAACTTTCAGTAGTTTCCTTTCCTGTTTATCCACTGTCTCTAATGGACTACAGTTATTTTTTTCTGGCTGAAGGATTCTTTCTGTTGCATTTGTGGAAGAATTCAAGTTCTGGAAATGAGGGACTCCATGTCTGACAGCATCACCAAGAGAGTGGTGGAGAGAGTGGGGGGCAGAAAACTCAGCTTCCCTGCCATGAGTAGGATCCTTTAGGTGCATTCAATGGCTTCTTCACCCTTAGGTCTAAGTCCCTGTGCCCACTTGTCACTCCAGCTTGCTGACCACCCTACATTGATTTCCTTCTCTTCCCTGAATCACATCCCCTTTCCTCTGTTGCTAATCCCCAGAGTCACCACCTACATGAGTCTCAATTCCAGCTCTGTTTCTGGAGTAATCCAATCTAAGTTTCGTTTTCACCCTGAGTTGAGCATGAACAATTACATTAAAAGTAATGAGATGTCAATCAGGCTACAAATGAAAACAAAATTAAAATAATAACCACATTGTGCTTATATAGGTCAAGCATTGATTAAAGTGCTTCACATCACACACACACACACACACACACACACACACACACACACACACACAGCTTGATGCCATCATGCAGGTACATTCAGAGGTCTACACAACTGGCATAAGTTGGAGCCAGGATTCAAGTGCACTCTATTTTCCACAGTGGTACTGCTTATCACAATAACTAAAATGAAAAAAAATGTTTTAGAAGAGTGATGTCAGGAATGCCATAACATCATACAAGTATTACATGCAATTAAATTGTCTACATACATGCATATACTTGTGAACAGCCCATGCATTTAGTAAAATTTGATGTTGCCATAATCTCAAAGGTAAGGAACCCACCATAGAAGAAGAAGTGGTTGGAAAATGAATCATTTTATTAAGCATCTATTTAGACTAATATTAGTTAAGTGTTGGCTTAATAAAGTGTTTGGGTTTTACATCTACCAGTGAATGATCACCAGTGCTGGCTTCTGGAATTGATAGCAGTGCAGGCTTTAGGAAGACAGAGGGTAAATATGGTTTGATGTTAAAATGAGCATGTGTTAAGGAGCACCTTGTTCTCTGCATCGTTTGGCCATGGGTATCACAGCTTGTATCATACCATCTCTGAGCTTGTAGTCCCAGCTAAGAAACATCATTGTGTGAGAATTTTCTTGTTGCTGGAGAAAAATGTTTTGAGGTAGCCACTTAAGTGATGAAGGATTTCTTTGGCTCAGGGTTTGAGGGAGTACATCTTATAGCATGGAAGGCCTAGTGGGTTCAAATATAAGGTGGCATGTGAAGGCCAAGAAGAGAGAGAGGGGAGCTCCGATGCTCAGCTAGCTTCTGCCTGTTTTTCCTTTTTGTTCAGTCTGGCCTAATGGTGTGTGGGGTGGTATGACCTGTATTCAGGGTCAGTGTTTCCTCCATAGCTAAGCATCTCTGAAAACACTATCATGCACACTCCCAGGGGTGTATCTCCTAGGTAATTCCAAATCCAGTCAAATAGAAAATGAAGGTTAACCATCACAGCTGCCATTGTTCAGGCCTTAGAATTAATCCAGTCATTAGATGTTCTGTTCAAAGCATCAGACTGGAATTTTGGTATAGATAAAAGTCTAAGTTACTGTGCATACTCTCTGGTACACTATTATCTAGTGGGGGAGGGCAAGCATATGAGAACTTGATTCTTTTATGAAAAAGCTTAAGTTGAATTTATTTTGAGATTTATGTTCACTTGGATTCATTTCTGTAGGTTTGAACAATTTCTTGGCTTCTGTCATATTTCTAGAGGTTGTTTGGTGACCTCACGAGGAAGTTATAGAAATAATAAAGCTCCAAGTTCAGAGTTCTGCAGGCTATCCAAAGAAAAGGAAGGCAGTCTGTGACAAAACATCTTGTTCTAGAAACCTCTGCTTCCACTTCAGGTTGGAGCTTCTGCGAGCACCTGGGTGTGCATCACCAGCACTGAGAAACTGAAGGATGATGTCAGTGCCTGAAGGGGGAAGAAGAATAAATCCTTTTTTCTCAGGGTGGCCCACAGGAAGGAGATAGGAAGTCAGATCAAAGATGGCTTGACACCTCTGTCCTGGGAAATCCTAGCAAGTGACTACAAAAAAAACCTAAGGGGCCAAATTTCTGCTCATTGTCAAAAGATGGGAGGCATGTTGGGGGAAGTCCCTGACCACAGGCCAATAACGCAGAAGATTGATAGGCTTCCTGAAAAAAAAAAAAAAAAGCTTCAAACTCCACATGGGGTGACAAACTTACTCTCAAGTTTCTTCACTTTCCTGACAGAAGTATAGACAATCTTGTGATATGTCATTTCAATTTCTCTTCATGGGATTGATTTTGTTTTATTGTTTTAAACAAAGATCCTATTCCTAAGGCAGGATGCAAGACATCTGTTGCCATTTAATAAGCTTCCTAAAAATTGTAATGATTTATAATCTATGATTCTAATTAGAAAATAGTGTCTACAATTTTCAAATAAGAAAAGTCATATAACATCCAGTGAGGGATGCCACATCTTAATTAGAGACACTGCTATCTGTTGAGAGTTGCTTGAAGTAATACATTTTTGCTATAATCTCAAGAAGACAGCATCAAGATGATTTGGAGAATATTTAAGATATCTAGTGCTGTACCTGTTGCCTTTCAAAAGGAAAAGAGTGGGAATAACCTTTCAATTTCTACCTTCTATGAAATTATTATTACACAATCAATTAGGAGAACAAGCTAGAAAAAAGAAAACACATCAGGATGTTAAAACAAATAAGGAAACCAAAATTAGAAGTTTTGATGGGAGCTGGAGAGATGACACAGGGATTAAGAGCACTCGGTGCTCTTGGAGAGAACCTGGGTTTGAGTCCCCATGAACACATGGTGACTAACAACTGTCCATAACACCAGTTCCAGAGGATCCACAATGCACTCTCTTGGCCTCTGCTGGCACCAAGCATACAACTGTTGCATATACATACTTGGAGGCAAAACATCTCTACACATAAAATAAAAATAAATAAATTTTAAGAACAGTAATCTTAGCTTAAGCTATAGAGACACTATCTTAATAAAAGGGTTGATGAACATAAAATGATCAACTTCTTGAACTCAGAGTTGATCATTTGATGAAGAAAAATTTTCAAAGGAAAATATATGTACAAACATCAAAACTATAGCAATTATGAAGTAATTGGGTTTAGAATAATGAAAATCTGAATAGGTAGTGATAGCATGTACATATGAGTACACATATAGACATATACATGTTGATAGAGGGTTTTATGTATTCTGAGTCAGCTTCAAACTCAAAATATAGCTGAGAATTGTCTTGAACTACTAATCGGATTCTAGACTTATAGCCATGTACCATCGCGCAAAGTTTATGATAGCCTGGAAATTGAACTCAGGGTGTTAGGCATGCTAAGCAGGAACTCAATCAACAGTAATGATGTCTGAAAACCCCCCCACAAGGAATCATACTATTACTATTTACCTAAGAAGAAGAATACACTTAAATCTATTTATAAATATAGATATATAGCTCAAATGAAAATTTTTCATCTGGACTGACAATGTTCCATCCAAGATCACCCAATAAAACCCAAATACTAGACATGTGAAGTCCTCTTTTGAGTTTTTGTTCAGGGTTGTACAAAATACTCTCCAAACATTACACAATATTGTTATTGCCCTTGGTAGTCTCCCAGAAGGAGAAGGTAAGTCTCTATCTATTGCTAAAAACACAATACACTTCAGAAACAGATCCTAGAGTCCCCTGATCTGGAGCTGAACTGAATGCTTCTGGTACCATGCAAAATTCCAAAGGAGAGAAACACCAAATAGTTCTACCCAACTATGATGCCCTTGAACTACAACAATGACCAGCAGGGTATGATAACCCCAAGAGTGCAGTAACGCTACTCATATCTTGGTGGTAAACAAAACTTCTCTAATTGGATAAGACCTACCAGGTACTGGAAGCCTAGCCAACCAATCAAAGCTATTAAAATCATCATTTTTGCAGGAAGGACTTTCACTTTCCTAAACCAGCACAGTCTGTAACTACATACTTGTTCTTATACTTAGAGGAAAGTATGAGCTTTACACTTTATCAGGAAACTTCTGTTTGCAACAGATGGAGACCATTATAGAAAACCACAACCAATCAAAATGCAGAGTTGTAGACCCTAGTCCCAATGGATATAGCTATAAAACAACTCTTGCACCAAAGGCTCAGGAAACATTGAGG
This sequence comes from Sigmodon hispidus, assembly GCA_004025045.1. Taxonomy (NCBI): domain Eukaryota; kingdom Metazoa; phylum Chordata; class Mammalia; order Rodentia; family Cricetidae; genus Sigmodon; species Sigmodon hispidus. The sequence goes on from PVIH01001347.1 coordinate 32,635, forward strand.
AAGGTCTTGGTGGTGTAAATAATGTAAGAGCCAGAGTTTGTTGTGAGATTGTATCTCCCAGTAATGTCAGAAGCTACACCCTTAAAGTCTACTTTAGGTCCACCAACATGACTACTTAAATGTGACATGATCAAAGACAGTAACAACAGACAAGCCAAAGTGGATGGAGGAAAGACCATGAGGTGTAAACACTGCACCAAGAACTACAGGCAGCTAATGTTGCTAAGAATGGAAGACATAGTCTTTCTCAAGAAAGAGCATATTCTGGTTATTTAATACAAGATGGTCATCCCTGGAAACTAACATACAAGTAACATTATACAGACTAAGAAGGTTGTTTTTAGTAATATACACACTCACACACACACACACACACACACACAGATGTATCAACCCTTAATGAAAAAAGAGGCCATGCATTTATAAGGGCAAGGAGAGTTTGGAGGACAAAAAGAAAAGGGGGAAATAATTATACTCAAATTCCTCCAAATAAAAGAAGTAATAAAAAAGATACTTTGCAAAGAATTTTATCATTTTAAAAGTCTTCATTAGTTTATTTGCTCAATGTTTTTGGCAACCAAATATTTCTTGTTTTCTTTGGGAGAATCTTATCACCTTCAATAGGTACAATCAGGTTGTATCTCTAGGAGATCTGCCACCAGATAGTTTTCTGATGGTCAACTGATCTGTAATCAGCCAGTTGGGTGCACTTTCCTGGACCACACTGACACAACGATGAAATCATAAGCACTAGACTTCATTCATTTGTTCTTGCTGCCCCATGGAAAGGCTGACATTCCCAGGCCTTCATTCACTTGTTCTTGCTGCCCCATGGGAAGGCTGACATTCCCAGGCCTGAGCTCTGGGAGTGGCCTGTGATAGGTGGTCTATTTGAATTTGGTTCTTTAGCTTTGTTGTCAATTTATGAGCTCTTCCTGATTCCCTAGAAGAATTGTCTAATAGATACAATTAATCATAGTGGCTTTAAATATACAAACAAAAGACTATCAGTGTTATAGTAAATTTATCAAGCTTTTAGGATTAAAGACAGGGTCACTGACTTGGTTGAAATGGGATAACCAAGAGTATCATCAGTATAGGTTGAGTCTCACTAGCCTTGTCTCATGTTAGTTCAATGATTTTTGGTAAGTCGTTTACTCCTTCTGAGCTTTACTTTTGGGGGGGAGTGTCTATGAAGTGAAAATAAGTTTGTCTTCTATAGTTGTCAGAATTAAACAACAAAGACCCATTTATATACTTCATTGGTAGCTGTTACATAATATTAGGTATCATCTTTTTACTGGCAGAAACATTTGGGCACACAAATAATTGTTCCCAAGCTCTGTTTTGCTTGAGTAAAATAAATGGTTATTCAGACTTTCTTGGACTTTGTGGTCTTTACAATAACATTATAAGCCCTGTTTTGACCTGAGCAAGATTGGAAAGACCAAAGCATATATGCTCTGCAAATTCAATCCAGCAAGAGTTATGGGAATGGCTAGGAGGAAGACAGTGAATTTGCTGTGAGTTGTCTGTGGTTTAAGGATGTCCCCTTGGGGTGCAAAGTGTCAGCCTAACTCATGGGAGCAGTGGAGATTAAGTGGAGACAGTCAATCAGCGGTGTCTAAGTGCGCAACTGCAATAAAAGCTGGCCAAACGCAAACTCCTTTATTCATGTGATAGAAGGGAGTGCTCCTTGCTATTTTGGGAAGGGAAGAGTTGTATATAATGCTAAGAGCCTAAGAGGCCATCTGTGGTCTTCCAAACATTTTAAAGGGAAGTGGGACCCCCATCCCCCTCTGGCAGTGGACCCCATCCTCCTCTGGCTTTCTTTGTCAACATGTTCACTGCTCCTTTCTGTTTCTCCACCGTTGTCACCTGCCACCTGTCAAGGAGGGGAGGGGACAACAAGAGCCATCGGTGTTCTGTTTGGATTTGTGGAATTCAGAGCCAGAGGACATTTGTTCTCTGAGAAGCAAAATTTTCACCCCAATTGAAAATCACACCTGAGGGCTGGAGAGATGGCTCAGTAGTTAAGAGCACTGACTGTTCTTCCTGAAGACCAGAGTTCGATTCCCAGCATCCACATGACAGCTAATAACTGTCTGTCCAAGATCTTACACTCTTACATAATTATACATGCAGGCGAAACACCAATTCACATAATTTTTTTTAAAAAGAAAAAATAAGAAAATTGCACCTGAGATGTAGCCACTTTCTCCAATCTATTGTTTGCTAAAGGAGGGAAATTCACAGTATTTATATTGCAGAGCTGAAAGTTAAAAGCTAAGCAAGTTTTGTATTCATTTAATCCACTTGTAGCTGAATTGAAGTGAAACGTGGTAAATTCTGAGTTTTCTCCTACTGACTTCAGATATTGCTAAGGTGTTTCCCTAATTATAAGAAAATGTGTACCTGATATACACAATGGAGTACTACTCAGCACTTAAAAAAAGTGACATCCTGAGATTCTTAGGCAAATGGATAGATTTGGGGAGTATAATCCTGAGTGGAGTAACAGACTAAGAAAGATAGACATGGTATGCACTCATTCATAAATGAATTTTAGATGTAAAACAAAAGATAACCAGGCTACAAGTCCCCCTCCCCAGGTAACAGGAAGAACTTATGAGAGATATCCATAGATCCCCCTGGGAAGGGGAAATAGAGAAAATCTCTTGAGTAAATTGAGATTATGGGGGGGGGCAGGGAGGGAGCAAGGGGAGGTGGGAAGAGAGCATAAGAGAATGGGATGGTTGAGTGGGGGGGGTGAGCAACAGAGAGAGAACAAAGAGATAGATATCTTGATAGAGGGAGCCACTGTGGGGTTAGAGAGAAACTTGGTGTAGAGAAATACCCAAGAATCCACATGATGTCCCCATCTAGGACTCCAAGCAATAGTGGAGAGGGTGCCTAAACTGCCCTTCCCCTATAATCAAATGAATGACCACTCTAATTGCCATTATAGAACCTTCATCCATCAGATGGAGGCAGATAGCTAAGCACTGGGTTGAGCTCCTGATATTATATTAACAAAGGGATCAGGATCATGAGGAGGAGACCCACAGAGATGGCTGACCTGAGCTATTGAGAGCTCACTGACTCTGAAATGACATCTGAGGAACCTTCATGGAAAGGAACGAAACCCTCTGAGTGTAGATGACAGTCAAACATTGTGGACAGTTTGTGGAGCCTCTTGCAGTTGGACCAGAGTTTATTCCTGGTGCATAAACTGGCTTCTCGGAGCCCATTCCCTACAGAGGAACACCTAACTCAGCCTTGATACTGGGAGGAGGGACTCAGACCTACCTCAACTGGATATGCCAGACTGAACTGACCCACCCTGGGATTCCTTGCCCTTCCTGGGGAATGGATGCTGGGGGGAGGGAGTGGGGGTTAGGGTTAGGGAGAACTGGGAGGAGGGAGGGAGGGGGAGCAGTGGTGGGGATGGAAAAAATTATACTGTCTTATTTTTTGCTTATGTTTTATTCCATACACAGATAAATGTTGTTCTGTCATTTTTTTTCTTAAAAAAAAGAAAGAAAGAGAGAAAAGAAAGAAAGAAAGAAAGAAAGAAAGAAAGAATAAAAGTACCCAACTTTCTTAAAATAGTCTATGGGAGACAATCCAGTATGAACCAAATGAACTCCAGATTTTTTCAACACCTTCCCATTCACCAAGAATGAATTAATAAAGTAACAAAAGGGAAAGCCTCCATATAATATACAACAAACTGTATACAAAGGAAAAATGTAAACTAAAACAGACTTATGCATTCAGGGTATCATTTTGTCCAGAGAGAAGTGTGCCTCCACCCCAGAGATGCCAATCCTAAGCCTGGTCATTTCCTTGTTTACCTGAGTGCCTTGACCCATGCCACATAGTCTGTGCTAACAGGTACGATTTGATGTGCAAAGTATCAGACTAAGCAGTGGAAACAGTAGAGACTAAGGTTGGTCAACCAGGCAGTCAGTTGTGCCTATGTGTTCAATTGCAATACAACCTGGTTAATGGCAAACTCCTTCAACAGGTGTGCCAATAGGGCCTGTGGTTGCACATCATTACTGGGGTAAATTGCTACTGATTACTGCTCCCCTGGCAGAGGGCAGCTGGTGGTTTTGTTAATGGAAGATTCTGGACCCTGGCCTATGCTCTCTCCTCTGCTGATTTTGGTTTATATTTTAACACCACAATAAGCTATAATCATTACTGGAAAGACTTTTCTGAGTCCCTGCAGTGAACTATTAAACCCAGGCATGGTCTTGGGATTCTTCTAACTTACGGTCAGTTAATGGAAGTGATCTTGAGGACTCCTAGGCTTCCAGAATGCTAATAGATGACTAGGATATTCCTTTCCTAGAAATGGCCAGCCCTTGAATGTACTGATGATAAGGGTTTCCTCATGGGAATCATGCTATAGAAATAAGAGTATGAATCACACACACACACACACACACACACACACACACACACCCCTTTAATATGTATACATATACATATATGGGTGAATACAAATGTGTGCCTGTGCATATGTGAAGGCCGGAGAAAGGTGTCACGATTTGCGTAGTTACTTCGAGGCCTAGCGTCTCTGTGAAGTCCAAGCTGGTGTTTTTCTATTGGCACTGGTAGCCGGCAGCTCCCATGGTCTTCTGGTGTCCACCACCTCAGTGCTGAGGCAGCAGGCATGCACTGGGCCACACCCACATGAGTGTATGGGACCGGAACCCCTAACTGTTGGGCCATCTTTCCAGCCTGAACTCAGGTTTTCACTCTGACTCCAAATGAACCCTGAGCCAGCAAGAGGTCCTCAGGTAGACACTGCTATCAAATCTGATGACCTGAGCCCAATACTGCAGAACCACATGGTGGGAGTGGGCCTAACAAACCCTCTGGCCTTCACACTGGGACAGAAAGAATATGGCTTCTTGCCCTCCACTGTGAACCAAGACACTAACTATAGCTAATGTTCCAGACTTTTCTCTCTGTAAGTTCTCTACAATCCTTAAAAGTTATAGGTAGGTATGAATGCTCAAAAAAGAAGTACTAATTGGTTGAAATTAGAATGTAAACAAGTTTTTGCAATATGAATTTACATCTTTTTTAGTAACTATGCCAAGGACCCAGTGAATGTTTTAAAACTTCTTAAGGAACAAAGATATATCCTTTAAGTCAGGGTTGTCAATATCTAGATTATCAACACACAGTCTCCTTGTAAAATCAAAAATATTGTAAACTGATCACTTTGGTGCATGCACATTATGTTTTCGCTGTTCTTTGCGACATCCCTCAAAATCATCCAGATGGTCTTTAAAAGCAAAAGGTGATTCAGAAAATTCTCTAACCGATGAGATGTATGAGTCAAATTGCGGGGAAAACCTGACTCCGCGTGGACTTCCATTCTGTACGTCACGCTTCTTCCGTAGGCTCAGCCCGTCTGAGGTCAGGAGTTCCAGGAGCTGAAATAGCGTTGGGGGCATGGATCCAACACTTACTCATACTGAGTGGAAGAAATCTGTGAAGGTCTGGAAGAGATAACGGGTTGTGAGTGTTAGGGATGTGGCTGCTGATGCAGGGGAAAAGGACAGCCAGGATGTAGGTTTGGTCTTACTACTGACTCTGTTTAGAGACCTGTCGCAGGGAGACGCCGTTGAAATCTTGCTGATAACCACCTTCGCCAGTTTTCAGAAAGAAACTCTAACTGAAAAGAAAAAAGAAAGTTTGCAGTCCCTTTGTTTTAGTAATACAATCACACCTTGGCTCCTGGTGGCTTTGCAAAACTTTTGAAGGATATCGTG
>PVIH01001347.1:38529-58563 GCA_004025045.1 Sigmodon hispidus
GAGAGAGAGAGAGAGAGAGAGAGAGAGAGAGAGAGAGAGAGAGAGAGAGAGAGAGAGAGAGAGAGAGAGAGAGAGAGAGAGAGAGAGAGAGAGAGAGTTCTTTGTGAATTTTGCAAGACAGGAAAAGGTCAGAAAAGGATGCACTATTGGAGCGACAGTATTCTAAATCAGAGACTCCTGTGATCCTGACTGAAAACCTAAGTGTGGATGATTCACTTCCTGGGTAGGAGGCCAAGACCGGATATGCAGTCTTCAGGAACTGGGACCGAATGAAGGATGAGACCCTTTGTAACTGTCACAAGTTTGAAGAAGGGGACAATAGAGCATCAGATGGAGTAGTGTGGGTTGTTCTGGGTTCAGTATCCTGGAGGATTGTGCATGTTGCATGCCTGTGAAGTCAGCTGGAAGGCCTCGCCCAGGACTCCACAGCTTCTATTCTCAGAAACAGAATCAAGTGTAGTTACTCTCTCAACCAATTCCACAGGAAAAAAACAACTCACAATCCCAAACTTTTTCAGATTTATCCCTTTCAATTCACATATCTAACATAAAAATTAGAAATACATTCAATAAGCTTTAGTTGATATCAATCAATTATGAAGGGGGCAGATTAAGGAAAATACCCTGAATTTTTAGGTTCATTAACTACTGAATAAATCCAAACACGTTATTTTCTGGGTCTCCATGTAAACTGAAGGAATAGAAGAGCTCCTGCAATCAACAATTATGTGTTTCATAATTATGTGTTATTAAAGCCTTGTAGTTTCTAATCTGAACATTTGACCAAATCGAATGATAGCTTTAATACATATCTTTTATCTCAAATATGAATTCTTAACAAATAATGGGGATAAAAACAAGGCCCTATAATGAATCCCACACTTCTTTAAAAGTATTTTTTATTCATGTATGTATGCATGCATTGGGAGTGGGGCTAGGGACATGCCATGATGTGTTCATGAAGATCAGAGGACAATTTGCAAAAATTTACTCTCTTCTTTCATTCTGTGGGTCCCAAGATTTGAACTCAGGCATTCAGTCTTGGCTGCAAGCACCTTTATCCATCTAATGGTCTTATCTGCTTCCCATTTTTCTTAATTCTTCTCTTCCAATACTGTATTCCACTGGAAAATAAATTGAGATCTATAAAGCTAGCTTTGACTTTATTCCAGAAAATTTCCAATATTCCTTCTAGAGACTCAAGGTTTGGATATTGGTATCTAGAAAGGATGGAGTGTCAGCAGTGTGCCAGTAGTCATATGATTTGACTTACAATATCATGTCTCCCGTAAAAATTTTCTCTGGTCTGCATTTCTTGAAGAGAGCAATGGTAGAGCTTTGGGTCTCTTGATTTCTGGGCATCTTTGACTGCACAGGTTGATTTGGACTTTGGTTTTTTTCAGCGTATAACTCTGCAAAGATCAGTCATCTTCGTTTCTTTACATTTGAAAATTGTAAATCTTTTACTTTTCGTATAATTTATTAGCTGCACATTTGTGTAGTTTAACTCTTTCTCTCCTTTTATTGAAAATAGAGTCTTTTTTCATATAATATATCCTGATTACAATTTCCCCTTCCTCTACCCGCCCAACCTGTACTTTCATCTGGGTCCATCCCCTTTCTGTTTCTCATTAAAGAGCAGACATCTAAAAGATAACAACCAAACATGACGAAATAAAATATAATAAGAAAAATTATTATGTTGAGGTTGGACAAAGCAAACTAACAGAAGGAAAAGAGCCCCAAAAGATGCATCAGAATTAGAGACTCACTTGTTCACATTCTCAGGAGTACAATAGAAATACCAAACTGAAAGTTATAGTGTACATGCAAAGGTGTGGTCCTGTGTCAGCCCTGTACATGCTGCTTTGGTCTCTGTGGGCTCATCTGACGTTTGCTCACTTGATTTAGAGGACCTTATTCTCTTGGTGTCCTCCATTCATTCTGGCTTCTACATTCTTAGCCTTCTCTTCCTCAGGGTTCTCTGAGCTCTGAGGGGAGGGATTTGATGGTGATATTCCACTTAGGGCTGTGTATTCCAAGGTCTCTCTCTCTGCATACTGTCTGGCTATGAGTCTCTGTGTTTATTCCTGTCTGCTGCAGAAGGAAGCTTCTTTGATCAAAGATGAGCAAGACACTGATCTACGAGTACAGCAGAATGTCATTAGGAGTCATTTTATTGCTACCAAATAATCCAATTAAAAGCAGGGTACAGATCTAAACAGAGAATTCTCAAGAGAGAAAACTCAAATGTCTAAGAAACACTTAATGAAATGTTCAACATCCTTAGCCACCAAGGAAATGCAAATCAAAACTACTTTGAGATTTCATCTTACACCTGTCAGAATGGTGAAGATCAGTAACACAAGGGACAGCTTATGCTGTCAAAAATATAGAATAAGAACACACAGCCATTACTACTGAGAGTGCAAAGGTAATTTTTAAAAATTAATAAAAAGCACAGAATGGTCCCAGTCATTGGGTATTAGCTAAGGAGACATGACATTGTTTTCTAGTATTAATAATAATTTACACTTTAATAGAAAGCCAATTTCCTACAAATTGGAGGGAAAAGAATTGGAACTGAAAAAAAATGAGGGAAAATAATATAGTTATTTGTTTTATTTCTTGCTTTTTAATTGACTCAAGAATTCATTGTGTAGCCCTGGCAGTTCTGTAACTCACTCTATAGGCAGGCTGACCTTGAACTTACAGAGATTTGCCTGCCTCTACCTCCTGAGTGCTGAGATTAAAGGCATTAGCCACCACCACCTGGCTAGACTTCTTTAGTTTTTTTGAGACAGGTTCTTATGATTTTTATACTGACTATACCAGAAAGTAACATTGAATTCCTGATCATCCTACGTTCGCTTACACCTGCATTTCATGCCTGTTCTGTGCAAGCACGCTACCTATTGAGTTACATGCCCAGCCATTAAAATGCATTTTTAGATAAACATTCAAATGTATATTTGTGTGTGTGTGTGTGTGTGTGTGTGCATGTGTATAAATCTCTATATTTAAATGTTTAAGGGAAATAAAGGATGTCATGGAAGCCGTGAAATACTTTCTGATTGTAAGGAAATCAGCCCCTGGTGGGAAATGATATTAATAGACACCTCCCATATGAGATTGAAGAATTGAGACTCCATAAAAAAAATAAAATGTTAGCCAAGTATAGATGATGTGAGATTGACTTGAAGCTGGAGGTTTGGGAAAGAACTGAAGGAGTGATGAGTTTTTATCTGAACCAAGATAACTGGGTACCACTGTGAGGTGCACAAATGAGAGAAAGGGGGGATACAAGGTCAAAGGACCTACATGAACAAGACGCAGAACGTCACTAAAAGACTGGTCAGAATTCCGCCCCCCCCCATAAAACCTAATAGATAACTTTTATTGTGTGACTACTGTGAATTATCACCACTCTCCTGGTGAAATAGATTGTTTTAGCTGAATTCTGAAAGGAAATACCAGCATTAAACTCACTGAACAAAAGAGGAAACCAAGTCACGGATCTTAAAGATGCTCACTCCAAATCCCACAGCTAGAATGTAAATGATCAAAGTCTGTGCCCACAACTACTATAGGCTAATATATACAGAGGAGGCAGAAATACAAGTGGATTGGAACCAGAGCAGAGGGCGGCCTCGGCCATCCTGAAGGGCTGACTCTCATAGATACATTATCAAAGAGAAAGAGGAATTTTCTTTGTTTGAACTTGAGAGGGGAAACATTTTCAATTATTAATGGCTATTTGGGACAAGTGTGTGTTTAGTGTTGGACTATTCAGTCACATGTGAACACAGGCATTAGAATGATTTCTGCTGTGTGTGTATAAAATGTACACCAGGATTTAAAGGTTTAGTGGCAGAGGAATTGAGACTCATTGATCATGTAGACCTTGATGCACATTGAAACTTTACCTTAGATATATTGGTTGAAATACAATGTTTAAGAAATTATTTTTTCATTTTTACTTTGATTAATGGTGAAACTAAACATTTATATTTTATCTATGTTGTCTGCATTTTATTCCGTCTGGACAGTTTGACCTTGAGTGATATTGAACTTATGCTAGGTATTTTACTAATCAATTCTGATGAAGGGCTTCCTAGCCACATTGGTTTTTTAACTGTATTCTTTCTTTGCTTTTTGGTCATTTGCAAGAAAAGTTGAAAAAGGCTTCCCCCTTGCAGGGGTTCGAAAAGCCCAAGAGTTTCCTTTTTCAGTTGTCCCCAACCACAAACAAATGCTCAACATGCTGTTCTCTGTGGACAAGGAATTCACATTACAGAGGCAAGAAAAGAGGTAGACATAAGAATAATTTCCAGCCCCCAAGTGGTGTGAAGTAAATGAACTGAAGTAAAAGTGCTTTCAGAGTGTCCCACAAGAATGGCACAGGTGGGCATAGTGGGTCTGGTGCATCGTCAGGGAACCCAAGAAGACAAAAGGAAACTCTACTTACAACCTTGTCATACCACAAACCAGAGTTCTAATGCAGAGTAACTTAGCTTCCCCACCTATCTGTCACCATCTCATCTTTAAAAAAAAGTGTGAAAATACGTAATCCTGAGAAGCCTTCGATTAGGTATAAATACTGGCAGAAAGGGAGGCTTAGGGCATAGCTTTCCATCAGCCGACAGGATACTAGAGAGAACAAAGCAGCCGACCGTTGAATTAATACAGGTGTTCCTGACTCCTACTGTGTTGGCCTAGCTCTGAGACCATGAACTCCAGACTTTGTATCATGGCTTTGTTGCTCTGCTTCTCACAGGCTCTTTTAGGCCACTTCACAGTCATTGAAGAAATAGAAAAGCTGAAGAAATATTTCGTAAGTATGATCATTTTTTTTCAAAATAATGCTTGCAGTTGAAAATTACTGATGCTGACTTTCTGCCATCTCTGGTCCAGTTATTGTGAGATGACAGTGTGCTATGTTGCTCTTTGCTTATGCGGTGTTGAATGGCTTAATGGTCTTGATATTGATTTAATTCTGTTCAGTTTTCTAAAGAAACTGAAAGGGCATTTACCAATCTCCTCAAAGTTGGGCATAGTATGAGTATGAGGTACAAACATACTTATCATTTTGTGATTTTTAAAAAAATCATTTAGTCATGGTAAGAAGCATTCTTATCCTCATGGCTGGCTATTATTTCTCATTCTTCAGACTACTTATGAAGGTGATCACGAGGCATGAATGTTGCCATTAAAAACACCAGGGGGGCTGGAGAGATGGCTCAGCCATTAAAAGGCTCACAACCAAAAATAAAACCACCAGGGAAACGACTTATCACTTAAAAGAAACAGAAGGCAAAGCTCTTAAAGTTTCTTCGTAAGAACTTCCCCTGGATGTGCTTTTCTCTAAAGAGTGATTTTGAAATTCTTTTGACAAGTGAACTATCACTTACTGATGTCTGAGAGGATTATGTTTCTTAGAGTTTTTATATTGTTTTTCTTTTGCGAATTTTCTTTCAAATTAACTGTTAGCCAAAATATATTTTTTTATTCTTAAAATTTTACAAGTTCTCCCAAATGTATGCTACTATCCACATAGAATTATAATAATGTTCAGGCTTTCACAGTCAATTATACTTTTGCCAAACTGTCTCACACATGTGTTTGGAGATATCTTTTAAAGCAGCCTGACCCATGAGTGCAGATGGAGGTTACAGAAGCCTGTACCGGAAGAGGGCAGTGTGCACACTAGAATTAATTTGATGATTTTTTTTCTCCCTCTTAATTTGAGAATGACTTTCTTTAGCTCACTGCAGCTACTTGGGGTACTTGAAATCTCATCAGCTTTTTTGAGGCTATTTGTGGCCTTGCAATTCCAGATTAGACTAGTAAATACTAAAGCTAAAAGAATGCAATAGCCTTCGGCTCAATCTAACATGAAATTTCTTGGCGATGCTTGTTAGAAGTAAATGAAAGGCTGAGCGCATCAGCGACTATTGTCAGTGCTTATTTGATGGAAGTTGTAGATATTTTTAGGGCAGTTGGTGAACTAATTACTAATTAATCTTTTTTATTCCCTCAGAATTCAAGTAGCTCAGATGTCGGGGATCAAAAGGACATTGTCTCTGATATCTTGAGGAACTGGCAAAACGTAAGCTGGCTATTCCTTTTTGCCTGTCTTTTTTTTCCTCCCTCTTTTTCCTTGTCGTTTCTAATGGACCAGTTTCCATCACCCTCTCTTTGTGATCTTGTTTTCCAAGGACCGTGATGTGAAAGTCATTGAGAGTCAGATTGTTTCCTTCTATTTAAAACTTTTTGAAGCCTTGAAAGAACACAAGACCATCCAGGAAAGCATCAACACCATCAGGGCGGACCTGATTGTTAACTTCTTCAATAATAGCAGAGAGAAGATGGATGACTTCATAAAGCTCACTACGATTCCGGTGAGGCGACTTTGCAAAATGTTATATTAATGTATTTTTTTTCAGTGTGTTGAATTAATCAGATGGTAGAAATTGGCTACTGAACAGTTGATAAAGACGGGAGATGACCGCCCCACCCCAAGATGTTTCCTCACCACAGGCATGCTGGGAGGAACTTTGTTAACTTTGGAAAAACACAGACATTCAAACCATTGCCCACATGATGGGTAAATGTTATAAGGAGGAAGCAGCTGAGAGGAGCAGTAAGCAGAGTTCTTGTGGTCCCCCCAGCCCCCCCGGGTGTGTGATGGAAACTCTCAATTAGGATGGGAGGTTGTGTGTTAGTGGAAAAAGCAGTGGGAGGGGGTGAGAAGACTGTGTTCTCCTCCTCCCAGCCAGCCCACAAGGAACTGTGATTTCAAATGACTCATATGCCTGGCCAGGCTGCCCTTTCCTTACCTTGATAGGAACAAGCTGGGATCACTACATAAGTTTAATCTCTTTTGCCCAAAACAAAACAAAATCTGTACACTTTCATAGGTATAGAATGAGGGTGAGAGAAAGAATAGAAGGGTTCCTAAGGAGACACCTGAGTATCTTCCCCTATTCTCTGCTAGCCTCTCACACTATGCAGTCCAATTTGTTTTTAGGGGGAACAATGGTAGACATCTTTGAAAGGATTGCTTTGTATGTCTTATGAAAGGCTTGTTCAATTAACTTTCAAATATGGGGTATTTCAGCTATTCCATGCTGTATATCACAAAACCATCCCTAAGCCTTTAAATTATGACTCCCAGGATCTGAAAGATAACAACTTGAAAGCATAAAGATAAATCTCATTTTTCTACATTTTACCTAGAAGGCAAAGGCATTCTAAACCATTAGATGAAATTGGGCTCCAATGAAAGGGACAGGTGTCTTGTGTTTTGTAGCCTTATTATTTGTACCCAGCTTTCAGTCTGCCCGAGTCCACCTCTAACCAGAGTCATGCTCTGTAGCGGGGGCTGGAAAACAGCAGTAAAGCCTAGTCTGTCATCTAGAGATGGATGAAGTAACTGCTCCTAATTCACTTCTAGTTCAGGCTTGCTGGTCAGCTTTGGCTAAGCCTCTTGGATCCTTGGCAATGTTTTGAAACCTGGGAAATAAATTCATCTTCACAGCACAGAGCTGGTAGAAAGTTGTTACTCCTGGGCCTTTGGTTTCATCTTTCTGGAAGCCCTGGGTGTTGTACTTCTTATTAATGACTTTTAACAAGTTCTTAACTCCTTTTTGTCCTATTTTGTTTCATTGTAAACACATTTTTAGGAACACACACACACACACACACACACACACACACACACACACTTTAGTGACCAGTCTTATGTCCTATGAGCCTCTGAATCATTTTTGAAAATGTAACAAGGAAGTAAGATTATTTTCAGCGTTAGAAAAAAATAACAATAAATGGCCTTCATTTTGTTAAGCATGAGGTTGCCCACATTGCCTTCAAATGGAATTGTTTAAGTAGTAAAATTAATGGGATAGAAGACAGAGAACAGGAAATATTGTTGTGCCTCCAAATTGCAAGTGCTTAGTGTCAGCAAATTGGTTATTACTAATCTGAACATGATTGAAATTTCTTTTTAATCCCATTCATGATGATATTGATCTGATTTGGGAGAAAGTTTAAAAAGTATTTTTCATTTATGTTGGACTTGAGTGTTTTATTTTCTTGTTATTACTCAACTTGTGTTGGTAGCTCTCATACTTTGGCTGGTATCAGAATCTCTTGAGGGAACTTAGCTCCCTAAGGCATGGGCCTTTTCCTTCCTGTGCCTGAGTCCCTGGGTTCCTTGGTAGATCTCCAACTATTCTTCTATACCAAGGGAGTATTGGCCCATAGGGGACTTTTTTTGTGTGACTAGAAAGGACTAATCAAAGCATAAGGTGGTAGACTTTGTAGATAAAAAAGTCACTTAGCAGTCCCTTTAGAAGAAATGTATTTCCAGGGGATTAAGTATCTGGTTCAAGTTTAGGGTTACTGCAAACTCACTCCCACCCCTCCCATCCCACCCAGGCACCTTCTTTAATTCTCTATTTTGAGATTTTGGTAGCAGTTAAGTTAAAGGTAGATATGTGGTGTAACTTACCATTCCCTCTTGTATCACTCAGACATTTAATGATCCTTTTAATCTCAAGAAGTGACCACTACAGATGAAAGGAAGGTGTTGTGCAGAATTACTTTTCTTAAAAGGATTATTTTTATTTTCACTGATCATGATGTTTAAAGAAGAATATCCCAATGGCTTGTATACTTAGAATAAATTATAAGTTAATTTCATTCTTTCCCCCCACCCGATAGGTAAATGATCTTCAGGTCCAGCGCAAAGCTGTCAATGAACTTGTTGGAGTGATGCACCGACTGTCATCTAACATCCGAAGGAAGAAAAAAAGGAGTCGGTGCTGTTTTGGGGGTGGAGATCGTCTAAATCAGAACAATCCTGCCAGATCCATTTGAGTTTTAAATCTAAACCTATTTATTAATATTTAACATTATTTATATGGAAGATATATTTTTAGACTTATCAACCAAAGAAGTATTTATAATAGCAACTTTTATGTAATGAAAAAAATTTCTACAAATATATATGTTATTTATGATTTCTGTCTCCTCAGTTATTCCATTTCTTCTTTTTGACTAATTACCTAAAATGGTGTGATTAAAAGGCTGTATCTCAGGGCCAGTCCACCAGTTGACTGAAGTTGGGCTGTAGGGATGAACTTATTTTACTTGATGAAAAGGAACATTTATAGCTGCAATGACACCATGAAGCACTGCCGGCCAGAGAGTATGTCTACGCTCTGAGCCAATGCTTTAACAGCAGGTCAGACAGACAGTATACACCGTCCCTCGAGGCGAGCAGAGTCTCATACCTGGTGCTTCTGAATATTGTTGAACACTGTGACTGCACCCAAATAGCAAATAACTCACTTATTCATAATCTGTCAGTGTCTAATGCTTATGAATAAAGTGTCCTTTCATAACTATTCCTGCTATGTCAGACTTCTGCGAAGAGACAACTCCAGTGAATGAACCACCTACTGATGAATGGGAAGGAAATGAGCCATTTTAGCTGTGGGAATCTTGGAGCTGCATTAAGCCCCATTAAGTGTAGTGCTTTTCTCTACTGACAACTTGCTGGGTTTTTTTTTTCCTGCTCTAGTTGGCAGCTGTTTGAATTTTCTTTCCAAGATATATGTCCAATTATATCACCATTCAGCTTAGAGATCTTGCAGTGGGAAGTATCCAAACTGCTTAGCTTGGCATCTGAATTTATTCTTTTCTTCCACAATGCCAGGCTAGCATCTCCTCCCACGTTCACTGTAGGTAAACATCATTGGTATATATCTTAGAGTTTCTATTGCTATGAGAAAATACCATGATCAAAAGCAACCTGGAAAGGAAAGGGTTTATTTTACCCCTTTCATCACTGAGGTGAGCCAGGGCAGGAACCCAAGGCGGGAACCTGGAAGTAGGAACTGAAGCAGATGCCATTCAGTAACATGGCTCACTAGCTTGCTTCTCATGGCCAGCTCAGCCTGCTTTCTTATACTACCTGTCCAGGAGGGCTGGGCTCACCTACATCAATCATTAATTAAGAAAATGCCCTACAGATTGCTTAGAGGCAATGCGATGGAGGAATTTTCTCTGAGGTTCCTCTTCCCAGGTAACTCTAGCTTGTGAAGAGTTGACAAACTAATAGACATAGTGCGGCAGAATTTTAGCTCTAGGGTGAGAAGCCTGGACTGGAATCAAGACTGTACCACTGTAAGCAATGCAACCTTTACTAACTTCTTTATAGTCTCTAATCTTTCATTCATTTATTTGACAAAGAGGAATAATTAAATGTGGTTCTTCCTCACAGGATTATGTATGAATTTATTTTTTCACACAATTGTATCTTTTGTGATACCTGATAAGTGCCTTTGTTGTTAAGATACTCTAATTCACTAAAACCACAGGGTTTCCCACACTTGAGAATTTGAGCAACTAGGAGATAGACAATGAATAAAATGCATCATATTCACTCAAAGTGCATGGTGTTTTGAAGATGCTTGTTGCTATGGAAAAGCAAAGTAGAGCAGGATGGAGAATACAGACTTCTGTGGGATGAAGTGGGCAGTGCAGAGGTTTAAATAGAGTGATTACAGTTTCCTAATCAAAGAAAAAGCATTTGAGGATGAATTTGAAGGGTGACACCCACTTGGATTCCAGGCAAAATGAATATCCTTGCAAAGGCTTTAGAGTAAAGATTCCTCTGGCATAAAAGAAGAAAGATCATACCTGCAGGGCAGACCCCAAAAGATAGAGGGGGCAGCAGTAACCACAGGAGAAGACAGTGTGGAGCATCAGTGTGCTTTTTTAAATACATGGAAGTTCATGATGTAACGACTTGAATGTGCTCTGGGTTGTGAATTCTTGGATATGCTCTGAGTTGGCATAAGATGGTCTTACAATGTGATAGGGTGGACTTGGAATTAAAATCACATTAAACAAGAATGATGGATATAATAATGGATATAATTATTATGTATAATAATGTAACAAGAATATAATATCTGCTGCATTCAGGACAGGCAGTGGTGACAAGATTAGGAATGTCCAGGGACACAGGAGGTTTGTAATACGGAGCTTCCTTCTCAGTGTTTTACTTTACTATTCCATATGGTAGCACTGTGTGAAAGAAACAGTTTGTGTCAAGGGGTCATTTTTGTCCTTGGCAATAATCAGTGGTTATTGTAATAATTATTAGACAACTACGCAAGCGTGGTGGCTGCAACCTGATTGCAAAACTTTAAAATCTTGGGTGAGGCAAGAATGACAACATTTAGGCTAATGTTGGCGTGGCTGTGAGCTACATCAAATAAGCTAATGGATGCAGACGTTAAAGTAACCACAGACAGAACGTTACTGTGAGATAGTTAATCTGGATCACAGAGCCAGATCATATCTATGGGGAAGGGGTTAGGCTTTCTCAAAGTCCTTCATTTCAAAAAGGGTTTAATCACACAGTAGTAAGGGAAGTATTAGGATGCCAGTCTAGAGCTGGATTAATTTTTTCCCCATTTATATTATTGAAGGTGGTGTTAGCTGGACCTAGACTCTGAGTCATGGAGAACTGTACTATATTATGTGGTGGGATGGTAGCAGGAAGTGAGGCAGGGAATAACCTTCAGCAGAACTTGAGTTGAGATTAGTACTGAAAGTACTTGTATGTCATTATCTTTCTTCTATGTCCAAATGTAGTCTCAGGGGGATTTGCAGAAGGGATTGACTATATTTTATAATAAGGGAGATAAGAGTAGCAATTATTTTTGTCCTGTGTTAGCTGGAATAGACATCTCTTTTGGCCCAACCACAATAGGGGCAACAGCCAAAGCCTGGAGTGAGAGCACAGGTGTGGTCCCTTCTCCTCAGCATCTCTCAAAACAGCTGGCACACCTTTGCTAGTGGATTGTGGATGCCTAGATGACTGGAACATCACATCCTCACCGTCTTCTCTTTCTTCATTCTCCTTTTTCACTCCCTCCTATTTTGTAGTTCTAAATCAGTTAGGTACATCAGAGTAAGGTAAGCAGCCATGATTAAGTCAGATTCTGAGTGCAGTGTGAAGAGTATGTATGCTCATGAGGAATCTTGTGCAGAGAATCAGAGCATGAGCAGAATGAACATATATATATAGACACACACACACACACACACACACACACACACACACACACACACACACTATAAGACACGAAGATTCTTTGGATACTTGGTTACTAGGTACTTCCAGGACTAGATGGAGAAAGGGTAAGGTGTGCCTCACTGGACTGGAAACAAGAAACGTTCAGACAATAATGGAGGCATTTCAGAAAGCTTAGAAACTAGTTGGAAAGAACTATTTCTGACTCAATATGGGAAAAGTATTGAACATGGAAGCAGAGAGCAATGATAATGTATCATCACCTACAGAATAGAATAGAAAATTATGAGTGCATATTGATACAAATGAGTAAACAATGCTTGATGAGGAATGAAACATTTACACAGTTGTAAACATAAGATACTAATCAATCTTGAATAGGAAAAGAGTAACTTTAAGTTGGGGAAGCCTAGCAGACATCATAGGAATCAGGGATAAAGTAAATAATATTTGTGAAAGGATACATGAAGGGGCTGGAGAGATGGCTCAGCGGTTAAGAGCACCGTCTGCTCTTCCAGAGGACCAGGGTTCAATTCCCAGCACCCACAGGGCAGCTCACAACTGTCTGTAGTTCCAGTTCCAGGGGATCCAACAACCTTCACAGATATATATGTAGGCAAATACCAAGGCAAATAAAAAAAATTAAAAAAGGATAAATGAAAATGATGTATATCCTTGCAGGATGTAATGAAATAAACAAAACATACCCCCCCCCGTGGTATCCCTGTGAAAGATTCATAAAGTATTTTAATCATATTAAACACCATAAAAATAGAAGTTAAAAAACAGTCTGTAAAACACCTGGTTGTTTTATCAGTGTTATGTAAATAAAGGAGAGATTAAAAAGAAATCCCATACTGAAATGAATTAGGGCAGTGGTCCTCAACGTTCCTGATGCTGTGACCCTTTAATATGAGTTATGATATGCTGACCCCCATCATAAATTACTTCGTTGCTACTTCATGACTGTAATTTTGCTACTGTTATAAATTGTAATGTAAACATCTATGTTTTCCCATATGAAAGGGTCATTTGACCACAGAAGGGTCATGACCCATAGGTTGAGGACCTCTAGATTAGGCACATATGCCTGCTGATACTGTAACGATACTGTAACATAATGACACTGTATTAGATCTTTGCAAAGGGGAGGGTGCTTTTAGAGTGCTGAGTGAAACCAGAAAAGATCTCAGAATTTTATGGGAATCATACACTAGTGTAAAACTGTTGTTTTTGATGCTGTGCCATGGTTATGGTGAGAAATCTTTTGTGGGTGGGAAATGTATAAGGAAGTTTTCAGAAGGGATAGGTAGCCGGTCAGTAACTTACTATGAGATGACTTGGGAACTTTGCAGCTTTCACTATTCTTTAAGTCTGATTATTTCAAAAATAAAATATGGTAAAGCCACTGTCATTTTGTTCATAATTGCAGCCTGCTGCTAGACTCAAAACTTTAAAAGTATTTTACTCATATTATACAACTTTGAGTTGCCTATATGCAATTTGTTACAAGGTTAATGAGAGTTAATGTTCCAAAGCCTGTAACTCCATGTTCACTCTTTATGAAGTGTGAGTGACACTCTTGCACTGAGATGTAGGGCGTGTCTCTCTTCTTAGCCAGCAGAAGCTTATAAATTCCCCATGAAGAAGTATGTTAGAAGTGCAGCTATGTATACTCTAAGTCAAATATATGCTTAATATCTATCTATCTATCTATCTATCTATCTATCTATCATCTCTTTTGTTTATCTATTAATCTATCAATTTATCTATCATTTTTCTATCTGTCATCAATTAACCAATCTATCAACTATCTATCTATCTGTCTCTCTATCTATCTTCTATTTGACTATCAATCTATTATTTTTCTGTCTGTCATCAATTAATCTATCAACCATCTATGTTCTATGTATCTATGCATCTATGTATCTACCTGTCTATCTATCACCTGTTCAGTTCCCTTATCTATTATTTATATAATATCTCCTTTTAAATCCTCAGTATTTTCTACCTAGAACCTGCCACTATGCTAAAAGATTCAGACTGCCTTGGGAAACTAAACATGGACACTCTAGCTGGCAGGCACAGTGAGACTTCCGTTCAACACCAGTGTTACTCAGGTTGATGTGTATGTAAAGTCCTTCAGATGATTTTAACCTTAGACACTAAGCTGCTTATGATTAAAAAAGAAAACCAGGACATACTTCTAATTTCAACTTTGACATATACAGAGTATGGAAGTTGTTATTTCATCATTTAAAATGGAGAGAAATTGGGGAAAGTTAAAATTAATAATACTTCTTTCATAGGCTGAGTTCTTGGCCACAGTCTGTTTGCATGTGCTAGAAATCACCAGGTTCTGTTAGGAATAATTAAATGGTAATTTTGATGAAATGCTGGAGGCTTAGTGTGGACTGGGAGGGGATGAAAATCTCTTATGAGCTCATGGTTAAGGGTCCCCTATTCTATCATAGGCTTAACCTATCATCATCAAGATGCAATGGCAAGGTTTGAGAATGTCCGCTGGCTATGATGGGGGGAAGGAAACACAGGAAGTCTCACAAGGATTGCAAGTACTTTAAAGAGACTCTCTTTTGAGATCAGGTTGTTTGTTGCTTTAAGCTAATCCATAGTCTGTAAAAGATTGATCTTTTCAGACACTACTTTGCCATGAGAGATTCTATTTTGCAAGCAGGTATTATTTCCATTTTGAGTATGGAGGATGAGTCTGCACCTGGGTTGAGACGTGAACAGCAACACCCACTGGCACAGACGGATAAAAGACTTAACTGTTGGACGTACAAATGTTGTGTGTCACCCTATAAATTTACTGAGGTGAAATGGAGCTTGAAAAGCCATGCCCAAGAACTTACAGGACACATCAGAACAAAGAAAAGGTCTGACCTCATACAAACATGGAGAACAGCATTGTGATGATGATGGCCCCACCTACCTGTAAGCTGATCTCTCTCTCTCTCTCTCTCTCTCTCTCTCTCTCTCTCTCTCTCTAATAGGCAGAAAACTTTGGACAATCCCATGGGTTTCAGGTCATCTTGTACCCTGATGTCTATACAGCCTACTCAGATTGCTTCTTGTCCATCCTATTTGCTATCAGGACCTGTCACTTATATAGCCACTAATTTGCCTGTATCTTTATCTGGCCCCGGCCCTGCCCTTTTGCCTCTGTGACTAGACTGGCCCATGCAGTCTCACTGTAGAACCTGTGCCCTGCAGTGGTCTGACTCACAACAGCAGCTATTTCTCTGAAGTTTGGTGTGGCTTTCGTATCTCCTCAGTAAGGAGATTGAGGCATTGCTATCAGCTCCCTGACTTGGGCTTCTCAGATCTCTTTGAAACTCCTTGCCTCTTTAACTCTTTGTATCTTTTGTAAAGGTTCTGGCCAGGACTTTTTGGGCCTGGGCCAGGAAGTTCTCTTGATTGTGTATCACTTTCCAGTCCCTGATGTAATTATTTTATGCATGCATAGTATATAATATATCCATCATCTCTAACATTTATTGTTTGTATACATTTGCAGAATTGCTTGTAGTGAGGAAGCAGTGGATACTAGCCATTTAACCACCCTCAGATCAACATGCTAATTGATCTTTTCTTTGAGTCAGGGCTTCACTATGTAGCCTTGGTTGCCCTTGAACTCACTATGTAGACCCATCTAGCCTTGAACTAACAGAGATCCAATCTATCTCTGCCTCTTGAGATTAAAGGAGTGCAAAACCATGCTTGACTGCTAACTGAATTTTTAAAGAATCTTCCAATTCTATGAAGCCATAATATATTCCCCCTCCCTGTGTGAGTGTGTATACACCTGTGCACAGTCATATAGAGGCCAGAAGTTAAATCTATTGGGTATTTTTTCTCTGTATGACATCTTGCTTTTTGAGTCTTCCACTGAATCTGGAAGTTGCCATTTAGCCTAAGCTAACTAGTCCAGAGGTCCTTTGTCCCACCCTTTAGCCCTAGGGTTACAAAGTACATGCCATGGCACATGTTTTGTTTTGTTTTTCATGATATTATTGGGGAGCTGAACTCAGGTCTTTATGAATGAACAGCAGTACCACCTTCCCAATCATTCTTATCAATGCTATATGATTAATCTTCCAAAGCTTTTACTGTGACGATTTCAGATACATTGCATTTTATTTGTTTTCTTTCATTGAGGACATTTCACACAGGCAATGAAAGCATTGGGAAAAGAAGAATCATGATTATGAGCACTGTGATTTGACTATGGGTGCTGTCCCCAAGTATCCATGTGTTATTTGCTTTTTAGTTTGGAAGTTTGAATGAAAATGACCCCATAGGCTCATGTATTTGCATCCTTGGTCTCTGGTTTATGGAACTGTTTGGGAAGGATAAGGAGGTGTGGTCTTGTTGGAGGAGTTTTGTAACTGGGAGTAGGCTTTAAAGTCTCAAAAGCTCACATCATTTCCAGTTAGCTCTTTTTGTCTCTGTGGGTCAAGATGTAAACTCTCAGCTACTGTGAGAGTGATATGCTTGTCTGTCTGCTGTTCTGCTCCTTGCCATTATTCCAACTTTCTGAAACCAAGCCATACCCACCCTCCAGTTAAATGCTTTGTGTTGTAGAATATTAGTTTAAAATGTATTACATTTGTTTATAATGTTGAATATGTATTTAATGATTCAAAGATGTGTTGCATTCTTTTATGTTGCATGTGTTTAACTCTGTAAATCTGTCTTACTGTGCCTGTCTAAAATGCCTGATTGGTCTAATAAAGAGTCAAAGAGTCAAATGGCCAATAGCTAGGCAGGAGAGAGAAATATGTGGGGCTAGAGGGCAGAGAGAATAAATAGGAGGAGAAATCTAGGGCAAGGAGTGAGATGTGAGAAAAGGAGAGGGAGAGAGCACCAGGGGCTAGCCACATAGCCAGCCGTGGGATAAGACGGAAAGATATAGAATAGAGAAAGGTAAAAGCCAAAAGGCAAAATGTGGTTAAAGAGGAACAGGATAAGTTAGAAAAGCTGACTAGAAACAAGCCAAGCTAAGGCTGGACATTCATAATTCAGAATAAGTCTCTATGTATATTTATTTGAAAGCTGGGTGGTAGGAACCCAAAGAAAGAAATTAAAAAAAACAAAAACAAAAACAAAAAACAAACAAACAAAAAAACCAAAAAACATTGTAGTGGGATTTGTCCTTTCTACTGGTTTAATAAAAAACTGATTGGCCAGATGGGAGGGACTACCAGACTAAGAAAACTTTGGGAACAGGAAGAGCAGAGCAGAGATGCCAGAGAGACACCAGGAGAGATGCCAGCAGATGCAGAGGAAAGAAGACAACCATGCTGCTCTGAGTAAAGGTACCAAGCCACATGGCTAAACAGATTAATGGAAATGGGTTGAATTAAGATGAAAGAGCTAGTAAGTTATATGCCTGATCCATAGGTCAATCAGCATGAAATTTATATAAGCGTCTGTGTGTTTCTGTGGGACTGTGGGTCTGAGGGTCTGGACCACAGGCCAGACAAGCCAGAAGTATAATACTACAAAACACCTATATCTTTGTTTTATAAGGTTCCTTGGTCATGATGTCTTGTCATAGTTATGGAAAATTAGTGAAGACATGTAGAATGGTGGCATTGGGAAGTGGTGGAATTTTAGAAGCCATATCCTTGAGAAAAGTCCTTAGAGGCTGTGACTCCTACAGACCCCTCTTTCTTTGTTTCATGATTTATGATGTGTGTTAATCTCCAGCCCTGATGTGCTACCATTGCCAGAGGTCCAAAGAAATGAGACATCCTAATGTTGGACCAGAATCTTAAGAACTTTGTGTCAAATAAATACATTTTAAAAAGTAACATGACTTGGGGACATCAAGAATTCTGCATGAATGTGCTCAGCTGTCTTTTTTTTTTAATCATTAAATGTAAGACTATAAATAGAGTAGAAAGTGCTTAGTAATTGGAAAATGACATGCTGGAAACTCTGAGTTAGGAGTTAGGAAATCCCCACAGTTGGTTTCCTTAGGCTAAAACACTGAGATTGATGGAATTTAAGCAAGGGACCAGACTCCAATGCCATCAGCAAGTGTGATATCATGACATCAGGACAGTGATGACCACGTTACAAACTAATCTGGTAAAGGCAGTTTGTCACAATGCTGTTGAAAGCATGGCTGTTTCCGTGAATTCTACTTTAGTTCATGACTCAGGAATACCTGAGGTGAATCAGGATAACACAAAACACAACCCCAGAGAAACCAAAGGAGAAGAGGATGCCATGTGAGTCACCGACAAACCACAGATTCGCACCCGTGAAGTTCCTATGGCTTTTCAGTGGATTCTTTTTTTTTTTTTAAAAAAAAAAGATTTATTTATTTATTATGTATACAGTATACAGAAGAGGGTACTGGATGTTATTATAGATAGTTGTGAGCCATCATGTGGTTGCTGGGAATTGAACTCGGGACCTGTGGAAGAACAGTCATTGCTCTTAATTTCTGAGCCATCTCTCCAGTCCCCAGGCTTTTCAAATCTGAGATTTGGTCTTTTGTTCAAGGCACCAAGTTATTAGACTCTTAATTGATGTGAGTATTAGAGAGATATGAGCAGTTTCATTTAATTTTGGTCCAGCTAAAAGTCACCTGTAAGCATAGAAATTTACAACAGATCAAAGTATAGAACATAAGTGTCAGTAGAATGCTCAGCCATAAATGGGACATTTAGATCACCAAACCACTAAGGCTCAGAGACCATCTCTTAAGAGAAGGCAGAAGGATGGTAAAGAGCAAGAGGTCTGGAAGAACTAAAGAGAAACATTATCTTCTAATATGACAGGACTACTACTCATGTACAGCTGTGGTTACCTGTACAAGACCTAAACAAGTTCAAGCCAGTTAATAGTTAAGTTTGGGTCAGGGGCCCTCAGGAGCCCCACCTCTAACTGAGGAGCTATTGACAGCTGATGGCTTCTCCAGGAGCAAGAGTCATTTTCTCAGATGGACCAAGGTCCAATGGATGCTCCCATCCCCTTGAGTATATATACAGTGCAAATCAGACATAGTAAATTAAAACAAAAACAAAAAAGAAAAAAGGACATGAAGTTTGGAGGAGGTGAGGAGGTAGAGTTGGATCTAGAAGGTAGGGGTGAATATGATCAAAATACACCGTACAGAATTCTTAAAGAAATAATGAAAACAGTATATGAACAATGCTGCCACCACCTCCGCCCCCGTCTGCTGCTTTTCCATACTCATTGTGGGCGAGCTCAGCTCATAAGACACAGAGACAAGTCTTGAAAGTCTTTGGCTGCTAACTGCCATACAGTGATGGTTCAGAGATCTGGAGATCCTCGGGAACTAAAAAGTTGAAAAAAGGATGGGCTGATCCCGGGGCCAAGCTGTGGGACGCATCACTCTGGGTTGCTGTTTCTGAAGTAAGAAGGGCCTGGGAGGAAAACGTCTGCTTTTAAGAGATTTGTGTTTGTTTTTTCCCTGACTTAAAGGTCACATATCTGCTAGTATAAAAATGTTCTTAACCACACAAGTTTCAGTAAAATCAAAATCAAATGCTGCTAAGGAAACTGGTTTTTATTTTGCACACCAGCTTAGCAAATAAGGAAAATTGTAGCACCATGGGACTGAGTGGCTTGAAGTTCTCATTGGTGCCAGGGAAACCACAGACTGGATTTTCTCTGCTCAAGTGTGAAAACATTTATGTTCATGTTTTTATTCTTGTCCCTAAGATGAGGCCAGAATGGTGCTGTCAAAAACTAATTCATATGCAACTCATACAAACAGTCATATTTAAAATGCCAGAGCCTGAAGTATCAGGATTTCAGGTCAGTCTAGAAGGGAAACAGTTTCTTAGCCATTTTCATCTGGGCTGGATATTTGATTTCTGCTTCCTCTTGGAGAAAGTTGATGGGAAACAGGCTCCTAAAGA
>PVIH01001347.1:58663-111828 GCA_004025045.1 Sigmodon hispidus
GGAGAGAGAGAGAGAGAGAGAGAGAGAGAGAGAGAGAGAGAGAGAGAGAGAGAGAGAGAGCTTTGTCAGATGACAGTACCAGGATCTGAGAAGCTGGGCTGGTTGAGGTTTAGGGGAGTGAGGCAGAGGTTCTCCAAAATGTATCTATGAGACTCCAGAAAAGCGGAGACTCTGCAAAATGCATCTGTGAGACTCAGGTGACACATGTACCTTCTCCCACTCCCTTGTCACACTTCTGTTCTCAGCATCTCAGGCTGGGATAGTAAAACAACAGCAGAAATCACTAAATACCTTAGCTAATACTTGGCCAAAATGGGTGCTAAGTGAACTCCATTATTTTATTATTGGCTTTTTTTTTTTAATTGGAGGTTTTTATTCTTGGCCATCAATAGTTGCACAATGCCTTTGAGTTAATATGTGTTGACTAAATGATTAATTAGAGTAGTCCCATTGGTGATAATTAGGCTGAACATCTATTTTGGATTTGCAATGTGTGTGCACTTTTACTGTGGAAAGCCTAGGGATGGTGCAGAACCCTTCAAGGTAACTGCATAGAAGAACTGGTATTACCACTCCTTTTTGTTTACAAGGAAACTGAGACCCAGGATCCCTCAGCTAATAAATGGCAGATACAAAGATCAAATCTAGATAGCCTGATCCCAGAAGGCACAAATTTAGGACACCTTAGCTGAAGGATGGGGAAGCCAGTCTAGAGTTGGGGATTCTGACTCCTTCTGGGGAATTACCTCTGGGCAGTAAATCCTGGAAGAGAAGAAAAGAGTCTCATATTGTCCAGTGAAATTGAAGATGCAGACATTGAGTACACACACCTACAGTCACCTGATTTTAGTCAAAGAAGACAAAAAACAATAGAGAAAAGATGCTGTAGTCAGCAATTCTTTCAGATGCAGCCAGTTTGCACGACCAGCACATTTAGCATTAAATTGCCCATCCCCTTATTCCCTCCTTTATGCTTCTCTCTCATTCCCATCCCTATTTAATTATTTTATTCTAGATTCTCCTTTGTGTTTTTATGACACTGTAATCTATTTCCTCTTCCTTGGGAGATGTCCCCTCCTCCCATTCTCCTATTAGATACTCAGCTTCTGTGGCTATTCAGATTGAAGCACATATATTAAAACCTTACAAGCTAATATCACATATAAGATAAACATATAATATTTTTCTTTTGGGGTTTGGGTTACCTCACTCAGGATGATTTCTTTTTCTAGCTTACCTGAAAACTCCTAATTTTTTTAATATCTGAATAATATCCCATTATGTAATTTTTCATTATTCATTCATCAGTTGATGCGAATCTAAGATGCTTCCAATTTCTGGCTTCTTATAAACAGAATAGAAATGGACATAGATGAGAATGTAGTACTGTGTAGAGTCCTTTGGGTATAGACTCAAGAATGATATAGATGATTCTCCACACTGATATCCATAGTGGCTGTACCAGCTCTTAGTCACCAACAATGAATATATATTCTCAATTCATCATATCTTCATCACCATGTTCTGTCATTTCCTTTACTGATCTGGCAATTCTGACTGGCATAAAATGAAATTTCAAAGTAGTTCTAATTTGCAATTCTATGATGGGTAAGGATGTTGAATATTTCTTTAAATCAGCCACTTGCGTTTCATCTTTTAAGAACTCTCTGCTTAGTTCTATATCCCATTTTCCTGCTAGCTTACTTGTTTTCTTGATGTCCATTTTTTTTAGTTCTATATATATTCTAGATACCAACTCTTTATTAGATGTATAATTGGTAGAGATCTTTTCCCACTATGTAGCCGCCACTTTGTCTGAATGATACCGTGTAGAAGCCTTTTGTTTTCACGAGGTCTCGTTTATTAATTGTTGTTTCTAGTACCTGTGCTACTTGTGTCCTATTCAGAAAGCCCTTTCCTGTGTCATGAGTTCAAGGCTATTCTCCACTTTCTCTTCTATCATATTCAGGATATCAGGCCTTTTGTTGAAGTCCTTAATCCATTTGGATTGAGTTTTGGGCAGCGAGATTGAACACCATCCATCCGTCATCAGAGGAGCTTCTTCTTCTTGGGAATTAACACTGGACATGTGTAGACAATGAGGCTTTGGAGCACTAAGTCCTAAATGGTATGTCTTCAACACACCCCTTCCCTCAAGACTCAGGTGTCCATGTAGAAGAAGAGGCAGAGAGACTGTAAGAGCCGGAGGCGATGGATGACACCAAGGGAACAGTGGCTTCCAGACACAACAGAAATGAAACCCTTAGGAACTCACAGAGACTGGGGCAGCATGCACAAGACCTGGACAGGATAAAGTGGGCGTGATCTCACCCCCAACCAAGAAACTCTCTGTGGTTGATACCCACTGGCAAAGGGGAAATCAGTTTTATCCAATGGAATGTCACAGGGTGTGGGTGGGCGGCACTTTGATCACCCACACTCCACGGTAAGTCCCATCCATGCCTAGGAGTAGCCTGACAACATAAAATTGACTCAGTGGTATTTTTAGGTACTTTTTATTTTTTGTTGTGTTTTATTTTCTTTAGGGAATTTATTTTTTGGTCTTAGTAGTTTGCCTGTTTGTTTTATTTGTGTTTTTTTTTTGTTGTTGTTGCTTCTTGCTTCTTTCATTTTTGCTTTTATTTCTTTTTGACAGGGAAGGGGAGAGAGACAGAGAGAGAGAGAGAGAGAGAGAGAGAGAGAGAGAGAGAGAGAGAGAGAGAGAGAGGAAGGAAAGGAAGTCTTTGGTCACTTGTACTGACAGCCACCCGGCAACAAGGACATATTTCATTGTCTTGAAGCAGAGAGAGATGCACCCTGGTGCCAGTTCATTTTCTCCTTTTTAAATATCTTTATTTAAAGGATCCCAGTTCATGGCATAATGCCACCCACATTTCTTCCTTCTTTGGTTACCTTTTTGGGAACAGTCTTAACAGATAAACCTAGGGGTGTGACTTCTAGGTGATTCTAAACCCAGTCAATGTGTGAATGGAGATTAGGCTTCAGAAGTCCACCCTTTGTCAACCCCTCATCCACAGGCTGACAGTCTTTAGTAGTCTAAACACTATTCAAAAGTCTAATGATGAAAGCTTCTTCAGAGACTCAAGACAATCTCTTAACTATATGCAACTGAAAAATAGGTTTATATTTATGGTATATAATGCCACAGTTAAACGATCCTGTTACAAAAGGGAGTGGAAACATTGGCAAGAAAGATTAGATCAAGGGAACACCAAACACAGCAGAGCTGAGATATCACACCTCACAACTCCATTTTTGTCTTCTGGGGCTCATGGTACACCGCCCACCATGCTTTATCAGGCTTAGGTAGCCCTGGTGCTATACCTCTTGGTATGTGTGGTCTTTTCCTTGGCCCAGCTCCACTCAGTGGTTGTGGTGTTCCTTGGAAAATATCCCATGTTTCTGACATCTCTAATATACTCAAGTCTCCATGGCAATTTGGGCTTTATTGTCATAGTTTCACAGACAGTCTGATAGACATGCCATAAAAGGAACCTGACTCTACTACACATTGAGTGAGTAATGTGCATAATTTCTATTAAAGTGTTCCTGTATCTAGCTATTCTCAATAAATAAAACTAAACAAAACTTGTTGGTTTCCTTACTTGTGATCTATCAATCATCTATCTACCATATATATTATCTATATCAAGGCCCACCCACAATGTCTAATGATTATTGTAGATACTATGTCTCAAAGGTTTCATTAATTTGTAATTAACCTATTACCCACACACCCATCCATCCATCTATCCATCCATCCACCCATCTATTTATCTGTCTATCATCTATCTATCTATCTATCTTCATTACCATTTTCTATATTAATTATGATATCATGAGTCATGTGTAATCTTGATACTTTATTTCCAGCTTGTTTCTCCAATAGCCATGAGCCTTCATTTTAGTATCTGCAGTATATTTGTTCAAATCTCATAAACAAGTGGAAAAGTTACAGAATTGCAAAACCATATGCCTATGAAGAACACATTTACAACTAGGGCATAATGTGAACTGTTTGTTTTAATCCATAGTACTTTTAAAAAACAGTCTTAGGTAGTTTTCTGTTTACTACTGTCCTCTTCTAAGCTTTACATTAATTACCTTTCTCACTGCTATAACCAAATAGCTAACAAAGCAACTTAAAGGAAGAAAGATGTAGTTTGGCTCACAGTTTTGGGACATCCAGTCTGTCATGGCAGGGAAGGCAATGTGGCTTGGACAGCTCCATATATAGTGGGAAGCATACGAGATGTCAGGTCCCACATCCCAGCAGAGCAGAACACAGAGTCTGGGCCAGAATCAGATGTAGATATCATCTTCAAATGTCTAATGCTTGTTATAGATGCTATGTCTCAAAGGTTCCATTGATTTGTAAGCCATCATCACCATCTGAAGACCAAATATTAAAACACATGAGCCTGTGTGTGAAGATACATTTCATATTTAAACCACTACAGGGAAGATATTCATGTACAACATGCATAGTCTGTCTTCCCATTCTGAGTGATTCTGGTTTGTAATGGTGCAGAGTTCTATGCATTGCACCAAGTGCACAGACTTATGTGAATCCTACCATATGTTCATTTTGTTTTATTAGCCCTTAAATTCCCAATCCTGTCCCCTTATAATCAGCCCCTGCCTTTACCATTTAGTGTCAGTAACCACTTAACTGTTTCCTAGTCTTGTGCATTTAATGCACTATAGAGAGTCAGCCATAAACTTTAATACTAGCTTCTTTTACTTTACAAAATGCATTCAAGACTCATTCATATTGTTGTGTGGATCATTAGTCTATTGCTTTTTTATTTATACTTTTTTACTAAATGACATTGCATTGAATGTGGGCATCCCTACCTAACTTAACCATTAAAGGCTAAAGAACTATTATAGTGTTTCTGATTTGGGGGTGATTATAAAAAATAAATATAAAATATTATTAGTTGTTTTTCTCCATCAATTTTTAAATTATTTTCCTTCAACTCTGTTTTCACTTTGGAAATGAAGTTGTGAATAGCAATGCAGCATGACAACACATAAAGTTAAATATATGCAAAATACATTTATAAGTCACTATCAATATAGCAGAGGCTTCACTTTTCATCCTGATGCTTATACAGCAAGCATCAAGATGAAAAGTGAATATTCGTGCTGGGAAATCCATGTACAATGGAGGTGGACAAAAAACATAACTCACAGTGATGATAATGTTCTGTTTTATGGCCTGGGTGATCACAGAAGTTATTGGCTTTTAATAAAAAATTAAAAATACATTTTATCTTTATTTCTGTGAGAAAGAAGAAGACAGAGAGGGGGAGGGAGGGAGAGAAGGGAAGGGGAGGTGGGATGGGGGAGGGGAGGGGAGAACATAGGAAACCCCTGAACTTGGAGTTACAGGGTATAGTGAGCTGTCTGACATGAATGAAGAACAGGGAACCAACCCAACTCTGCTTCTCTGTACAAGCTCCAAGTGCTCCTGATTCCGGAGCCTTCTTTCCACCCCCTGAAGATGTTCTCCATATATTCCTGGCCATGTTTAGAATCACATAAAATTAAATAAATACAATAAAATAAAACTAAAGCTGAAAGCCTTAAAAAGTCAACTAAAGAAAGATATGTGGAATATGTTTTCTTCTTATACAAATCTATTTTTTTAAATTTAAATATTCATATATTAATTTGTGCTCAGAAAACGTAAGTGTTTAAGAACATTGCGCTTGCTGCCTGAGTTGTACACATTTCAATAACTGTTTTGAATACCTAAAGAGCTCATGAAAGAATCTTCCTTTTGGGTCAAGATATCAGAGAAACAAGTGAATAACTAAGGTAAACTGAGGCACAGCTGGGGCTGCATCATTTGGGAAATGTGCAGGATATTACTTACATAGATTGGATTTATGCTGTTTTGGAACCATAGACACTGCAAAGAAAAACTTGTTTTTTTGTTCTCCCTGTATGGTAGAAAATAGTAGGTCACCCCTAGTCGGATCAGTGTAGGGTCTGTGAGTCACATTTGTAATACCCACAAGTCACTGGTGCTCCTTGCTTATGGCATGTGGACCACTCATACTTGGATTTTCTCTCTATCAAAGATCTATCTCAATTCTGGCCTTATGGCTTTTCAATGAAGAGGCTTTTTGGTTTGGAATGCTTTCCCTCCTGGTTGACCCTTTGGTAGTCTATGTTTTTAAACATAGCCTCAGTTTATATGGAATCCTCTGAGAAAAATGGTGTCTCACTACCCAGTTGTGCTGGCTAGTTTTATGTCAACATGACAAAGCTAGAATCATCTGATCCGAGGAAATCTCAACTGAGAAAATAACCCCATAAGCCTGGGCTGTGGGCAAGCCTGTAGGGCATTTTCTTAATTAGTGATTAATGGGGGAAGGCCCAACTCATTGTGGGTGGTGCCATCCCTGGGATGGTTGTTCTGGATTCTATAAGAGAGCAGACTGAGCAAGTCATGAGGAGCAAACCAGTAAGCAGCACCCCTCCATGGCCTCCACATCAGCTCCTGCCTCCAAGCTTCTACCTTGTTTGAGTTCCTGTCCTGACTTCCTTCAGTGACGAACTACATGTGGAATGTAAGCCAAATAAACCCTTTCCTCCCCAACTTGCTTTTGGACATGGTGTTTGATCACAGCAAAAGTAACCCTAAGATAAAAATTTGTACCAGCATCCTTGGGATGTTGCTGTGACAGAACAGACTATATTGTTTTGGGGAAGATTGTAGAAGGACTGGAGCTTTCAGATAAGAAAAGCCATTTAGTCTTAATAGCTTGCTAAGGTGTTTTGTGAGACCTTGGAAGATGAGGATGTTGAGAGAAATGTAGACAGTAGCTTGATGAGTTCCAGAGGGAAGTTTGAGAGTCACTCTAAGTATATCTCAGGGCCGTTAAATATTTTGAGTTAAAAAAACAATGGTTCTGGTTAGTTGCAGGTGAAGAATCAGCTCTGATTAACAGGATAGCAAAACCTCTAAAGTGAAACCTTAGCTTTGCTGGGACATTGATGCTGTCGACAGAGGCTGAGAAATTAGTGGTGATTATGAAGAGACCAGCATTCTTGAGGTGAAATCTTCTGGGAAACATTTCCTCAGAGTCACCTTAAGGTAGCCAAAGTTGTATCTTATACTGGCAGCAAACTTGGTCAACTGAGGTGGTACTGGGTTTGAAGGCATGAAGGGGTCCTGAAGGCCAGCTGACATTCAGTACTGTGTAGCAGGACTGGAGTTCTCGAACAGAATCTGTTGGTGAAAGTGCAGGCCAGTTGTAGCAGGATACACCAATATTTTGGAGATGCTCGTATCATGGGATGTCCACCAAGAAAAGCAGCAGCAGTGAACTGGAACTGGCTAGAGCCTAGAAGACAAGCTGTGTGTGCTGCAGGGC
This sequence comes from Sigmodon hispidus, assembly GCA_004025045.1. Classification (NCBI taxonomy): domain Eukaryota; kingdom Metazoa; phylum Chordata; class Mammalia; order Rodentia; family Cricetidae; genus Sigmodon; species Sigmodon hispidus. The sequence continues at coordinate 66,076 of PVIH01001347.1, forward strand.
GTGGAGTAGAGAAGAAACTCAAGTCCTTTGCAAGAGTCCAGAAGAGGGTGAGTGGATCCCAGGCATTAAACATTGGATTATTCACAGTATTAGGAGTTCTGTTTTGCCTTGTTCAGATTGTGACTGTACCCTGGTTCTTCCTTCTTGAAATAAGTATGCATCATATTAATTTTGTGACCTTTCAGGAGCCCACAGTTGAGAGAATGGTGATTTTAAAAGAGATGTAAGGTTTGAAGAGACTGAAGTTTTTAAGTGAATTTGTAAGAGAGTGGAACTTTTTAAGTTTATACAATGTTTTATATTGTGATATTTATATCAGTGTGTGATCTTGGGGAAAGGTGTTGGCTTCATTCACAGTGACCTGTTTGTGTGTTAAGTTGACAGCTGTGGTAGCCAGTTATATGCCATCTTGACACAAGCTAGAGTCATCTGAAAGAAAGGAACTTCAATTAAGAAAATGCCTTCATCAAATGGGGTTGTAGGCAAGGCTGTAGGGCAGTTTCTTAATTAGTAATTAATGTGGGAGGTCCTAGCCCATTGTGGGTAGTAGTGGTCTGGGCTAGTGCTCCTGGGTTCTATAAGGAAGCAAGCCACGGGGAACAAGCCAGTAAGCAGTACCCCTTCATGATCTCTGCTTCAGCTCCTGTCTTCATGTTCCTTCTATAGTAAGAGATTTCTGGCCATGCTTAGCCCTGAGGTCTGGACCCACAGACCCAAAGTTCCTGAACTGCTTCATTCCAAATAATACAGAGACTTCTATTAAGTACAAGCTGTTTGATCTATGGCTCGGGCTTATTATTTGCTAACTCTTATACTTTTAAGCTAACCCATACTTTTATTTATGTTTAGTCATGTGGCTTGGTTCTTTTCTCACTACAGGATTCTCATCTTGCTTCCTCTGTCTGGTTGGCATTTCTGCTCTACTCTTCTGCTTCCTAGAATTCTCCTAGTCTAATGGCCCCGCTTCTACTTCTACTGACTTGGAGGCAGTCAGTCTCTGAGATGAGTTTTGTAGACCTCCCTTATGAGACAGAAAGAGCCAGAGATGCTTTCTGCTCTCAAGTGTATCATAGAGTGATGTTTTAGGAGAATGAAGGGGGACAGGTGTAAGTTCAGGAAACAGAATTTCTGTCTGTGATTGAGGACAGCAGTTATGGGAATAAGACAAATACAAAGCCCCGAATGTCTTCTCTGAGCCACTGGTGGGTAGCACATGACTCAGTAAGATCCGAATAAAGAAACTGTAAGAAGTGAAAGACCCAGCTGCAGTTGGAGCTCTGTGTTTGCACATGGAATAAACTGCAAGATCTGAGCCTTTTAGTTTCCAGTGGAAGTGAGAATCCAGGGCTTGCTGAAGTTTCCAGAAGGGGTGTTTTAGTGAAGGGAGGGGAATAACAGTGACATCTTAATTTTTAGCAGCATGAAGGGACAGAAAGGCAGAGAGGGACTGCAAAGAGAGAGCTGTGCTGCAGACTCAGGAGAGCACTGTAGACAGCTGAGGAAGAGGGTGTGTTGGTTGACCCCAGATGCCAAAGGACAGGAGGCAAGTGTTCAAACTGGAAACCCATTCTCTGAGTTGCCAATTTGTGGTCACCAGTAACCTTTGAAAGGCATAGTGTCTGAGGTGTCAGTGAACCAAGAGAGACGAGAAAGCTGAATAGAAAAATGACGAGAAATAAAAAACATCCACTATATTAAAGATACAGGAACCAGTGCAGTTCAGTGGTACCTTCTACCAAGTGTTATGTATCTGTTGACATTCCATTATTAACGTGAGGTCAACAAAATATGACTTAAATGTAGACATGTCAGAGTCTTTCAGTGCCCCATGAGCATAATTATTCTTTTGGAACTTACTTTATCTCTATTTTAAAAAGCATCTGGTAAATTTAAGTCAAAGTTTCTAACCTCATGCTGGAGCCTGATACCATCACTATAGATTTTCCTGCCAAGGATCTAACTTTTCAAGCTGTTTGAATGTCTCTGTCAGGAACCACAGATGGAGATGCTCTTGTTCCTTTTCACATGAAAAACATAGTTCAGTCCTATTTCCCTCTAGAAAAAAAGTCAACACAGCAAAAATATAAATCATCACTAAAAGTTGGATGAACAGGTTTTTCAAGAATTGTGCTTTGAAATGTAAATATCAGAATCAAATGATATTCATGATTTAACTGTCCTTGGTTCATTTCAAAACTGCAAATCTTCAAGATGCAATTTTTATTGTAGTGTATCCTTTCAATGGCTGAATGTATTTTTAGAAGAGTCTTTGGCTAAGGTTTAAAAATGGTCTTATGTTTGAAGACAAGGGCACTTTCTTGCCTAAGTATTCCATCAATTGAGATTTTGCAATATATGTATATATGTCTATTGCAATATATATGTATATATATAAAATGTGTCTGTATCACACATCATAGTTTATTTTTGCAAAGAATCATGACCTTGTGATCTCCATTGGGTAGAGAGACAATTCAGATTTTATTTGTAGAAAACCCGGTTCCTTTGGTATAATATACTTGAAGAATTTCATTCAGAATTTCCAGTGTCTTGCCCATAGCTTTTGCTAAAAACTTCCCAGCACTCTAGCAAGGTATCTTTATTCACAGCTTCAAAAACATGCCCGTGGAGAACTAGGTAGGAACAGAGAGCTTAACAGAATGGCAGAGCTCGGCTGGTTATTGAAGTTGGCGGGGTGTGAAACTGGGGCTTTCAAGCTGTTGTTTACAGTAAGGTGTAATGTGGGCAGACGAAGCTTCCTCCAATTAGCAGTTCTGAGCAGGCTTACAACACTCTAGCCATTTGGGCTCATTTCACCATCGTCTCAGGGGCCGTGCACCCTCCAGTTTTCTTTTCGCCCCTATATAAGACAAAGTCGTAAGCCACACCTAAGAAGATGCTCATCTGTGACCCATAGCACATCCCCTCCCACCTCGCCCTTTTGCTAGAGAGTATTTACTGAGAGCAAGGGCAGCAGCTTGCTTGGGAACGTGCAGCTGAGTACTTCCGATGAGTGACCAAGATGCTTGAGGTGTGCTGAGTCATTCAAGAAGAACTTCAGAGAGCTGCTGGGCTGTGGGTGGTAGAGTGTGCTGTGGTTGATTTTCCAGCATGCTACAGAAAAGTGATGGATGGAAGCGGCAAGTGAGGAAGTCAAAACACTATTACCATAATGTTCAGAATATAGCCAGCCATCTTCTTTTCTAAGTCTCTGTGATACCTAAGTTAATCAGTTTCTGGATTGAGCTAAATTTTAGGAACACTGATACATGTGGAGTTGTATTTGCTGAGTAGTACTCAAGCAATGGCTTACACATATGAATTATTCTCTCCTCTGTCACCTTCTGAGGCATCTATTGTCTATTAGCATCTATTAGCATGTCCATATTTCAATTAGGGGCATCTGCAGCTTGGATATATAAAGTAAATAGCTTGAAAATAATGGATGGTGCATGGTATGACTAAAAAATCAGTTATTAACCTATGGAGGTTTTAGCGCCATTTAAATAAAGCTAAATGAGTTCTAGTTGATGCTTAGTATAGCCTCTATACTTTATGATATTTTGCATATACACACAGATGAAAATATGCCCATTTGACAAGATATGAACTAAATTGTAATTAAATTAGGGCTGTGAAAAAAAGAGTTGTATTCCACCCTCCCACCTCCCAAGCTGGATACCTAATTCCTACAAATGGTTAATACTTGCAGAAGGACACAGCTGGCAGAAGGCAGACATTGTTTGGGCAATTTCTACCTGAGCTAAGCCTGGTTTAACACCCAATGTCTCTGTAGAGCTTATCCTAAGAGAGAGTTCTGGAGCCACTGAGAAATCACAGGTTAAGGAGGTAACCGGGGTATGTATATTTAGTGAATTACTTCTGATATGCATTCCACCATTTGCAAAGCCCTTCGCCAATGTAGTCTTGGGGAACTTGCCCCCCATAAACCTACTGTCCTTATGCAAACTGAAGGATGAGGCAGCTAGGAACAGAAGGTCATCAGCATGATGTCAGAATAGAAGTATTTCCTCATTACTGTTTTAACTCTGTAGCTGTCTAAAGTACCAGCTGTCCTACTTTGGTCCCAACTGTTAGACATTGTCACCTCGCTGCCTGACTCTTAGAGGGCTCCTGGTGAGTTGTCCCATTGTTCCTTTTCTGGTCTGCCTTCTCCCCAAGTTTTGTCCTTGAGCTTCAGGGCTGGGCTTCTTTGATCAAACATGTCACATCTGGGGGATCACTTTCATTCTAAGGCCCTCTAACTTCAGAAAAGTGCAGACATAGTAAATATGAGTCATCCTGGATCCTATAGCCACCTTTCTCTGGACCTTCAAATCACCATTTCAGGTCCCATTTGGTCTCTTCTAGGCATAGATCAGCTTCTTTCCTATCACCCAGCTTCTGGGAAAGAATCAAGTTCTCAGTGGATTTAATATCTTCTTACGTTAGTAGAGTGGGGATGCCCTTTCTTCATGTGAAACCCTGCCTGTACTTGTAGGAAAAGAGGCTTAGTCTCCAGTTCTCCCAGCTTGGCAGGGGACTCAAAGCAGGCAGTTAAACTTTCAGTAGGCTCTGCTTGCTACCCTGACTGTGTGGTACCAAACCTCATTGCGGTCTTTCGCTCTCTTGGTCTGAGGTAGTAGGTAAAGGGATAGCAAGCTTGTGCTTCCTATCAGCTTCTGCAAAGAGCTCAAAGCTCAGCCTATCAGGAGGTCAAATGTGATATAGGTTAAATAGACTAGACAAGCTCATGTCCTGTTGCTGGGTTGTAATCTCTTGACCAAGTGAAATTAACGATGGAGGGAAGGTTAGCTGATTTACATTTCCAGATGTGGAAATCATGGCAGCAGAAGCCTGGGATGCTGGTGACATAGCCATCTGTGGTGGAGAAGCAGAAATTAACAACTGCTTGTGTCCAGCTAGACCTGTCCTTTTCATTTAGTTCAGGATCCCAGCTCATGAAATGGTGTTGCCTCCTTTTAGGGTGGGGTTTCCCACCTCAGTTAACCTAATAACAATGATCTCCCAGGCACCTGGTGACTCTAGATCCTGTCAAGTTGACAATCAACATTAACAGATGGGCAACTAGCCATTTGTCTCTCTGAATCACAATGGAGAGGAATGAAGATTTGTCCACACTTCAAAGTGATGCTTGGAATGATACACAGTCTGCTGCTGTGCAAAGGCTCCCATAGGGATGCTCCTCAGTAAATGTGGAATGAATGAAAAAAGGCTGAGCAGGGGAGAGGTCAGTGTGCCTTCACTTTCCCCAGGTAGCTTTCCACTCAAAACAAAGGGACTGTCAATCACAAAGATAGAAAACATAATTAGCTTGCTGTTTATAATAAGTCTCTCTCCTTTATTTATTTCAAAGTGGAAACTGGTCACAGCAGATAGAACATTGAATGTGGATTTCTGAGTCTTATATCTGAGTATATTCTTGACATTTTGATACTAGACAAGTTACTCTACCTGCGACTCAGTGTCTTCATCATAACAGAAAAAAATCGTAGAACCAAAGCAAGTATAAGACAAAATATGGTTGTAATGAGTACTACTATAAAAATTGGTTTCTTATTAAGTTCCTGCCACGTCAGGACTTCCAACTATTATATTTTTGTGACAATTTGTTTTGGAAAGAATGAAATGAAGACTCAGTCTCTTATTTTAACCTCCATGATGTCAGCTAAGGTGACATTGTGTGACATTATTCCTGGGACAATGTGAACAACCATCTACTCACCTCAGATAGGGAGCAGGTGAGAAAGCACACTATAGATCATACCAAAGGCCAACTTGGTGAGCCAATGAGTTTTATTTGGGTCACTTCTAGCAATATGGGTTATTTACAGGAGCAGAAATGACTCTAAGTCATCTGCTTCACTAAAGGCTCAGCGTGGGTGGTAGCTCATAAATGCTGTGAATCTGGAGTACACTATACAACTTATTGGCAGCTCAACAGGTTGGAGAGTGTCCTTTCCAGGTAGTGTAGATGGTCTGATCCCTTTCCAGGCAACTTAGCTGGTCTGTATATCTCCTGGGAATCTGGCTGGTCTCTGCTTCTTCAGACTCCTGGGTTTGTCTGAAAATGTCTCTCATCTGTCTTTACTACTTATGTACCTACTGAACCTGATCTGTTTCAGGGACTTCCTGAAGTTATTTTGAGTTGTTTCCTTCCTATCTTAATGATCTTTTCTGCAGGATGGAATGTTTCACCCCCCCATTAGTTAAATGATATATGATTGTGTTCACATTATGACTGAATGTTCATGATTTTAAAACTCAGAATGTACAACATGATAACATTTAAAGCTAGGAAGTTGTTGGGAAGAAATGAGACTATGAGGGCAGAATCCTGGTGATGGAATTAGTGTCTCTACAAAAAGAGACATAGATCTGGGCGCAGTGTCATAGGCCTCTAGTCCCAGTTATGTAGGAAGCTGAAGCATGAATCATTTGAACCCAAGAATTTGGGGCTAGCCTGAGCAACAAAGATGTACTTCAACATTCAATAAAAGATAAGAAAAGACTAGAGTGCACCCCCTCACACACAGAAAGAGGTCAAGTGGGTGCATAAAGACTTGACAGCTGCCTTTAAGCCTACAGTCAAGGCCTCTGAATTACCCTGATAGCATCTTGAACTTGAACTTCCCAGTGACAAATTCCAGTGGTTAGGTACATCTTCCCATTCTTTGGCATTTTGTTATGGCAGCATGTGTAGATAAATATACTAGAAATAAACTCTTGCAACCACTAAATACTGAATAAAGAAACAACTGGACATTTGATTTTAATCTCACTTAACTTTATATACCCCACTGTAGTGTCATAACTGTCTTTCAAAAATGCTATCCTGCTTCTAGTTCAGGAATTTACAGCAATGTAACATGCTGAGGGGAAATGCCACATTCTGTTTATAATTAATAAAATGAAAACATAACTATCAGTTATTTTAGGTTTTAACACTACTTAAAAATGATTCTGTTTTCTACTTTTGGGAGTACGGGAATTATGAAGCTCATTTGCAAGTATAATTTCTCAGCACATTTAAAATTGTCAATGAAGAAAAAAATGTACCTTTTAATCTCATACATTTTTTCTCTATCTCACTTAGTGAGTTTTACTTAATTGAAGAAGGAGCAGGAGGATAGTAAGATGCCTGGGAAACCAGAGAACAGTGAACAAAGACTTTGCTTGTAACTGCATGGGCTTCTTAAAATGAAGGTCAAACCAGACACATTTAAATCAAGTAATTGAATTTGTTATTGTATATAATAGTTTAATATTTTACATTGACATTTTAGGGGAAAATAGTTAAAATAATGCATGAAAAAGTTTAGATTAATGGATGATTAGCATATTCAAAGAAAAAATGAATAAAGAGATAAATATCTGCCTGATGCCCCTCGACATGGGTAGGTGGGCATACCAAGGCCTGGGTGGGCAGAAGACAGCTATAGGTTCACTCAACTCTCCGGGGCCAGGGCAGGTGGGTGTCACCAGATAAACAGGCATATGATAAAGGAAAGGGGAAGAGAAAGCAGAGTGGTTCACGTACTGTGGAGAGAAATGGACTTGAAGATGCCACAGAAGTGAGGAATAGGCTGATCTAGATGGTCTGTCCTGCTACCTGGGGCCATGTGATGTCCTGGCAATGTTGTGACTGAGGGCCATGTCTAGATCCTGGCCCTACTGCATCCTGGGTCTGTGCTGATGTCCGTGACCTGTGTTACCACTGGGGGGCATTTATGATCTGCTGGAGCTTGTGAAGAAACTGGTCCTGAGGAACCAAAGCTGCAGGACCTTTATAACTGGGACAGCAACAGGATTCCTGAGAAGAGTTTTGGTGAGAGTCTAGTACTGATGCTATACTAAAAGCCAGAGGCCTTGAACCAGACCAACAGCTCATTATAATAAAGATTTGCAATTAAAACTGTTTGGGGAAGACACATCTCAGCTCCTGGTGCCACTATAACAAAGGAATTTGTGATGGGGAATTGGGAAAGATGGTGTGTGTGTGATGTGTTTATTTTTCATTTTTGGGAGTGTGGAGGATATGGACATGGAAGTCCTGGGAAATGAATGGGATTGGGGTGCTTGATGGGAAATTCCCAAAGAATCAGTAAAAGAATTATGTTGATTGCTTAAAAGAAAAAAATATGAAGATGTCAGTTATATTTCATATACTACCTATTCTACTTTTCTTCCCTGTAGTATAATTTTAAATATATTTTTTTTCTAAGTCTTACTTTGTAAATCATGGTTAACAAGAGGGAGCTTTTCTCATTTCATTGTTTTATAGCCTAAAATTTTAGTTTACCATGGAGACTATTTGGAACCTACCCCTGCTGAGGTAATTTTTAGATGTAGAAGCAGCTTTACAAGTTAAGTTCATTGCTAAATGGCAGAAGCCAGGCTGGTGCATCCAGTTTGATCCAGTATTTTTGCTGACATAAGTATTTTTCTCATAGTTGAACACCATGCTGTCAGTGCATACAAACAGCCATCAGAGATAGTGAAAGAGCTCATTCAGAGTTTGCTCCCTGTGTCAGTAAGTCCTACAAAAATTCTCCCAACACACCCCAGCCCTCGTGACTATCAGTCTTGTCCTATAATAAGATTGCACACCCACATCATTTGTGTGTTTGTGTTTATGCATCTCTGAAGTACAGATTTTGGGGGTGGTTTCCCTGCAGAAACATCTTCACCCCTTTTCTTTTGGAGACACTTGGCTAGATCAGCTCTTTATAGTTAGATGCTTGCTATGATGGACAAGAAAAATGCTTCTCTCATTGTGAGAATTTCTCATGGTTTCCCTCCACATCACCATCTAGTTTCTTGTATTATTGTCTACAAATCTTCCTTTCCTTTTGCTCTTTTTTCCCGTTGCATTTAAAGTTTGATACTGCTTGATATGGCTTGGCTCATGCTCTGGCTCTGAGCTGTTTGATGATGCAGAGGTGGCTTTTTGTTCAGCTACACACCTGCCAGAGTGAGGAGGAACAAGATATAGACCCTTACTTTTCTGGCCATACTAAAGATTTCAGATCCTTCCAGTAGTAAGCCGCCCACTCCCATTTTCATCCCATTTATCTGATTTCTCTCATCCCTGGCTCTCTGCCTTCACCTCTTTTTTCCCTTAGAGGCTGCTTTGCACTGAACACAGTTGATCCATTGAGGCATGCTTTCCACCTCTAAGTCAGGAATATCGTTAGTTTTGTATTCATTTCATATCATATCAGGGCCCATGATTTTTGTATAGCCCAGAGCTTTCTTCTCTCATAGGAGCTGAAATTCAGTCATTTACTAAATCCTTGTAGAGAAATGCTAGCTAGAAAGCCCTGAGTCAGGCATATGATGAGAAGCAGACAGATGCATTTCCTTCTCATGAGTCTGGTTTCTGTAGAAGAATCCTGATAGAAAACATGTATGCAAATATGTTTCAGAGTGGGTGGACGTGGTAAAAATCTGAGAACATGGTCAGCTATGAGAGAGAAGACAATGGCAAAAATCTCTATGAGCAGAAGGCCTCTGAATGGAGGATGAGTGAACTGGTAGGGACCTATCTGTAGAAGAGAATCCAGGAAAATCTAAGGGAATAGAAAAGTCTCCAAGCTGGAATGTACCTACAATGTTTGAAGACATGCAAGGACCAGAATAGCTGTAAGGCAGCAATGAGGTATGTTAAAGGCAAAAGGCATCACAGCCTCTGAAAACAGTGTAGCTGGGGAAAAAGATTCAGAAAAATAAAGTTTAAAAGTTAATTATTCTTCTGGTAAGGTTTTACTGCTAAAGACAACACTTGCCAAAGTCACTGAACATAAAGAAGTCATACTGCTGTGTAGTGGGAATCAGGCAATATCACCTTGACCTAGAGGAGTGGCCTATGGCCTTGAGGCCCAGTGTATGGGACATGGCCAGGTCAGTTTAAGATGGGATGCACACCTGCTTTCTTCAAGTTTGCTCCATTGCACTCTTAGAGAAAGGACCAGATCTGATTCAGCCATGTGAATAGACCCATTCAGTCCAGATTTTCAGGAACTGCCCAACTGTTCAATTCTTTGTATCAGTATTTCATATAAACCCAATTAATAAATATTAATCTTTTAATTGGCTGATAAGGATTATTACCAACTACATTGCTGACTGATTAGAAGCTTTATCCTGGCTGACTAGCATTCATGATGCTAGAAGATACTCTGCACATTGCCACAACAGAAAGGTAATCATCATCTTTACGCAAGTACAAATACTGTGACCTGTAACAGTTACCTGCCTGCAAGATGCATTAGTGTCATAATGACACAAATATTATAAGGAGTAACCAACTGCTTTTTAACACCCAACACCAATAAAGTGGCCAATAAGCTGAGACTAGGTAGGTCATGAGCCCCAGAAGAATACATACTACTATTATTTTTCTAAAAGAGCATATCAATAAAATTATTCCTAATGACACATTGCTATACCAGTTGATTAGTGTCAGAGATGGAGTTTGTATCTAAGCAATCCCATTCCATGCTGCTTCTTTAATGAAATGACTAGAAATCATAGCTTGACTTTCATGTTTACCAACTGGGTGACCAGGACAGACAGCAGACAACTAGAAACCTACACTTCCCTCTGGAAAATGGGTAGGAGCATCTGGAGTGTTATTATGAGAGTCACAATACCAACTGAAATTATGTGTGTAGAATTAACAAATAGTAAGAATTCAAGAGGAATTATTGGCCCTGCACACATTATGATGGCATGTTAGTTTGACTTTGACTTTGTTATCTATTTATTCACTATCTAACAATGCATTGCAAAGACAGAGAAGCACAGGGTTGAAACACTTGGAAATTCACCTCTGGATCATATAATTGATTGTCTGGCATCTTCCTCAAATATTTTTATCCCCATCGTCAGCTAAACTCCTAACGTACTTTCGGCAGTCTAGAAAACACAGACAACTCTAGACCTGATCTTTGCTCATGTCAGTGAGTTTGCTTTCTCTGTTCCTATGCTCCAGTACAGAATATCATGCAGAATTTAGAAGCTTATCTTTGTTGGTCACATCATCTGGCTTCTGAAGACGGGCTGTGGTACAGAATTTTATGACAACCACAAGAATGAAGTTCTGATCACATCTCAGATCTACTTCTTCACTTATGTGGTTGCTGTTTGCTCATTCTAACCCTGCAGAGTAAGGGTTCCAAGAAAAAGAGGAATATGGCCTCCTCATACAATCCACAGAAGTAGAAAGGGAAACATATTTTTCTTGGGTAATCCATCTATACTATGCTCAACAAGTTTCCATTATTATTTTCACAAAAGATCTGTTGTTTCTCTTCAACCTTCCTGCCTTTTTCTTTCTTTTGAGGTATGAGTGCATTTCATGCTTGAATTCTTTCCTAGTCTCTCAGATTCTTGTGTTTTGGATCTGTGTGGGACTAGGTTTAGCATTTGATTGCTTTATTAGCTGCAAGACTTTGAGCCCTTTGCTTAAACTCCACAAGCCCAGGCTTTCTTAGCTGTAGAGCTGACGAAAGGAACACATGATACAATTTGTGTAATGTATTGTGCACCGTGCCTAATTTTTTATAGGCAAATTATATGGGTGAGAAATAGGACAGCACTTGAGAAAGTAAACATAAATAGGCAAAACCCACAAAATACTAGAACAGGAGAGAAGCTTAGAAAGAATAGAAAATAAATATTCAATGGCAAAAAAGAGAACCACTTCTTGCTGTAGAAAAGCAAGACTTTGGACTTAAGATAAGGTCTGCTGTGCACCAAGGGCTGCACAGTCAGAAGCAGACTTACAGGGTTTCTTTCCCTCTTATCTCCAACATCTACTCTCTCCAGAAACCTGTTTTGAGGTTTTGATGGGAGGAAGACTGTCAAGGAAGTCAGTAAAGTTATAGATAACCCATGATACTTACCAGGGGAAGAGCAACCAATATTTTCCTGTTTTTTTGACAAGACTGTATGAAGTATTGATGGAAGACTTTTAAGATAGATACTGGGAAAACGTTTGTCCAACAAAGAACTATGTTTTGAAAATCTAATTTTCTTTTTTTGGCTACTATTCTGTAGTACTATGTCATTATGATATCTTCAGTGTAGGTTACTTCCTTGTGTTGTAATAATAATAATAATAATAATAATAATAATAATAATGATAATAATGTACAAAATAGATGATTTAAGCAAAGAACAGTTTCTCCTCTTGGTGGAGGCTCAACAATCTGTCACTAAACCATTGGCAGATTCTGTTTCTGGTAAGACATATCTTGTTCCTCTGGTCCACATGGTAGAAATGACTAGATAACTCTGAGATGTTCCTTTCATAAGGTCATTAATTCCATTTATATAAGCTCACCTTAAAATCTAATCATATTGTAAATGGTTCAGCTAACTTCTATTCCATTTGAGGCTAGGTTTCCATATATGACTTTAGGGACATCTGTTCAGTCAATAGGATGATAGGATAGATGGTATATTGGCTTTCTGATATAACAGTAACCTCAGGAAAATAAACATAAGGAGAAAGGTTTAATTTTGTTCATGGTTTTAAAGTTTCAATCTATGGTATAGGTATGGCCTCTTTCTTTGAGAACTCTGGTGGGAGACTAGAACATATGTCAGGAGGAGGAAGCAGTTTGTTCACCTCATGGTGGATGTGATAGTTTGAAAGAAAATGGCTCCCATAGGCTCATAGGAAGTGGCACTATTAGGAGGTGTGGCTTTGTTGGAGGAAGTGCATCACTAGTGAGTAGCTTGGAAGTCTCAAAAGCTCAAGCCGAGTCTAGTCTGACATTTACCTCCTGCTGTCTGTGGATCCAGATGTAGAACTCTCAGCTCCTTCTCCAGCACTATGTCTGCCTGCACACTACCATGCTTCCCACCATGATGATAATAGGCTAACCCACTGAAACTATAAGCCAATCCCAATTAAATACTTTTCTTTATAAGAGTTGGCATGGTCATGGTGTTTCCTCACAACAATAGAAACCCTAATTAAGACTGTGGGGGAAAAATAAAGAAAATGAAAGGACAGAGTGCTGTCCCATGTCCCCTTCAATGTTGTATCTCCAGTGACTGTCAGAATCTACCTCTTCTAGTTTCTACCACTTCCTAATAGGACTAAAAGAGAAGCTGGCCTTTTCACATACTTATCCCTGAGAGCTGCTCCTGATCCAAATGACAGTAGATGGTTGGTATTGTTCTAAGCAGGGAACTGAAGAGAAGGAGATAATATTTACTCTGTATGCATCATGCAATCCCTGGGTTCAAGTGTTATGGATGCATAGATGAAATCAGGATCTTGTTCATGGAATCTTTTGGTTTCTATACTTTATATACAAATAAACTATTTCTAAGCTTGGAGACATAAAACCATGTCACCCATTGGTTATCTCTCTTGATTCCCAGTCTTAACTGATAGTTTACTTGCTGGTTTTAATGCCCCATGTACTATTGCCATAACAGAAATACTTGCATATGTCACTTGGGACCGATAATTCCTCCTGAATTGTTACTAGTTATTAATTCTACACACATAATTTTATTTGGAATTTGGACACTCAGCGTGACTGCCACTACTACCCATTTTTCAGAGGGAAATATAAGCCTCTAGCTGAGTGTTGTCTGTCCTGGTCACCCAGTTGGTAAGCATAAAAGTCAAGCTATGATTTCTAGTCATTTCATTAAAGAAGCAGCATGGAATGGGATTATTTAGATCCAAACCCCATCTTTGCCACTAATCTACCGGTATGGCAATGTGTCATTAGGAGTAATTTTATTGCTGTGTTCCTTTAGCAGAAGAATAGTAGTAATCTGGTTATTAGTTGGCTAACAGTAGTAAGGTTTACTATTCCTACATGCTGAGTTTCCATCAAGTCTAGAAGCTTCTGAGTATAGACCATTTTATTACACCAAGGCACTTTGAAAAGTCCCCAAAACAAAGTCCCAAAGTAGCAGTGGCAGCTGCCCTTTTAAATCAGTGGTTCTCAGTCTTCCTAATGCTACATCCCTTTAATAAAATTCCTCATTTGTGGTGACTCCACCCCAACCATAAAATTATTTTGTTGATAGCTCTTATCTGTAATTTCGATACTGTTATGAATTGTAATGTAAACATCTGTGTTCTCTGATGGTCTTAGGTGATGCCTGTTAAAGGGTCATGACTCACAGGTTGGCCCACTGTTCTAAATCATCAATTCAATGCAATCATTAGGTGAGGAAAAGTGGTCCAGATTCTCATGTGTACAAGAGACGTACATCTGTTGGGATATTGGGTAGGAGATACGTTATAGACATAACATAATTTTCATCAGTAAACTCAATTTTACATTAATATGCCAGTCTTTGCAGGCTAAACTTTATATAAAATTACTAGACACCTCTTGGGTATTAGATACTAACCCTGAGAACACCAACTAAAATCTGCTTCTTAGGAAAATGTCTATATAGCTGGGTTGTATTGAAGAAGCTAAAATCCCCAGCTTTAACAGCTAGCTGCTTCTCACTTGTCACAAAAATAAATGTATTTTCAAAGTTTTAACTCATAATTTATTAGTCCTTAAACCTTTTCAGTGACATTGATTACAATGTTTTGTGTTTGAGTGGAGACCAGGTTTTCTGTTGAAACTCTACAAAAAGATATTTTCAGCCCATGAATGTACTGTTTGAACAATGCTTTGGGTCACTGTATTAGGAGGAATGGGTTAGGAATTAGAAGGAGGTGGGAATTTGTAGATGAAAGTACCACCCGTCTTTCATTCACATAGCATTTACTCATTTTTTCTTGGACTAGGCATTTGACTATGACCAGAGATGTCAATAACCTTTTCCTTAGGAAGCACATACTTGTGATTGCATGAAGCAGGAAGGAAATGATTGTCTTATATTGTATACTGTAAAGGACTTGAGCATAAGAAGGATTCAGTATCTGTGAGGACCTTGGAAATGACTCTCCATCTATGAATTGTAGCCCCTTTGGGGTTGCAAATTAGATATCCTTTATATTGGATATTTACATTATGATTCATAACAGTAGAAGAATTGCAGTAATGGAGTAGCAATGAAAATAATATTATGGTTGAGGGTCATCACAACATGTATTAAAGACTGGACTTCTAGTATATAGTAAACTTGTGGCCCTGTTTTATTGTGTGTGTGTGTGTGTGTGTGTGTGTGTGTGTGTGTGTGTGTTTACTGTTCTACTTTTTCTTTACCTGAGACACAGTAAGTATTTGGGCAGACAGGTAGGTAAAGAAGTGAATGGATCCTGTCTTTTGACTCTCTGGGCTATAGGAGCTTCCAAGTCCACAAGCTCATACCTAAGTAACCTCTTCTATTTCTTCTCTAGAGAGTGAAGTCTTCTCATCAGTGAGACACCTTTTCCAGAACACGTAGGTAAACCTTTTGCTTTTCTTTCTTTCTTTCTTTCTTTCTTTCTTTCTTTCTTTCTTTCTATTTCTTTCTTCCTTCCTTCCTTCCTCCCTCCCTCCCTCCCACACTCTCTCTCTCTTCTTTTTATTTGTTATGAGCCTTCCTTTTGTTATTTCACAAAGACAAAAATGATTCTCTTTGGTGGAATTTAAAGTAATTGTATAATTTTAGTAGTCAAGGGGAAAGAATCAGAAGCCTTGTCTGTCTGAAACATAGCTCTATTTTGAAATTTTTTTTAGGAGACAAATATTTCTATTTTAAATAGCCTATAATGTAATAAAGGAGAGAGATGTTAAGAAAAACAAACATATACCATGTGAGTAAACAGTTCTCCATAGATAAGTCTTATTTCTGCACATTTTCCAATAATAAATATTGAGTGCCTAAAAGGGAATAGAGAGAAGAGGAAGAGAACATGATAAAGGCAAACTGGCAGAAAATATTCTCTGTTTTATGTGGAATTGAAATTTTTTTTCTTTTTCTTTATTTATTTTGTATTTATCAAAAAAACAGTAAAATGAATTTAAAATGCTGAAAAGTTAGCAATAACTATAAAGAACATAAAAATCATAAGCATGACTTATCAAGGGTGATAATGCAAATAAGATTGCTACACATATATTTACTTTGTGTTCAGCTTTCCCTGAACTGTTGTAAATGGACCTTTTATTATCCAGTTTCATGCAGTAAAAGCAGTTTGAAGGACTCCTTTGTATGGGGGAGACAGTGTGGTCTATCACCAACATCTACCATTTTGTGTTGTCTTTGTTTTTGTTGAGTAGGGTGACTGATTTCTTTCTTTTCTCTATTTAATGACTGCATAACCCTTCTTGAAAAATGAATTAAATTAGCTTGCTGCTCCCCATGCTGTTAGTTACCCAAAGGTATTGTGAGAGTTGCTTCTGAAAGATATAGAAGTGTTCACAGGAAATTCAGCTGACATTCATTATTTCCCATCCTCCTAGGAGAGATAGGGCTGCAGAATCTAGTGTGGCTGCTTGTAGATGAAGAGTTGTGGTTTTGTGCTTGAGAAGGACTAGAGCTGACAAGATATTTGATAATGAGAATGAACATCAGGTATTGCAAAGACCTGAGTGTACCAGCAGTGTATCCCTCTTGGGGAAGACAGTTGTGGAAAATTAAAAGGATTACTTTGTAATATTATTTTCTTCTACTGGAATGAAATTAATAAGTGAGTATAATCCAAGTCTCTTACATGAAATATATTGTTCTTATCTCTCAACACTCAGACATAATCACATTAGGCATACTGAGGTGCTCCGATCTAGTACCTAACTTATATCGCATATTTTCTTCATATTTGAAATGTGAAAATTAGAGATTAATAAGCACCCTTGTGAGTATTTGTAGCATCACTATGACTAAGGCAGCTGCATACTGATGAACAGATGTAGATACTACTGATTGGTGTTCTATTGCTGTGAAGAGACATCATGACCAAGACAACTCTTACGAAAGACAGCATTTAACTTAGGGCTGGCTTACACTTGCAGAGGTTTAGTCCATTATCATTATGGTGGAAAGCATAGCAGCATTCAGATATTCACTGCAGTAATAGCTGAGAGCTACATCCTGATCCATAGGTAGAGAGATAGACTCTGGGCATGGCAAGTGCTTTTGAAGCCTCAAAGCCCACCTCCAGTGACACACTTTCCTTACAAGGCCACACCTACTCCAACAAGGCTACATTTCTTAATTCTTTTAATCCTTTCAATAGTGTCACTGCCTTGTGATTAGGCATTCAAATATATGAACCTATAGAGGCCATTCTATTTAAATGACTACATGACGCAAATACCTTAAAGGACATGGCTTCTGGTGAATGATGTTCTAAAATGGTGGAGAATTCTCAGCAAATGCTAAATAGAGAACAAAATACCTCTGGTTTATATAGAAACACAGTGGTCACCATCTCAGAAATATACATCTATTTTATATTAGTAGATGTATACTATGTATATGGAAGTATTATATATAGTAAAATAAGCTATACACTCAAATACATTATAGAGTTGTATAATCTTCTATGCTCTTTGTCTGTTCCCTAATGTGTGTCTCCATGCCCGTCACTGTTTCGCCTGATGACATCACTTTCAACCTGCTTGTGCAGATCAATCTTATTATGCATTTTCTCACTCTGTTCAGTAAAACCCTTCAGTTGGCTCCTTAACAGCCACAGTCAATGTATCTTGAGTCCTATACTTCCCTTTTATGTCAATCTTGTCCTTGCAGCCTATGAGATCTGCCTTCTGTTCACCCTATAACGAGGCTGTTTTAGAGAGCCAGCACAGTGATGGAGGGTTAAGCCTTTGTGTCCAGAGATTCTGTGAACTCTGGTCTGTACTGAGTAAGGTGCCGACTTGTATATAAGAAAGTAAGAAAATAGGTTGGGATTGACAAGGCTTTGGGATTTCTAGTGATAGGTAGGTAAATGGCTCATCTTGACTTACTGTAACAGCCTAGGAATGAGACTGATCTATTGAGATCTTTTTATGTTTTAGCTTTTTAGAAGACCATGTCATCATCTTATGCTTCTATTTTATGACCATGATTGCCTCTCAGTTCTCTTTCCTCATAGTCTACTTATTTGTTACTTATGACTTGCTTATTTTTTCAAGATTCCATTTCTTACATATACACTGGCCTCATTACTTTTGTGTTTTGATTCACTAACTCTAGATATTATGTAGCAATACCTTCTCCTGCATCGGTTATAAAGCATTAGTGATTAAGTTACTACTAGGGTCTCATTAAGGAAATAAAAGCACCTCCTCTTGGAATCATTTAACCAAGAGCTAGTCCAGACTGGAATTATATTCTTCATACTCCCTGTGTCCTTTGTTCCTTGATGTGAGTCTGATTTTGTGCCCACCGGAAGCCCATCTTGTGAATATGTTTGTGCCTATATCTGTCCATCCCTGTGTGTGTGACTGTTGAATGAGTAGTTATGTGTCTGTATGTACAATATGTGTGTCTGTGTGAGTGAGAGCTATCTGTTTGTCCGAACAAAGGGCTTCATTCTATATTTAATAAGTAGCAAAGAAAATATCATATGGGGAAATTCTTTACAGAAATCTTCAACAGAGTTTTACAAGAGAGCAAATCTCTGACTCCAACTGACTCTAACTGACCCAGATAACAAACACAACTGTTTAATCAATCAGTTCCATAAATAATTGATTTTAATCTTTGTGTTACATTTTAGGAAGTTGCTTTTAACTTCTGTATTTGCTGCCTTCAGCAAAATATATACATGTATTGTTCTGGGTCAGGAGGATGGAAAAGCACATAACTTAAAATTACAGCCATGCATTAGCTTAATTTGTAAAAGTTGATTGCATGGGGAATGCAAGGCAAGTATGTTTGGTTGTTACATTTTTTTCCTGTTAAAGGCAGGTTAAACAAGCAGGCTGAGTACCCAGAAGGCTAATGTCTTAAGTCTTAAATGATATCAAAGAGTTTTCTTATTAACCCTGGCTGTAAGTTCCAGCAAAAGTTCAGGTCTCTTAGAATATAAGGAAAAATGTCATAATATTACATGGCCACACTCCTTACTTCCTCAAGATTATTTTGAGGTTCTTTATTTTTTTCTTATCTAGGAACTTTTTTGTTTTAGGAGCAATCTATGTATGTGCTCAGAACTATTGCTGCACTGTCTAACCTTACCTCCAAGCTGCCAGATAATATTGCTAGATGACATTGACAGCATAAAAGAACAGATTAGATTCATCATAATCATTTCTCTCAAATTCTCAGAAGCATTCTCAGTTGTGATATATGCAGAAAGTGTAGTACATTTGAATGGCATACAGCATGATCCATGGATCTCTATTAATTCCAACATGCTTTAGTTTTCTTCTTTCAACATGCAAATATCTTCTGTCTATAAAATATCCAAATTTTGCCTTCCCATAGTGATGTCTGGACCCTTTTCCACCTGGTGTGAAAGCCATCTTTGGTCTCTTTTAAGATCCTTCCTCTTCTGTTTCAGCCTTGGGACAGACCATTTGGCAGAGGCAACTTAGGGCTGAGAGTCAAGTTATAAAAGTCCTTTGCTAATATTTCTGGCTATGAGCCTTCTGAATCTTTAGGTAATTTTTTATGGGGCATATGAATGGACCCAGGGACATGGTTAAGCATTTGTGATACTGCTTTGGTGATGTGGGGAAGCTTCAAAAATTATCCTGGAAAAAAAATTCTTTTGTTCTGAAAGAGATTAGACCCTAAAACCCAACAAATGGTGAGAAAATAAGCCAATCTCAGGTGTTGATGTTTCTTTTATTGTAAAAAAGTAAGGAATTTTTTTACACTAAAGGAATGTGTCAAATTTTGAAAAAATACCTAACTTTCTAATTGTATTGTGTAATATATATATATATATACATATATATATAATTCTTTCATTACTGGCTGTTAGACTGATGTATTACCACTGAACTCCTCCAAATTTCTTCCTGTTTATGCAACAGTGTTGAATATATGTGATATGCTACTCTATTGGAAATGTCCAAGCATAGGATTTTTTAGGGAAGCTATACAGGAAGCATAGTATTCCACATTATTACTAGCCAACCATATAAAATTGTATTAAAATTCTTCAACCTGAATCATAAACGTGTCTGTGCCTGTTGGCCATTTTTATCTAAAATTCTCAGCTGTGCACTCTTGAAAAAGAATTGAAAATTTTGTGAAGTTTTACTGAATTTCTTCCCACTGATCTTAGAACATGGCACTTGACATTGAGACCAAGTCTCACAAGTTTCTATGGGTCAAGACAGGTAAAAATTTATGACTTGGTTGGCTCTAGTAAAACCAAAGAAAAGAAAAGAGGTAATTTACCCTCTACAAAATCTTTAGGACTCAAAATGATTAGGACTCTCAAGTCAAGAAAATACAAGATTTATAAGCTAGATATTTGCATTATTTTATAAACTATTCACCTTTATCTAGAATCTGATCAATTTGTTAAAATCTTAACATTAGCTCCCCCAAATAATCATGTCCTATTGATTATAAAAGGAAAAGTGTCTGAGTAATATTTGCTGATGGTGGGTGGACTGAATGCTGCCTGGAACCATGTAGTTTATTCACAATGCAGATTGATGTGAGAGAGACATCTGATACCTTTTCAAGGGGAAATAAGGAGGAATCACGAAGAACTTCTCTGGCACTATACCAAAAAAATCATTGCTGACTTCAAGGTCCCCAAGTCTCTGAACCCCAAAGCTTGACTAAATTTACCTCATTCATACCTACTGAACTCTGAGAACCCTTTCAAATCTTACCCTGAGTAGGTCAGTAACTGTACAGGGCCATTTGTCAATACAATATTGCTCAGTCTCTTCTGATGCTTGTCTGATTAGCCTCAAAGCATGTTGAACCCACAACAAGGTTACTGGAAACATCAGTTAGTAAATAGACACTTTACAGTAATTGAATCTTGGTGTCACACCGTTCAGACCACAGGCCCTGGCAGCCCAGAGCAAGAGTGGCTTGGAGCAAACTGCACTAACAGGAAGCAAACTCTTCAGCAGGGTCCCACCACAGCGCTTTGGCTTTCAGTTGCAAGAAGAAAAATTTACCAACCACCACCTTACCTATTGCTACTAAATTGCTGTCACTGAAGAAATATTAGGGGATTGGGGTAGATAAACCATAAAGAAAACCAGCCAAGGTGGGACTTTTAAAACCAATTTTCAAAAGAACAATTGTGTGCTCTTGTTGAAGTTTCTCAAGTCACTGATTAATGGTCAAAGTCAAGTATAGAAAGGAAATCCCTAAGCCTAGTTATGGTGGTCAGACCACCAGGTGGGCTCCATTGACATTTAACAAAAATGATATGAATCTTCTCTGCTTTTCAAGTGGTTTTGAGCTGTGGTCTATAAATTCTTTTTTTTGTCTTTGGATATTATAATTATTAGATGCTGGGTGGAATAACCATGTTTGTCTTATTAGGGAATTGAAGCATAAGCTTATATGTATTTGTAGGGAATAGAAGTTTAGTTAGAAATCTTGAAAATTAAGCAAAGAGAAAATATAAAAGATATAATAAACAAAGCACAGTTAAATAGATAGACTTTTTTAATTGAAAAAAGGACTTTATTTTCTAAAAAAAGTTACCCATAATATAAAATAGAATGACAAGAAAAAAGAGAGAAATATGTAACAATGCCATTGTGTGGAATGAATATTGTTGAGATCAGTTGCAGCTTGGGTGTTCTTTACTTTTTTTTAAAGTCCACTAATGAGTGAGTACAATATGAGGTCTATGAATTCTAAATGCATTCCAG
Source organism: Sigmodon hispidus (assembly GCA_004025045.1). Classification (NCBI taxonomy): domain Eukaryota; kingdom Metazoa; phylum Chordata; class Mammalia; order Rodentia; family Cricetidae; genus Sigmodon; species Sigmodon hispidus. The sequence continues at coordinate 87,831 of PVIH01001347.1, forward strand.
CTAAGTTCAGTCTTTAGACTCCCAAACAAGAGAACCTGTCCATACTCTTTAAGCTCAGGAGAAAGCTTCTCCATTAGCTAGTCCTCACTGCAGCCAATGTGTCCTTGCTTCTAATGGTAAGGCTGATTTAAGAGGCAATGCTGAATTACCTCTACTGGAAAGGAACCCATTCCCTATTGTTCTGTGTTCACTGACGAGCTTGCTCCCATCTCTGGCTTCCAGGGGTCCTCTGTACATTCAGCTCTGTTGTCACTGTTCTCATCTTCCAATGTAACCCACATTTCTCTCTCTTAAAACAGAGAAACCAGGGGATAAGCGATTTCTGTCGACAGTTTTCACTCATCTCAATCCATTTAAAGCCCCACTTTGTTTCCTTTACTGCTGCACACACTTGGCTAATGCCAGCATCCTAAGTGTCAACTCAGTCACATCGTCATCAAGGAAACAAAACACTGCCTCACTCTCCTAATAGCCATTGTGTCTGATGAGAGCAATGGGTACTCTCTTGTTATTTGAGACATGGGTTACCTGGCCCCTTTAGGTGGATCCAGAATACAGACAGGCTTCTTCTTATTTGCAGCTGATGTTTTCTCTTGTTTAGGGACCTTTCTAGAACTGGTGACTAATCATAAATCCCCAATAGAGACCAGTGCTTTAATTCTTATAAGTCCTCTTCACTGAGATCTAGCTTCAAGTTTTACCTTTAGTGGGAGGGAATTTTAGTTACATATAACAGATATCCCGGGGCGTACGTGTGCATGATTTTTACACATTTCATATATCACGTCATCATGAACTTTAACGAGAGAGTGACCACTGGAAATTCTCAGATGAACCTAAAGAGAAAATAGTGCTATTATTAGTTTATTTGATAGATAATAAGAAAGTGAATGAAAAGCTTTAGTGTTAACTGAAGCTGCTGTTTTATATACTCTCCTGGGATTATTTGATCTGAGTGACTGAACTATTGTCATTTTTTTTTAAAGACACTGTAGTTTCCTACTAAGTATAATTTCCTAAAGGCCTACTCTGAACACAGTCCTGTATGGTAGTAGGCAGCTTAACAACCTGCCTTGCAATTACCATGTTCTCAACACTGAAAAGAATATGTCATTCTGGGCAGAGTATTATATAAACCAGGCAGACCCTCAACCAGCCACCTTGGCTCTGGGTGTTACAATGGCTAGGTGTTCTCTGCTCTGTGGTGACCAACAGTTTACATGTGGCTTCTCTTACATGTTCAAATCACCTTTGACTGCAGCTGTGTCTGCCACACATGCCTTCTTGCCAGTATAATTTTGGACTTGCTGCTGATTCATCCGAGGTAAATCATGAATTACCTTTGGGTTTGCACCCTTGTCTGCCTCTAGCCCGCTTCTGCTCCAAACCATCAACTTGTCAAATGGATGAATCCATGTTATCCTCCAGAGAGACTGTTATTATCTGCTTCCAGACTCAGCTCAGGACCTAAAAATATACTAAGACACACTCAGAAAGCAAAAGAGGTAGAGGGGAGCATCATGATTTTTATTTATTTAGAGGAGAGACAGAATTGTTTGTAATGTGTCAGTGATAATGCTAAGGTGCTAATAAGTCACAAGTGCTACTTGTCTTCATAGACAAGCTCGTTCAGGCTTTGTGTTTTCATTCCTTCCTGGAGTAGAAGGCGGGAAAGCTAAGTCACCTTTGCAAATTGTAAGCCAGTAGGTGAGTAAGACACAACTTATCTCCAACTTTACTCAAACTCTTCTCTGCATCCAGAAGCCTAGAAAGACCATGAAGCTAGAAAGGACAAACAGAACAGCTTAAATTCCAGCCCAGAAAGTTTGAATTGGATCTCTTAGGCAACCAGAAGTCACCATGAATATTTTTGAGCCTGGAATTAACAACAGTCTCTTTAAGAAGATGATTGGATATTGATGGGTAGGAGATTCAAACACATGAAATCCAGAGGCTGAGGGCCATCTGAAAACCTACTACAAAAAGACATAGAAAGCATAGGGAAAAGTCATATACTTTTATTTTAAAAAACTAAACATATCCAAGTAAATGGACAGATAAGCCATGTTCTTGCATATTTATCACCAAGAAGACATGGATATGAATGTCATTATTAATCAATGAAATATTTCCATTTTTCCTTCTGCAGAGTCAATGAAATTCCTATCAGTATCTCAACTGGTTATTATTTTTTACTTAAAAAACATGCAGTATAGTTTGATGATGTTTTTACCCTTCTCCAGTTCCTCCACAGCTCTACCTACCCAACTGCAAATTCTCTTTCTCTCTATCCATCTCTCTCCAGAAAAAAAAGCCCAAACAAGCACATCCAGAGTCAGACTGGGGTTGGTCAATTACTCCCGGGCATGGAGGCTTCCCCAGAGTGTGGTTAAAATGCAGCCCATATACCCAGTGTCACTCCAATGGAGCAAACTGACGTTCCTTTTTCTCTACAGATATCCATTGCGAATAGCTTCTTGGTTAGAGATGGAACTTCTTAGTTCCCCTTCTCATATCTGGGACGCCGTCTTGCCTTAATCTTTGCAGACCCTTGTGTGTGTTGCCACAGTCTGAGTTAATGTTGAACGAGGCCTGTTGTATCTGGAAGACACTGTTTTCTTGGAGTCATCCATCACATCTGGCTCTGACAAGGTTTCAGCCTCCTCTCGCACATAGTTCCCTGAGCCTTGAGAGGAGGGGAGGAGTTTGGTGAATCCATCCCATTTAGGACTGACTGCTCCAAACTATCTCACTCTCTGCGTGTTATCCAGTTGTGAGCCACTGTGTTAATTACTATCTACCAGACGCTTTTCTGATGAGCTGTGAGTGAGATACTGACCTATGAGTATAACAATATGCTGTTAAGAGTCATTTTCTTTGCCACAATCATTTAGCAGAATAACTGTAGTAGGTATCTAATATCAGGTTCTTGGTTACTTTAGCATCAAAAAGCATGCCATAGGTCCCATGGCATGAAGTGGGCTTTAAATCTAATCAAAAAGTGGTTACTCCTGTAACAATTATATGACTATTACATCAGTATATTTTGTAGAGGTTTGTTATAGGTCTCAGGGGTTGAAGCCAGATGGTACTGATGATTAATTTTTCTATTCTGGTAGCCTTCCAGTATCATAAATGCTAGACAGAAGAAGTGAAACTTATTTGGGTACCTGTTACAGTGTACGGTTGGCACACTCTACTTCCAACCCTAGGCTTCTCTAGCCCAAGGGCTGGTCTGCCCTTCCCTAGCTGCCCCTCCCTATATAATCTGAACATTTTGGTTCCTTGACTCTTTTGGTATACCCTTTTCCCTCTTGGCCAGTCTTTTGACCCAGGTCACTCCTCTTAGTTAACCGTTCTCATCTCATATGGCCTGACTCAGGGTCATGTTCACTCTGGACTCTACCAGATGGCTCTGCTCTCTCTTTTGTCTATAATAAGCTTTCTCCTCCTCCATGTCTAGGAGCAGTCATGTCCTTCCTTTTTATTTCTTCTTTCATTTAACCCCCTTCCTTTATCTCCCTGCTCGGTCTTCACTGTGATTGCAGCAGGCCTACATAGGTACCCTGGATAACCTCATTGGCTAGATGCCTTGCTCCTTATCTGCCATCTCAATTCTCCTTTACTATAGAACAAGATGGATTCACATGGTACTAGTTCTTCTGCAAAAACCTCTAGCCTCCTGAGACATAAAAATGTACCGGGTGATAGTAAAGTTTCCTTTCACTTCTTCTGAAGGATTTTACTCCACCAGGAAAACTAAACCTGTACCCAAGAAGGTCAAGTAGCCTTGATCCGGTTCCTAGCTCAGGAAGGTGGGAGCTCTTTTTTTCCTAAGGGATTATGGTCAAAAGAGATGAAACCCAGACTTGGACATATTCCAAGATACCCATTGGGCCTTGGAAAATGTGCTTAGAATAAGGTTAGAGGGTGAAGCCAGCATCTTCTGGCTACTTTTGTAGAATGTTTGGACTGGCTTTTGAAGGTTTTGTTTGTGTAATTGTTTGTGATAGACTCATTATGAAGCCTTGGGAGGCTTCAGACTCATAATTCTCCTTTGGTAACCACTGAGATCATGGGCATGTACTACCACTTCTGACTTTCAGCCTGACTTTTATCATGCCATATCAGGTATACTGGTTTTTTTTTTATCATGTGACCTCAGCAATATAGCCTGGGATGAGAGGGACTTGTGCATCACCCCCCCCAGGTAGTTATACCTGCCTCTTACCCAGAATCTTGTATGTGCATTTATGATGATATTTGAAACTCTGCAGGCACTCCAAGTTTATAAAATTGCTTCTCAGAAATTTATAGTTTCATTCCACATATTTAAAGGTTAATCCATCTGTACTGCATTTGAAGTATGGATGAAGATAAGGATTTAGCTTTTTTCCTGCAAATGGTTCTCTGATTGCTGTAAGCCCATTTCCAGAAATAATCAACTTTTCTTCCATGATTTAAAGTCTCAGTGGTGCGAGAAGAACAGGCAGATACATTTTTTTTAGCCTCATCTTATAATTAAGTCATCACTGCTGGTGAGAATGGTTAAATGACTTAAGGTTAATGAAAAACACTGATGAGCCAGGAATAAAATTTCAATTAATACTCTCCCCAGAAAAAGGTTTTCATGTAGCTGGTTTATTATATCTAAAAATAATCTACAAGAAATAAAATCAATGATTGAAAGACAATGATGTGTAGCCTTGGTGGTTAGTTTTGGACACAACCCAGAATCAATGTAATTTCTTCTTTCTGTAGTTTCTCAGAATGAGTTCCAAGAAGGTGACATGGAACTCCCTTATCTATCAGCCACACAGAGCCATGTCTTCTGATAATGATAAAAGTTTAGGGAATGTGTCATGTATAAATAAACTGCTCTGCTGACTTGAACACCAAACTAAGGAAAACTGATATTAAAAGCAAAAAAGTTTAACTCTTTCTTATCATAAAGCAAGTGCATTTTTAAAAGGACTAACTTATGAATTATTTCTCTCTAGAGACCATTATTTAAACTCTGTAGAGGACAGAATTTTATAAAACCACACACTTTATATTTAATATTTTGTTTCAAATCTTTAAAAATATTTAATAGGTTAGCATGGTTTATTTCCATCTTTCCTTGAAAATTCACCTATAGTTTCCAATGAAATGGAAAAGACATCTGAAAATGTTTCTGGCCTGAGCATATAGCCAGCAGGGGGCTTGCTTACAAAGTACAAACTGTCCTTCTACTCAGAGAAGTATAGTTTTCTGGGTGTGCCTGGGAAGTCACTCTCATCCTGTCCTGGATACTGACCAAAGAGTTCATCTATCCTTGAGAGAGAAGAACAAATGTGTATGACAGATACTTCATCCCAATGATTTTGTTGACAGGGCACTCTGGTAGTAGCTACTCAAAGATCCTTGCATTCTTCAATAAGACATAGTCTGATCCCCCTTTGCATACCAACAGAGACACAGGACTTAGGTTTTTTTTTTTTTTAAGTTTCTCCTTTTAATTTGACTAAAATAGTTTTCCATCTGCAGGACAGAGATGTGCCACTAAAGGTGACAAAAAAAGACTGGCTCTATCTTTCTGTGAGCCTTCCCTTAATGCATGTGCAAGCCACCCACAGATCTTCCCCAAGTCTCTTGCAAAAAGGAGCCTTCAAGTTAAGCAAAGAAAAACTACTCAAACCTAACCTCCAAGCTAGACTCAGGATACAAATGCTAGCTTCCTTTTTTCTCTTGGATCATTTCCAATCACTTTAGCATATCACTTATCAGCAGAATAAGTTACGTGTATGCAAATGCCCCAGAATTTTCCATGGCAGGCATACAGGTTCCTTTAACACAACTCTTAAGACCTTCCTTTGCCATCAGCTCTAGCTGTCACTCAGACCCCACGGAACTCAAGGGAGGAAACTCCCTGTCCTCTAGGCCAGCCTCCGTGGACATTTTCTTCTCTCCAACTCTTACTTAGGACATCATGGCTACCACCTATAGGTTCAGAGGATTCTGCTGACCCCAGTAGTGAGACCCTCTGACAGAGTGACAATCCCAGACTCTGGGGAATTAACACTAGTATATGGGACTACATGAAGCAAGAAAACACTGTGTTCCTCGCCATCTTTAAAGTTCACTACTCCATCAAAGCAACGCTACTTGAATCTGTTTCACAATGTCACAACATTGTTTGCAAAGAGTCCCCTAAGATATTTTCTCTCATTTCTCCTCTGCTTAACACACATGATGAAACAAATTATCTATAAATTCCAAGTATATTGGATACACAGATAAGAAGACTCAAATAGGGGCTGGAGAGATGGCTCAGCGGTTAAGAGCACCCTCTGCTCTTCCAGAGGACCCGGGTTCGATTCCCAGCACCCACATGGCAGCTAACAACTGTCTGTAGTTCCAGTTCCAGGCAAACACCAAGGCAAATAAATAAATAATAAATAAATAAAGTTTTAAAAAAAAAAAAAAAAAAGAAGACTCAAATAGTCATAGCTTAGTCAAAATAAGATTATATTTTGATTTCACTTAAACAAAGAAGTTAGAGGGGTAGAAATATAGTTCCATAGTCATGTACTTGTCTAGTGCAGATGAGGCTTTGGATAGGATTTCCTATAAACCATACCCCAACACTCTGGAAAAGAAAAAGCATTCTGGAGGAATGCTATGGTGACTCTGCACACAGCAGGGATCCAGACTGTCTCTGTTTTATCATCTTCAGTGGACACATCCATCCTCAGTCAACCCCATGGCAACCTTTCATTTGCTTTGTTCTCCCTGCAGTCTTGCTCTAGACAGGAGGAGGAAAACTGAAAAAATGGTCCCATTCCCCAGAGGAATAACTTCCATTTGAAGTGATTTCTCATTGGTTACTTTTACCTGCCAAGAATGATGGGAACTTTAGTTTGCTTGTTTAAATATAGACACAGATCTATCCTTGTCTGTATAGAAATTCATTGCTAATGAAATTAGGGGAAATGATTGTCAGGTTGGAAATTTGTAGACTCTGGCCAAAGAAACTGGGGATAACAAGATCAAATGATATGGACCCTGTCCAGCTGCTTTCTTATAGAAGCTCTAAAATACCTTTGAGAACACTCCTCTGATAGTGAATAATCCTAAATGAGACATTGGATACCATACTATACCTAAATGAACTCTTTTGTACCTTAAAGGGTATCAATTGCTTATGCAATTATAAGTGACAGCATGTATCTTTTTTTCTTCACATGGTAAAATTTTGTTTTGTTACCTTTACAATTCAGAGGCCTGGCTTGCCCCACAGTGGAGCCTAGTGCCCGTGGCTTCATGTTTTTCTCTGGGGACCTGCATTCTTTCTATGTGGTACCCTTTCCATTTGAGTAAATCAGGCAGTCTGCTTGGCATTGCTTTTCTTCAATTTGTTGTTGCTTCAGCTGTGTTAATTACTGTGTCATCAATATCCAACAGAAACAAAAGAGGAAGAGTTTATTAAGGTTCATGCCCCAGATAATATAGCCCACCATGGTGGGAAAGGTATGACTGGAACAATTAAAGACAGTTGCCCACATCGCAGCCACCAGCGAACAGTTTAGGCTGGAGGTGAATGGACTGTAACTCATATATGGTCTAATCTCAGTGGGCCCAGCCCATCTGCCAGCCAGGCCTCCTATCTCATGAGTTTCAGAACCACTCAAGACAGTACCACTAGTTCAGATATGCAAGAGTGTAGGAGATGATTTACATTCAAACCCCTAACAAAGTGTGTGCAAACTCCATGTTTCAGAACTGGCTGACGCACCGTCATCTGTCTCAGGGGAAGCTATGACATACACAAAGGACCTGGTGCAGCCTCTGGCAGGCCCTGTGCTTGCTGCCTCAGTCTCTGAGTTTATGTGAGCTTTTTTTCAGTTGATTTAGAGAGCCTTGCTCTCCTGGAGAGTGTCCTCCATGCCTTCTGGCTCTTACACTCTTCCGGCCTCATTTTCCTCAGAGTTCCCTGAGCTCTGAGAGGAGGGATTTTTTGATAACCCATTTAGAGCTGTGTTTTCCAGAACACACACACACACACACACACACACACACACACACACACGCACGTACACACGCACACACGCACACATGCACACACATATAGAGTCTCTGTCTGTCTATTTCTCTTTTTGTGTTTGTGTGTGTGTGCAATGTCTTGCTGTGGGTCTCTGAATCTACTCCCATATGCAACATTATAAATAAATGGAAATGTTTCCTGCCCTGTTTTTTTTTTAAATTATGCATTATATTTTTTAATGATATGTCATAAAAGGATAATTTAAAAATAACTAGATGCCTTCCCTCTATTAAAAGAAAGTTTCTCAATTTTTGACAATTGAATTTGGGTTAGAGGACAGTAAAGGATTCTGGTTAATGGGGTTCTTTGTTTTACAGTCATGAATGATGTTGGCTTTCCTGCTGAAATGCAATACAGATACTCTTTCATCATGCACAGAAGTCCACTGAAGCTCCATGATGTGGAGGGTTGTAATGTGAGGAAATGAGAAAGCCAACTGAGTCTTCCAGTGTCTCTTGGGATCTTTCTGTAACCAAGTTAAAGAAGAATCTCCAGGAGAGGCCAGTTACTAAGAACCCAGAACAATCCAGGATTTCAAAGTTGAGAATTTCTGCTTAACCACAGGGTATATTTGCTGCTTGTGCTTCCCCAGCCATTTATCTGAGCAGAGGCTTTGAGTCTTGACCTCTTGACTGTGTTCAAATTTCTCCTGAAGTAGTAAGCTGCCTTCTGGGGGGTCCCCTGTTTCATCAAGGCAGACTCTTCAGACCTTCCTCACTTTTCAACTGGAAACTATAATGTTGAAAACAATTGTTTTTATTTTTAGTAGTCTTAATTTGTTCACCTTTGTTTCTATAGTGAATACAGGAGGATCTTCTGGGAAGCAGCTACACATGGCCAGATGACTATAGCGTTAATTAGAAAATCAGTTAATTAGTAAAAATATCATTCATGCTTTAATTTGGATGCTCTACTGGATGAATGAGTAACAAAAGTTTCCAAAAGATTTCATTGCTAAGAAAAAATATGCTTCAGAAAAGTGAAAACAGTATAATCAATTGAAGTCCAAAAAGCCACTTCTTTGAGAAAATATACGGGCATCATCAAGTCCTCACTGCATTTATTACCTATGAATTCATGTTTAGAAAAAAAAAAAAAGACATACCTTTAAGGAGCTAGGCAGAGCAGTGCAGACTTGAAGCTCCAGCACTCCGAAGCTGTGACAGGAAAATCAACATTTCTTTATTGTGAGACACTTTGTACACAGGCAAAACAAAAGTCACCCACTTAAAAGTCAGTGTGAGTATGTGTGCATGTGTGTATGTGTGTGTGTGTTTTCTGCTGCTGTTTTTGTTGTTTTGGAAAGGCAAAAGTTTGCCTCAATTATTTACTTTGTTTCGGAAAGGCTTAAAACATACACAAAGCAAAAAGCACTAGAAAAAATAATGTTGACTGGATAAGCAGTTGACACATCATCAGACAGTTTTAGTGCCATTTAACTCCTGCTACAACCACAGAGATGGGAATGGAAAGTCTATAAATTCAGTTAGTGATTTGCATACGGGAGCCACATGCAAATTTTGGAAGAGAGGCCCCAAGTGTAGGTCTTTGCATTTCCCACACAGTAGTCTGAGCTCTTTTCTCGCGTATAATCAATAACCACATAGCTTACTGCATAGTCATGTGATGCTCTTATTTGAACTTCAGATAGATTAGCAGATCACATGCCATGGAGACAAACAGTATATCCATTATGCATCCCTAACAATCCCTAATACTTCCCTGCATTCATCCATCTATCCATTTGTCTAGAGAATATTACAAGCCAGGACCTATTCTATAACTGTGTCAAGAGTATGACCTAAGTGGGATCTGTAGTTCTGAGAGGTTTAGGTGTGAAGGAGATGAGTGAGCAAGAAAAGCATCGGAGATGCTAAATATGCTGGAAGAACAAAGGTAAGACAGAGGAAGGGACATTGAATCTGAACTCCTTTCCAAGAAAACACAGACACAGACAGATCAAAGACTGCCCATATATTCGGCATAAAAAATAGAATAAATAAGGACGTCTTTCCCTGAGCTCGGAGAACTAGTAGGTTGTGCAGGAAGAGAGATAGGGAAGGAATAAATTTTCTTTTTATGGATGCTCACTGAAGATGCTAGGATTAAAAGGTTAACAAGGCAGCTAAATACAGCATCCAAATAAGAACTCACCAGCTCATATGGTATCTGCAACTGTGGCACTGCATAAAATTACATCCATAAAATTGCATCCAATGGTTACATAGGCAATTTAAAAAGTGTGGAGGACTTCCTAAAAAGCAAATAATATTGGCTGTTATTAAATGAGCAAAGTAAACAAGTTATAAAGTGAGTTTTCATAATGTATCAGAAGGTAGAAAATGAGTATCTTATTTATTTTTGAGGTTTTTTAGCAGAAAAGGACATCAGTTGGCATGTTTCTTTAATATCTTCACAAAGTCATTCAATAAGAGCCCCTGACAAAAATCAGAGAGTAATAGGAAACTGGACACTGTCTCCTCACTGGATTTCCATTTAAGTGAATATTTGTCTATGTTTCACATAGTTCATTCACTGGACTGTGAGTAAACTCATCATTCTTAAGAATATTGGAATGATATCTAGAACCTGGAATGTTCTGTAATTCCTTTGATCTAGAAAATATAAAATATATTAAAGGCCATTGGCATTTTATTATACCTCCTCTGAAAACTTTCAGTTTCACAGGCATACAAATAAAACTGGAAGATGATGAAGTGGAATGAAAAAGTCTTTTCTTTTTATTTATAAAATAAAGTCATATTTTATCAGTGTATCCTCTTGCTCTCCCTCCCCTCCCCTTCCCAATCCCTCTCAGTCAGCCTTCAGCCACCCTCCTCCCCATCCTCCCATCCCTTTCCCAAAAATGAGCAAGAAGCCCCAAGGTGAAGCAGTTCAGCATTCACTCCAGGCAGGTCCGATTTCCTCATCATACACCTGCTTTGCCAACACTTTCCAGTCTTAAGCCTGTCCTTTTTTAATGAATATCTGGTATCCTTTGCTCTTTTGCATGTGGGCACGTGGGCATGTGGGTACATTGGCATGTATGTGTATGCAGCTATGTGTAGAAGGACTGTCATTGAAGGCATACAAAAAAAATTGTTGCTGCTTCTTCCAGGTCCCTTTTATGACACAGCCAGAGGTGACAGATAACAACCCCTTTCTCTGGGGGAACTATTAATCTAAGAGAAAAATGATTACCTCCCCTCCTAGGGGTAGTGTGCTAAGTACACTGGGTAGAGGGTGAGCAGACACAGAAATACACAGAGGCCCCAGGGACTCTCCCTGATATGAACCCTAGAATATATCTAAATGATAGAGTGAGCAATCCTCCATCTAGTCTACCTTCCTGCTTAGCATCCCTCCACCATCCTATACTGCGTCTCTCCTCCCCCTTTTTATGAAAGCATGTCCCAATAAAGGCTCAGACAAGAATCACTATTTTAGCCTCTGTTCTGGGAAATACAGTTAAAATTATTTCTCTATATTCAAGACACTCCTGTGCCATCAACCACTCCTGAATAACCACTCAGAAACTTAATATTAATTGTAATATTAATATTAGCTCAAGCTTTTTACTAGCTAACTCTTACATTTTAAACTACCCTTGATTTTTTATCTGTTGCATGGCTCATAGCTTTTAACCTCATTTTCTACATGAACTGCTCCTTCTGTCTCTTCTGGTGTCTCTTGTGGCTCCACCCTTATTCATCCCAGCATCCTTAGTTTGCTTGTCCTGCCTGTACTTCCTGCCTAGCTACTGACCAGTCAGCATTTTATTAAACCAATTCAATTGACAATTTTTTTACAGTGTACAAAAGAATTATTCCACATCACATGGGCCTTACACAGTACTACAATTGTATGTGTGTGTATGTGTGTGTAAAACCTACTGAATCCCTTTGTTTATATGAGCATGTGTTTCAGGCTAACCCTTTGGGATTGGATAACCTATCAGACTGATTGTACCTCTGTTGGAAGCCATTGATTGCCAGTTGCTCTTCATTTAGGGGTGGAGCCTTATAAAATTTCCCCCTGCACAGTAGCATGTAAACCAATGTTGTTATGCTGGTCTTGCTTAGGGTACCACATTATTTAGGTTTCATGGGTACAATTTCCCTGTCATGTCTAGAAGACACCACACCATAGAGCATCAAGCACCCCAATCCTATGGCTTTTACACTCTTCCCGTTCCCAAATGGAGACTGGCACCTCACAATCACTTATTCTCTGTATTTTTGTCTAGATGCAGATTTCTACAGTAGTCCCCATCTGCTGCAAGAAGAAACTTTTTATTGAGAGATTAGAGTTACACACATCTATGAGAATAAGAATAGATACTTAGAATATAATTCAAGATTAGCTTTAGGAAAATGGCAATAGTAGGTTCTGCATCACACAGAACAGTAGTATTCCTCCAAAGGGCCATAAGACTATCTAAAAAAACCCAACAACTCAATGCTAGACATGAATAGCCTCCTTTGAACTGTTCATCGGAATGGTTCAAAAGACTCCCAAACTAGTGTAGGCTATTGCTGTTGCCCCAGGCTTCTTCCAATAAGAAGGAGAAGAGAAGAAGGAGGAGGAGGAGAAGGGAAAGAAGAAAAAAGAAGAAAAGAGAAGAAAAGAGAAGGAAAAGAAGAGAAGATGAAGAAAAAGAAGAACAGAGGAGGAAAAAAGAAGAGGAGGAGAAAGGGGAGGAGGAAGAGAAAGAAGAAGGAGAGGAAGGAGGAGGAGGAGGAGGAGGAGGAGAGGAAGGAGGAGGAGGAGGAAGAGAAAGAAGAAGGAGAGGGAGGAGGAGGAGGAGGAGGAGAAAGAAGAAGGAGAGGAAGGAGGAGGAGGAGGAGAAGAAGAAGAAGAAGAAGAAGAAGAAGAAGAAGAAGAAGAAGAAGAAGAAGAAGAAGAAGAAGAAGAAGAAGAAGAAGAAGATCCTATTACACCACATACATAGGACTTGGAGTAATCAAGCTGGAACTCACCTGGAAGCCTCTTCTCTAAGAATTAGCTCTCAGAAGGCATTATACATACTGCCAATGGAGAAAAGCAATGTTTTTCACCATGTGTAAAGCCTGTGGACTACATCCAAGCTTGATATCCCTAATGGTGCAATGGTGACACTATTATTTTGTAGGTAGCCAACAGCTGTCTAATTGAACTTAAGGTCCTCTTAATAGGAGGGGATTCCTGCCTAATACTATAAACCCAGCCAACTACCCATGCCTGGAAGTCATTTCCATGATTAAAATTAGCCTGTAAAACTTTTCGAAAAATCCCTGTTGGAACTCTTATTGAGATTGTAATGAACTCATAATATAATTCAGGAAAATTTGTCATTAAAAAACTGAATCTTTCTAATACTCAGCAGTAGGTTTATTCCCTAACATACCAGGTGTTCTGGCTAGTTTTATGTAAACTTGACACAAGTTTAAGTCATCTGAATCATCTGAGAGAAGAACCTTCATTGAGGAAATGCCTCTATAAGATCCAGTTTAAATTAGTGGTTGATGGAGGAGGGCCCAGCTCATTACGAGTGGTACCATCCCTGGGCTGGTGATTGAAACCAGGCTGAGCAAGCCAATAAGCAGCATCCCTCCATGGCCTCTGCATCAGCTCCTGCCTCCAGGATCTTGCCCTGATTGAATTTCTGTCCTGACTTCTTTTAATGATAACAGTGATATTGAAGTGTAAGCTAAATAAACTCTGTCCTCCCTAAGTTTGGTCACTGTGTTTTATCACAGCAATAGTAACCCTAACTAATTAAGACACTGGGTTTTCTTTCACAGTTCTTGAGATACAAAATTTCCATTTCCTCAATCTTCTTCAACTTACCAAGTAATATCACTATATTTACATTATCTCATGACAAAATGTAATTTCTTTAGACTTCAAAATCTCTATCAGCTGCTCTACAATCAAGATTTATTTTAAAGCAGTCTAGTAATGACTGGCCCCCCTGTTCCCAGCCACCATGACTTTTTCCTGTTTTTATTACAACAGCTTCCCTTCAGTCAGCACTCAACACAGTAACCAGCATGAGGCAGCCTCCTGCTGGTCAGATTATATCATGCCTGAGAGCCTTTGGTGGCTTTTCATTTTGGTCTTATCATCACGGCAGTGGTAAATCTAACTATTAAACTGACTCTCCTAAATCACTTCCCCAATCTCAACCTTTCTCTCTCTAACTCCAGATTGATCTACCCAACTTGCAACTGAACATCTTTTCAAGGTACCTTGAACTTTACACGGTCTAATCCGATCTTGTAATTTCCAGGCTTTCCCCTAAGCTTACTTGCTGAATAGTTCTCTCTGACTTGGCAAAGGACATGGTGCTTTCAGTGATCTTTAAGACCCTTTCATGGGTTTCCCCTGTCCTTCTGATTCCATCTCTTATTATTACTCATTGTCCTGCACTCCTAGCATCAGTACATAAGGCTAATCACTACCCAGGGGGTCTGTATATGCATTTTCCCCCATATAATCACCTGGTTCATTTCAATACCCTTTCTGGGACTTTTTAGATATTCTGATGCTGGAAGAGACTTTCCATGCTAACTATAGGTAAAATTAGGACTACTTCCCTCTAAAATAAGGGATACTGGGAGAACCTGGCAGTCAGGTGTGCTTTGACATGTTATATAGGCACCTTAGCTCTTTGCTCCAGATTTGAGAACTAACAGGGATCACTCACTAAGGAACGAGGGAGGACTTCAGAAGCTGCAAAGGACAAAAAATAAAATATTTTTGTAGCCTGCAGAGAAAAAGACAATGCTACTAATTTTATTTTATCTCTCTGGTTTTATTCCAGGAAGAGATGTATTAGGCTTCTAATCCATAGAAACATTAGCTAATTAGTTCATAGGATTTTTACAACATTATTTTTTGAGATTTCATACTTGAGTACTACATTTACATCATCTCCACTCTATACTCTCCTCCCCCCACCAACTATCTCCAAGTCCTTCCCAACTGCTTAACTTCAGAACCTCTTCTGCTCTATGACTGTTATACACATGTCTATATGTATAATACAATTTGATGAATCCATTTATTGTTGTTTATATGTATTTGTGTTTAGAAATGACCACTTGGCAATGGATAATTTACTAGGGGACTGATTCCTGGGGAAAACTCATTCTCTGACATCTCTTCTTTAAGCCTCATTTAGTCTGTTTTCCATTACTATGTTCAAATACTGGCCAAAAGCAACTTTGGGGAGGAAAGGGCGTATTTCCCTTACATATCTCAGGTGGTAGTTCACCGGGAGAAACCAATGATGAGAACTCAGAAGCAGGCACTGAAGCAAAAGCCATGAAGGAATGCTGCTTTTTAACTTGCTCCTTGTAGCTTGCACAGCCTGCACCCTTAACCCTACCTAACTTATTCAGCTCCTCCTTGATGCAGCCATTCAATAATCCATTTATTTACTAACACCTGTTTGTGTTGTTCTGTTACTGGAAACAAATGCACTGCAAAGGGTACAGGAGGGTATTAGCAGGTAACATGGAGCAATAGTTACTGGTTCTGGAGAACATGAATGGCTGTTGACTGAAAAGAAACAAGTGTAAATAAATATGATCTCTGTATGTAGAACAGTACTCACTGTTAGCACATGGATGCAGTCAGACAAGAATGGGAGAGTATATGACAAATCACGGATATCTCCAGGCAAAAAGGTTTCTGAGGACTTCTGTTTTTCTTCTTTATTTTTCTATATGTTTTGAATTTCCTGTAGTGGAAATATAAAGACAATCAATCTTTGTAAGTGTAAAATAATAAGCATAAGCTCCATTAGCCTACCTTCATTATTCTGACTTTTTTAACCTCAAATACATTATATTTGGAAAGAAATAGAAAATTTTTTATTAAAGTTTTCTGAGACAATCTATTTATCCTTTAGCTTGCTTTAATAGACTTGATTACCCATCATGCCCTTTTCTCACCTTGATATAATTTACTGATACATTTAGAAAGCAATGACAATACATATTCATCTTTTCTGCACCTTTTAGAGCAGATATCTCTAAAATTTTTCTTGTAATTAAAGAGTTGTATTTCCTTCATGTTATAGTTTAAGTGTTAAATTTCTATTTAACACACACGAAGTGAAAAAAGATGTTAATTCTGTAAATGATCTAAAGTAACCCTAACCCAAGAAAGCTGAAAAACACCTGAAATAATTAAAAATACAAGCACTCATGCAAATAATAAATGCCAGTGCCATGCCAAAATCAGAACTTCAGAAGGATTGGTGGTTATGTTGGTTGAGGGTGCAGAGCAACTATGTGGAAGAGAAGATTATAGGCAAGCAGGACATGTAATAAAGGACATTTAAAATTGGCGATCTCGGGTAAGGGGTCATCTGGAGAAGCATGAACATTTGAAGGGCAGTAAGTAGGCTGATCCTAATGGAGTCAAAGGAATTTGGGTACTGTGTGTGTGTTCCAGAGATTACGGCTTAATGAGCCCCCAGGTGCCTGGCAGCCTAACCACGCCCCCGCCCGCAGCTGTGCCCCGGCTCGCCCCCAGGCATGGCTGTATGCCCATCTGCTCCTCTGAAAAGGAATAACACGTGGCAGTGGGTCCTTTTTTAATGATATCTCCTCTTTCCTTCTTCCTTTCTTTCTTCCTTCTTTCTCTCCCGTCCCCCATCCGGATATCCGAACCCCCTAAATAAAACTTTATATGGCACCTGGCAGCGAATGTTTCGTGTCTCTCCCATGCACAAAATACTAATAGGTACAATTTGATTATGATGTAGGTTTATAGTACAAAATTATCCCTTTAGTCAAGACTACACACAATGGAATTCTATAATAACCCAGCTGATGGCTCCTAGAGTGTTTTGAGAAAAATACTAAGATAATGTTTAGAAAAGGACATCGTGCTCAATGAGCAGTGCCAATTCTAAATGGGAGAGCTAAGAGTGACATCACTAGGTAGTATAAAGGATATACAAGGGTAGAAAGTGTGACTTCTTTGTTAATAATAATAATAATAATTAATAATAAAAAGTATACAGCAAAAAAAAGACTTGATGGATGACATAGGAAGCTTATATTTTTCTTTGCTGTGTTCTAATTCTGTTTCATTTCTTTAAATTACTTATTCATACTAACCAAGCACACTTTTAGCTGCTATTAAGGCCACCTCCATAGATAAGAATATAGATTCTTTTTTTCATTCCTTCTGTGTATATGGTACATTTATTTTTGTTATTATGAGTAGCCATGGTTTGTTTTTACTCACATATAAAGTATTCTGAAACCAAGCAACTGGCTGATTGAAAATCCAGTGGACATCGCACTCATATGACAGACATATCAACGCTGAGGTTTCTGGTTATTCCTAGACAGTTTTGATGAAAGGCAAGCATATGCTAATTATGCTAGATAAGAATTTGCTGCTTGGGGGTGCTTCTTTCTCATCCTAACAAACACATGGACATTCTGGTGTCTTCCATTAGCTCCTGTGCTTTTACTGAGTGTGAACAGGTCTGTAGTGCTTAGTAGTAAAAGACAGGATCTGAGCAACATTCCTTTTTAATAACCAAATTTGTGTCATTTCCAAAAAGCGAATTGTTGCATTTCCTAATGGCTTTCACTGCTCTTGCTCTATTGGTCACTTATCCATTCCCATCTGAGGTCTTTCAGGGGGACTTCCTCGATCAAATTTGTTTTTTGTTAATCCAGAATGAATCTGCAACCTATGAATTTTTTTTTTTTGTGGAAATAAAAAGAAAACTTCTTTTCTAAAGTAACATATCTTTTGACTTCAATTTTGAAGTCAAGGCATTTACAAAATATATAGGTTGGATTAATCCAGCAGCATTTATTTTTATTTATTTATCTATTTATTATGTATACAGCATACAGAAGAGGGTACCAGATGTCAACATAGATGGCCATGAGCCACCATGTGCTTGCTGAGAATTGAACTCAGGAACTCCCAAGGAACAGTCAGCACTCTTAACCACTGAGCCATCTCTCCAGCCCTCCTCCAGCAGCACTGATAATCAAACATCTCTTAGTATCTCTTGCTCCTTCCACAGCAGTCAAACAATTCAAATACTGCTTAACATACAGTATCCAGACTCTGTGTATTTCCCATTTTTATGTCTCTCTCTCTCTCTCTCTCTCTCTCTCTCTCTCTCTCTCTCTCTCTCTCTCACACACACACACACACACACACACACACTCGTTTACTTTATTTCTTTTTTAGAGGCCTCTGTTATGTTCCATGCATGAGAGCAAGTACATACCAACAAGGCCACATACTAGAGTTTATTTAAGAGAGGAGTCTCAGGCGGGTGAAGAAGCAGAGGTGTAGGACAGAAGTCAGGGGATAGAGAAAAAAGGACCGGAGCATGTGCTCGCAGTCTCTTTTAAGGGAAGGTGTGTGCACAGGTATGCATCATAGCTCCAGGGAGGTGCTTCTGGGTCCAGGTTGGTGCTTCTGTATGCAGTGCCTCAGAATTTATGCAGCCACGCCCAGGGGCGTGCCTCAGTACAAGGTGAATCCCACCTGAGTCAGAGCTGGGTCAGCTACTTGGAATGCCAGGAATCCTTACATATCACCGTTTTGTTTATTATAAAAACAAAACTAGGTTTATGGGGGCAGGGGTTGTTGTGATCTCTGTATATCTGCTTCCTGCTGACACAGGGACGGAAATGTCTGCTGGATTCTTTAGTTCATCTTGCTTGTAGATCGAGGATTTGAGTCACAGAGCCTCAAATATTGTTTTCTGGAGCTCAGAAAAAAATCACAAATTAGTGAGATAACTTTGGGAAGTGATAATATAGTGAGTGGTGTACTCTGCTAGTTCTGGAGATGGAAAAAGGTCCTCGAGAGGTGGTAGGAGATGGTATGTTTTACCTGCAGCCTCTCTGTCCTTTTTCCTTTTTCTTTTCTCTTCCAAGCCTGCATATATTTTAAACACATGATAAACCATTTTGTAGGTTTTTTTTTTCTTTTTTGGTCTGAATCTGCCTTTATTGGATATCTTTTTATCGTTTTCTGACCACACCTTTAATCTGATAAATCTGGCTAGGATTACAGACTTGACTAGGGCAGCTGGCTGGCTCCACCCAGTTTCTTTGCCTAACTTCCTAAGGCAAAATTACTGTCAGGAACTATGTTTATCATTCCAATTCTGGCAATTTTAAGGTCCACACTGCCACCAGGTAGAGCACCACCACCCACTGCTCATGAACGCCATTTAAGTGTTTGATGGCAGGGTTAGGGTTAGGGTAGGGCCTCTTTCAAGGATTTTGCCAGTAAGGCTGCATCAGGAAGCCTCTCTTAAAGGAGCTGCTTGCTTTCTGCAAACAGAGCCCTCCCAAGAAGCCATCTTTGACTCTGTTCCTTTTTTGTCTGTAAGAAGAGATACCTTAAATCTGTCATACACAGCTCATGCCTGAACTGAGGCTTCTGTGAGACTGCTGGAATACACCACGATGCAGCTTAAGCTGCAGACCCACAATGTTACAGCTCAAGCAGGCATGCCACTCTGTACCCTAGATCACTTGAGAAACACAACTAGGAAGCTGATTTGGTTCCATTTCTGTGTTCTAGAACTCTTTTTTCAGGCTTTATGTGGATGTATGTGCTCCACGTTGGAATGCCATTTGTAGTCAGAGGCCTGTGGTCTGAAGCCACTTATAAAATAATCACACAACGGCTCATATTAATTAAAAACTGTTTATCCTATGACTCAGGCTCATTATCAACTATCTCTTACAACTTAACCCATTTCTATTAATCTATCTTTTGCCAAGTGGTCAGTGACTTTACCTGTCTTCTATTACATCTTGCTCTCTTGGGTGGCAGCTCCCAGCATCTATTTATGACTCTGCCCTCCTTCCCCTTTATCTATGCTTGGATTTTCCATCTACCTCTAAGATGCCTTGCCATAGGATAATACAGCCTTTTATTAACCATTGGTAATTTACAGTGTACAGAAAGACATTCCACATCAAGTGCCTACGAGTACTTGTGTGGGATCATATGCTTCCTTGTTTCTTGGAGTGAGAAAACTTAGCTCAAGAAGCCTCATTTTGCATTCTAGTAGCTACTTTATAAGAAGGTAAAATAAAGTTTAGTTTCACATTTCTGGCAGAGGGTGGGGGCTGCCCAGTTCTGGGAGAAGAATAGTCATGTCTGACCAGTCCTGGGAAAAGAACATGTCCTAAAAGAACAGACCTAACAGGGGGCCTCCCCAGTTCTGAGAGAAGAATAGCATCCTATCTGCCAAGCTCTGGGAGATTAGCCAAGATACCTACCCAATTCTGGGAGAGGAATAGATCCTTGCTTGCTCAGTTCTGAGAAAAGCCAGCCACCCAAGGTAGGGTCCAGGTGGGGTACATCCAGGTGCGGTTCAAAGATACTCTGGGACACAAAGACCCTAAGCATGAGCCAATCAGTAGTAAGTCAGCACCCTGTCTCTAAGCAACCAACTTTGTTGTAGCTTTTGCCTATTAAAAGATCCCTTGTAACCAAGAACAGCAGCTACTCCTTGCTCTGTTATCACAATGCTTGAAGTACGCTCTCTGCCTGGCTTGTATTGTGCTGCCAATAAACCTTGCTGTTGCATTCTGGACATCCCTGTCTCCAGTGGTCTCTCTGGGGGTCAAACTTTGGGCATAACAAGATAGTCTATCTTGTCTTAGGGGGGCAGATATTCATCTTATGAGGGACAAAAGTTCTGTAAAGTGAATGGTGCCATCTTCTTGTGTCCATCATGACATGTAAAAGACTGTGTCTTCCTTAACCCTTCTGAATAGAGAAACAGCTTAGCACAGTGGTGTTCTGGGAAAAGAACTCAGGCACTGATAGTCAAGATGGACTTCAAAGAGTAGAGACTTAATACAAAAATATAATATAGCAATATAACTGGAGTACAAATTAGGATCCCATTGTATAACGTAAACAGTGGTAAGGTTAATCAATTATTTTAATTATTTATTGAGTTATTGAGGAAGTTATAACATCAGTAAAACTCCAGCATCTTTGGCTTGAGTCAATTTCTTCAAATACTTTTTTCAAATATTTACGAACACTATGGTCTTAGGTTCCATATCAATTAATTCAACCAAATGTTTAGTCAAATGTCCTGAGGGGGGGAGGAATTTGTCTGCATGGAATTGTTTCTTGTCTGTTTCTAAGCACCATGGTTGAAGGCATTAAAAGTAACCTAGAGAAACCCTAAAATTGACAGGAGCATCACATGTGGAAATACTTGCTATTTTACACATGGAACTTAAGCAGTCTTAGATTTCATTATCAACCATAATAAAAAGTATCTTAGGAACCACATATGTATCAAATCAAAAAACTATATTAAGCAATGGGAATATAAAGAGACCTTCCCTTCAAGTACTATAAAGTTACGGGAGAAAGAGTCAAGAGATGGAAGCCACAATCCAGTGTCACCAACACACAACAATGAGCAGAGGGTGATAAGAAAGATAAAGAAGGGGTCCCAGTCCAGTCTTGTGGAGTAGAGGAAGCAGGAGTGTGTGGAGCTGGCTGATACCTGGGAACCCGGTTTTTGGAGACAGTGGTTGCTGCAGGAAAGAACTGAAAAGGACCTTTGGAACCAACAGTACGGAGAGGTGAGGATGAGTAAAAGGCTGACTGTGCTATCTTCTTCATGGCTGACGCCTACTGATGAGGTGACATCTTCCTTTGTCATCAAAGGATTGCTGGGGAGGGGGACCAAGGGAAAACACTGTGGAGTGACACACATGTGTGAAGATGTCATCACTTTGTGTGCTGACCTAAGAAATAAATTTTTAAAATGATTATGCCAGTAGGCCGGTCCTTAATTTTGCCTTGCTGTGGTCTAGATCTGAAGGCAACAAATACCTTATCAGACATAGTTCTGTCCCCACTCTGACTTTTTAAGTGCTACACCCACCTTTTACTACTGAATTGTGGATAATTGGCTTACACAGGCAGGCTCTATCTCATTGTATTATCTAGGTTTTAGCACTAATGGAACACCAGAAAAGGTTTCCTGGCTGAGGCACAAATAGCTTCATTTCTAAGATCTCCCTGGACCTATAGGATAATGTATCCTGTCCTTGCTAAATGCCCTGTCTGATTTCAATCCACCCCTTAACTAGACCATCATCTGTATACTCTTTGAGCTTGCTTATATTATGTCTAGAAGACTATAGAATTGTTTCATCCTAGACCTCTATCAAAAGGTAGTAGGTGATGTTGTGATAATTATTCTTGGAAACAAGCATAAACCAAGATTATTCAGCTGGGGTAAATGGTCACCCTGAATTTATGGGCAGTGAGTATTTCGTCTCATGTCCATTTGCTTTCTGTAAATAACTTGCTAGGCTCAGATGACAAGATTTTGTGAATTTCTTTTGTTTGGGATATTTTCTTGCTAAGAATTTTGCCTTTTTGGCTTTGCTTTTTGATCTTCTGAATCTCATGTCTTTCAGGCCTCCGGGATCATGTGACTTCAGTCTCCTGTATCAGGTCAGGTCAGAGGCAGGAAGAGGAACCTAAATAGTTGAGTGTGGTGTCTAGAAAGGAAAATGTTTTTACAGAGTGGGTGGCATTTTATACCTCACAGATCTTAGGCTCTCTACTTGTCATTCAAAATATATCCCCTCACAACACCATGAGGTTAGTGTTCTATGCATTTGGAGGCCCATGGATGTTTAAACTCTCTTAAATTTCCAGTGTTAATGAAGATTCCAACCCAAGATTATGTAGGATGAGCACAGACAATGCTTAGAAAGCCAGACAGAGAGTTAATGGTAATCAATCCAAGTTGCTGCTCCTCATAACACGAGGTTACAATGAAAATTGATGGATGCATTTACTAAGACTTTGGGCAATTAAACATATATACTGTTGACAAGACATAGCGGAATAGAGAGGTTTGCCACCATTTTGCGCAGGCTTTACTGGATTATGTTAGGAAAAAACCCTAAAGAGTATACTGCTACAGTCACTGTGGTTAATTGGCCTCATCTGAAGCAAGGCTTAGTCTCTGTGAGTTTGACTATGCTGTGCTCCAGGGGAAAGTGACCAGGGCTAGTTATCCTTCCTGAAGCAGAACTTCATTGCCTGGGGTGCAAAGTACAACTGTTCAAATTTGGAATGTCATAGAATTGCTCAAGAAATCCCTATGATTGCATTATCTTCTTTCTCTAAAATGTAAGGCCTAATCTGTGAGCAGGGCTAGAATTTTAACTACCTGCTATAATCTGTCAAAGTTCTCAACAGCATCTGGAAGAGATATAGGATGTTGGGTAATTAATTTATTATCGAAGATTTTTCAGGCCTCCGGAATCCAGGCAGAAAACTTCCCAGCTAGGACCAGTGCTCTGGGTCACACCCGAGAAATGCTGTCTCTGATGGCAATGGCTGCCCTGGGCTTGGTCCTAATGCCTCCAGCCTCTGGAAACTTGATCTCTATGCTGCCATTCTTAAGACAGCAGACTCTGGGTGTCACATGCTCAGGTTCATCACTGTTTTATCACCCAGTGTCTCAGGCACAAAGGAGACTGGGAATTCTCCAAATGTAGGGAGGAGCATGTTCATTTGTGCAAAGGCTGGAATAGTGGCAATGTGTTTCCTTGGCTACTGCCAGCCTTCTTTTCCTCCTCATCTCTGCCATCCAATGCAACTCCTTAGTCTCCTTCCTTGTCCTCACTCAAAACCAAAGTCTTCATTAGAATGGAATTCTCTGTGGCTTCTTACTACTGACTCACCAAACTTGTCCAAACATGACTTTATCCCAACACTGGAAACCCATAGATTCAAAGAATGAATTCTCTCAAGTGCTACCATGGAAACCCTCAACCCACCCCAAACCAGAGCCACAACTACACTTTTCAAGGAAGAGATGCTCAGGTCTCACAGAGAGCAATCACCTTTTTAAAAGAG
>PVIH01001347.1:111928-122661 GCA_004025045.1 Sigmodon hispidus
TAGCCTATGATCATTGCAGCTGGAAGCAGACAGGCATGGTGCTGGAGCAGTATTGCCTGAGAGCTTTACATTCTGATCTGCGAGCAGTAGGGAAGGAGGGAGGAGCTGAGCTTCTGAAAAAAGCAAAGCCTACCCCTAGTGACACACCTTCTCCAACAAGGCCACACCTCCTAACCCTTCCTAAACAGTCCACTAACTGGGAATTAAGCACACACATATATGAATTAATGGAGGCCATTCTCATTCAGACCACCACACCCTTTATTAAAAATTTATCTTAATTATTAGATGGATCTATGTACTGTCGAGGAAGTATGTACAAAACTGAAGTCCTGCCTGTCGAATGCTTACATTCTTAGAGGGACTGGCAATGGAGAAGTAATCATATATAACAGCATGAGAACCAGAGGATATTGAGGTGAGTGAAGGGGTAGAAAGTATCTACATGTGTGTTCCTTATACTGGGTAGTCTAGGAAGGTGATATTTGAGCAGAGATCTGAATAAAGGAACAGCATGGCCACAAAGAAATTTGTGATCAGAGACAGGCCAGAAACAAAAATGCACATAGATATCAGAGCAAGAGGCAAGGCAGTGTTTGTGAGGCAGAAATGAAATAAATTGATTAACCAGGGCCTCAAACATGGAAGGTATTTGGTTTGCATTTAGGGGCTTGGCATTTGTCCTCAGGGTATCGGAAACTATTGAATGGTTCTACAATGGGAAGCAATAGGACCAGATTCACATTTCTCAGAAATTCTGTAATTAATGCTAAGGTGAACATAGTATTGTCATGGGCTCATGGTGGAAGTGCAAAAGCATCATCCATGTGGAAATGCACGTGACCTTGAACTAAGCTGAGAGTGAGACAAGACAGAACATTAGGGGACATGAGAAAGAAAAAGACCCTCACATCCTGGTTTCTAATCTTTATTTTTCACTGTCTGAATTAAAAAACAAATTCAACCCATCTAACAAAAATCATTGTTGTATAGTTGCCTGCAAAGAAACAATGATCTCTATTACGAGAAACATTTCAAACAAAAGAATTGATAGCTACTGAAATCTGTTTCATGCCACCCAAAATATTTTGGGCCCTCGTGACACCGCCTTTAAGTTATCAGCATTATTCTTTCATCTATGAAACTGAAGAATGCTTCTCATAAGCCACCTTGTAATTTTATTTACAGAAGGAAATTTGTTAGGATAAGAGCTTTTAGGACAGAAGAGATGGCTCAGTGGTTAAGAGCACTTTCTGTTCTTGCAGAGGACACATCATTTCCCTGCATCCATATGGCAGCTCACATCCATGTGACTGCAGTCCCAGGGGATCTGCTACCTGTCCTAGCCAGGTACGCATGCAGTACACATACATACATGTAGAAAACATTCATATGCACATAAAATATTTTTTAAAAGGCAAGATATCTGAGCAAACCAAATTATACTTATTTAATCTTAAAATATTACTAATTTTTAAAAAAATTCAATTGTCAAACCTAGTTATTAAATCCTACCCTTTAAACATTCTAGCTCTGCAGAGATGAGGTAATTGCAGCTGAATGTGGCAGTTATCTCCTGATGGTCAGAACAGGTCTATGTGGTTAAGCATCCTTGAGGCTTCAGTTGAGTTTTTTTGCTGTATCAGAAACCCAGGCTGGTGCTTTCCCAGGGAACTTCTCTGTTGCCACACACATGCACACCTGCATGCACAATCATGGTCTACATTCTCAAAAGACCCTGACTTCATTATACTACATTTGCATTGTGGTTTTGATTTTTGCACTGTGGGCTTTTGAAAGCATTCTGGGATTCTAAAAAGGAGATTCTGTCTAACATGATTTAGTAGAGTAGAATGGCCACTTTATTCTCCTCATAAATATTATGAAAATATTCTTTGAAAAATCTCAAATATAGAACCCAGTGATATGCTAATGCCCCTCAGCTAGGCTCAGTCCACTCTATCATCAGATTCTGTGAGTTTCTGCATTGTTTTGCTAAATATGCTTTTGCTTAAACTGAAAAACAAACAAGCATTCTAACCCTAAAAGTCACAGAATCATATATACAGCCACTGTGAAGACACTTCAGCGTGGCTTCCTCTTCTAAGAAGCCAACACTCATTCCCTGGGCATGCACTCACCATCTTTTTTCTTAATGATCTTGAACTTTGTACACACTGACCATTCTGCAATCTTCTCCTGTAGAGTCCTATAGCTGAGGGGCGGTCCCAGAGTGGTATCCAGGCTGCACCAGGCTGCATCTCTAGTGGCTGCTGTTAGGAACAGTGGAGGCAGTGAGATTGGATGAATTAGGATACATTTTTTTTTCAGCAGACTTGATTACACTTTATCATGAAAATCAAAGATAGAAGATAGTATGCATTTCTTAGTAATTATTTGATGCTTGATTGTCTTAAAAATAATGGGAAAAATATTTCCCATGCCATGTTTTCTCAGAATCTTTTCCCTAAACTCTCCTATGAACAGGTCAGGAAAAGTATATCCTGACACTTAGGAGGCTGAGGCAGGGAACTGACAAATTCAAGGCCAGCCTGGGATGTATAATAACAATCTGACACAAAACTAACAATAAAATCAAATAAACAAGGAAAAATACCAAGATGAGATCTATAATGGAACAAAATTAGCAAAACATAAAATAAGTGAAGCCTGTATTCTGTGTCCTTCAAAATAGGTAGGTTTGTGACAGATATTGTCAGAGACTGAGCCACAAAATGTGATGCAGTGTCTGTCTGTCCTTTCCTTGATACTCAGGCTACATGGAGATGAAGCAGAGTTCACAACCCTCAGCCTCAATAGCCAAGGTCTACTAGATGGCCCTATGAGCAAGCGTTCTTAGAAGTGTGTCCCCGCCGCCATCCCTGGATCCCTCCCATCAGCTCGCTTACCCATGTCCTTGACTTTATTTACATTACTATTTTGGCTATTATGAAGACTACCCCAAGCCAAGATATGCAATAATTGCTGGCTTAGCTTCTATTATGCATGCCAGGTAGCAGTTTTCTTCTCATCTTCTTTCTCCTTAACAACACATCATCTTTGATAACTAATATGCACCTGCCACTGCACTTCTGTAATTATTCCTAAGGGTCATGAGTCACATTGTTCACTTTGCATCTTTGATGTGGTGAGCAAAAGAATGGACAATGCTTACTTCTAGGAAGGAACGATTCTGAATACTTCACATCCATGTCCTCCATTATTTGGGACAGTCCAATGAAGCAAGTGATGGCATTTGCTCCAGTTTAAATACCAGGAAATAAAGAGCAAGAACCAAGTGCTTTACCCAGGCAATGCCCTGTCATGTGGCCTAAGCCATAATTAAAGGAAGACAATGCAGTGCTGTTTTAGAGTTTGTGCTGAGTGATTTCCTTTTGGTGGAATGGGAAAAGGAGATAAGTTTGGCATTGATGCAACACACGTTTACTACCATGAGATATAAATGAGCTTATGTCTCAAGTTACCTTGTATCTGGCCTCTGCACCAGCTGCCTCCCTGCTCTCCATCACTGATGGTCTTTTCCTTACTTTAGTAATAAGAGAGACCTTTAAAAAATATAAACATATTAATGAACTATTATAAATTTGTCTCTTCTCTATATGGAGAAAAGTCTAATTAGTGTTATCAAAAGATAGATTAGTCAGCCAAGAAAATGGTATTTGAACATCCTGAAACCTAAAACCACAATCTCAAGCAGAGTCCTCTGCTGTGTGGTTAGAACACTTGATAAGCAATATTTACCTATGAGCAGAATTGGTCTTTCTCCTATTAACCACCACATGAACATTGTAAAGAAGAAAGCCATCTTTATGAGAAGAGAAATTCTGCTGTATAAAAAAGTGTCAAGGTCTAAAGCCAGACAGTAAACATGATAGAGGGTTTAGTTACTCCCGAAATCAAAAACACTTGCACAATCCATATCAACTGTATTCTCTTTTACTGCAGTCACATGGAGAAACTCATGATATAAACCAGGCAAAGGCTCCTCAAGTTAAATAGGGGATAATAAAAGATGCTCTCAGATTTGGCTCTTATATTTCTGAGACACTATCTATGGCCTGGGTTCAAAAACAGAGCTGTCAAGCATGTGGGAATCTGCGGGGGGGGGGGGGCAATAGGAACCCTAGACAAGGGACACTTTTCACCCCTTGCCCTACTAGGCTCTGAAATAATGTTTGTCATCCCCCAGTGCCCTTTCTTATCTGTGGTAATTCTCAAAGGTTATTATTTTATGACACATGAATTAAAAATAAAGAGTCGATAGTCACACAAAACTATTTTTTTGGAGGAGTGGAGAATGCCTGGGTTTCCCAGCCTGACCTATGGCTTGGCTCCTTTGGGCTTTCTGCTTTACCCTGTGTAGGCAGTATTTCAGCTCCCTTGACCAGAGGATGGGAGTGGAGAGAGTAGACCTGGAGACATCTTTTTCTGGTATGTGCTCTGGGAAAAAGTGTCCTTCTCAGTTCAGTTGTACCCCTGTTGTCTGCTGATTTGACAAAAAAAAAAAAAAAAAAAAAAAAAAAAAAAAAAAAAAAAAAAAAAAAAAAAAAAAAAAAAAAAAAAAAAAAAAAAAAAAAAAAAAAAAAAAAAAAAAGGTCAAAGAAGCAGAGAGAAAGCCATCAAGTTTTCTCAGATTAGATTACCATTTCCCAAGTTTCCAGTTCTCCAGTGTATGTTGCTAGGTGGCAAGTCATTATTCTCAATTCCAGCAAGAGTCTGGATTACCCTCTGAGGGACGTTATTGCTGATGGAGATTCCCTCATGACTAAGTTGATTTCATCCTTTCAAGAAATGTTCCAGATGCTTCTGATCCTGGCAAGATTGATGCAAGGGATGCTGACGTCATGGTGAGATCTGTTAAGCAACAGCATTAACACTGCTTCACTCATCAATCTTTTAATATTGATCATTTCAAACCCTTGCAAGTGCTTTTTGGAACAAATTAGATCTGAGACCTGTGGGAAAACAAATTATGACAATGATATTGGCCCCAGGGATTGAACTATTTCCAGCTTCATCTACAGCTGTAGATTACAGCTGTAAGTGATTTATCCACATGTCATGCTCTTATATGCCCCATGAGCATTCACCTTCTATGCCATTTCTCCCTTTTAATTTTCAGCCTGAAAAATTTGTACTTATAAATCTCATGTCTCTAAGGCTGATGTTACAAGCTCATCCCTGTCTGCCTTCCAGCCCTGGAAGAAAAAGTGGTATCTATTGGACAGTGTAATTACGGCCACATGTGGGCTCCCTTCTCCATTGTGACACTTCCAAGAAATTAAGTTGGAAGGAGAAGAGTACATGTGTTCTAGGATTAAAGGTGCAACAAGCAGATAGCAAAAGAATATAATACTTAGAGACATCCAGAGAACTAAATACAACGTGGTTTATCTGGTAAATGTAGCGCTGTGAGGTCCCTTTGAAAGAAGCAACATGAAGACATTGGTTCACTATTCTGCTACAGTTGAGAGCCTTCAGAGAGCCAATGCGAGGTCATCTTTGAAAGTCAGCTATGATGGGAGGCTGGGAGAGAGTGGTAGATCATCATCTCTAAAGATGCCCTAAGTGTTCCACAGGTGTTCTAAAGACACCCAGAGAGATTCAAAGGCAGTTATTTATTTAGAGGTATTGGAGTTCAAACAGTTGGGCCGAATTAGATAGTGACTTTATAAGGCAAAGCTGGGCTGGTCAGCTGTCTGTCATTGTGTCAGAAGATGTGGCAGTGGAGGGGTGGTGGTGGTGGTGGCAGGGAGGTAGAGAGGAAGAGAGACAGGAAGACAGAGGTTGGTGGTGTCTAGGGACGAAGATTTCAATATATTCGCTCAAAGGCATGCCCCAGTAGTAATATTTCCTCCAGCTAGATTCTACTTCCTATGATTCTGCCAGTTGTCATTTGTCATCAGCGGGGAATCAAATCATCAACACAGGAGACTAGCACATTTAAGATTAAGTCATAGTCAAAGCTCAGATTTAGTGATCACCTTTAGCAGAGTAGAAGACTTCAATGATGACAGCCAGCTAGTGGAATATAACATACCATGTTCGAAATGCTCTGTTTAATTAGATTTTCTTCTGTTTGGCTAATTCTGATACAGTGCTAAGGTTTGGGTGGATAATGTGTGAACACTTGTGTCCCAACTATTTTAAAATGTTGTAGAACACTGGGTTGCAGTGTTAACATGAGGAAGTGGATCTCTAGGGCGGGAGTGGAGTGGTACTTGCCAATGTGTGGTAAGTTAGAGGATCTGAAAGTTGGATATTCAAGGTCACCCTCTGGAAAGAGAAGCCCTGCAGAGCAACTATAAGAACTAAATGCTCCTGGCTGAATCTCACTCACTGCATTGATCTTTTTTTTTAATTATTTATTTTTATTTGATGTGCATTGGCTTCTTGCAGTTACAAACAGTTGTAAGCTACCATGTGGGTGTTGAGAATTGAACCAGAGTCCTTTGGTGGAGCAGTCATTACTCTTAACCACTGAGCCATCTCTCCAGCCCCGCTGCATTGATCTAAATTTGCCTGTTGGTCAAATGGAAGTTGCAATAGTTATTTGAAGAGTTATTGCCAGGGTTATTTGTGAAGATCAGAAATTGTTAGGTGTGGCAGAAATATGGTCAGCATACCAAATCCCCTTTACCTGAGGTAACATGGTCCTCCGGAAGCTAAGATTCATGTCAAGTGGCTTCCTGAAGAAGTATTCCTCAGCAAAACCTGCATCAGTGAGAAGGAAGCAAAGCAGAAAAGGGTGAGTTGCTGATCAGACAGATGATCTCAGGTAAAGTGTAGGGACTATGGCGATACTGTGGAACAGTAACACTGTTATCATTTGAGGCAGACTGGGATTTTGTGTTCCTTATGAGTCAGCCACTGCTGTTGTGGAGAGGTGGGCGATGGGAAGAGTTGGAGACAGTTTGTAGTCAAGTCAGTGGTAAGACAACCTCCCAGGCACACCCTGGTGAGGTGGATTCTGTCATCTATGGCCTACCCTCAGGTACTGGTAGCCTCTATTCTATGTCTGAGTACTTCTAACCAAATGCATTCTCAAGGACTCCATTTTGTGCTTATCACTTCCTACTATAGTAGCACACTAGAAGCCACCTCTGAATCATAGAGTATTAAACAAATACACAACAGGAAAAATGCCACATGATTCAACCCAGTGCTTGGCATATAGTAGGGGCTCTGCATGTGTTAGCTTTTCTTCTTCTTTTAAACATTGTAAATCAGTGTGTGTATGTGCGCGCACACACACACACCATAGGCCATGTTTAGAGGTCATTGGGAATCCTGTGTGAATTGATTCTCTCCTTCCACCATATGGGTTCCAAGGATTTAGCACAAGTCAGAGAAGTGTCAAAATATCTTCCTTTCAAGGCCATGAAAGAAGTCAATGAGACAGAAAAGAATATACTCAAAGCACCTGTCACACAGAACTTGGTTTGAGGTGTGTTGGCTCCCTCCCTTCTTTGAGTTTTTGAAGGCTTGTTTCAGGATCACACACTGTAGTGACTTTCGTTATGATGCAGAAGAACATGTTTCAGACAATTAGTTATTTTTATCAATAATAATAATGATGACAACTGTTCTACATAGGTCTAGAATCTTAATCAATTTAGACTAATATAATTGGAGAAAATACCTGAATTCTATATTTTGAGAAATCTTTAATCCATCTTACCTTCTATTTTTTCTAAAGTATATGTAATAGGTTTTGCTGTCTAATTTGGTATTTACATGGCTACATTTTTCCTACCTTTTACCCCCAAATTTGAAGGCTAAGAATTTCTGTTCTATTCCTATTATTCTCATAAATCCTTACTCAATCTTAAGTTCAGTTATAAGCAAAAAAAACTGCCTAATGAATACTTGTCCTGACAATAGAGGGGTGAATGTAGTTGTGGGTAAGTGAAGCCACCCATGAATCAACCAAAAGAACAATTCTGTCTACAAAGAAACATGTGAATGATTTCTTCTGGAATTTTATGTCAGGAATTTAGTGATTCCTACTAGTATTTTAAAACTTGAGTCTTTCAGCCTGATATTGTTCTTCTGTGACTATAACCTTAGCAAACCCAGACCTGAGGCATCTAGATGTTCATCAAAAAGAGCAGTGAGCTGAGGAGACGGCATAGTTGTTAAAAAAACACACTTGCCTCAAACGTGTGACAACATGCTAGATGTGCTGGCAGCATGTCTTTAGTCTCAACACTTGGGAGGCTGAAGCAGGCAGATCTCTCTGAGTTCAAGGCCAGCTAGGTCTACAAAGTGAGTTCCAGAACAGCCAGAGCCACACAGAGAAACCTTGTCATGCAGAAGAAAAAGACAGGAAGGAAGTGTGAAAACATGAGTTCAATTCCCTGCATACATGTAGCAAGCTGGGCATGGTGGGGTATCCTATAGCCACTGTGATGGTGAGATGTGAGGGTGAGACAGAGGACCCTGGTTCTCTGATCAGATAACCTAGCCTAGTTGATGATGTCTCTAGGCCAAGCACAGACACTGCCTCAAACAAAATCTACCCAAGGACTAATGTCTGAGGAGGCTTCTTTCTGCCCTCCACATGCGTGTGCATGCACATATACTCCCACAAAATTCACAATTTGAATCACCAGTTTCTAAAGACAGAGAGAGGAAAATTGTTCTCTGGGATCAATCCCTGGAACTGGAAAAAATTTAAATACATCACTACATTCAAAAGTGTCCAGGCAATAGTGAGATCAATCTGTAGAAACTGATAAAAACAGTCACTATACAAATGAAAGGAACCAAATTCTGTAGAAATGCACCACATATACTGAGTGTATTTGAAATTTTTGTATAATTTGTGAGGTAACTATTAAACTTTACCTTCCATGTGGATCTACAGTTACACATTATTCATTAACTCATCCAAGTTTTCCTCATGATAGATCAAAACAATTTTGTCTATCACGTAGTCCTAGGAAACTGAATATCTTCTGGATGCTGCTGCTTTGCCTATTCTATCCATAGGATCCCAGTAATGTAGAAGCAGTTCTCAATAACTATGTAACTGTTCTCTCAAATGTGCCCACACTCCATCCTATTCAATCTTAGTCTTTATAAAACTTGTGAGCCATTATCCCCCATTTATTTTTACATTCATTCTCCCACAACTTTTCTGTGGCTTAAAAACAAAACATTAGAGTGAGAATAAAACTTTCCATTAAATATTAATTTGCAGAGAACTGGCAGTTTTTATAAAGGATCTTTTTATTTCGTCATCTTGTAGATTGTCACCACTCTGGTCATTGGTTCAGTGGGATATGTCTTTCTAGTCCACTTTCTGTTATAGTGATTAAGAACCAACAAACTGGCTTGAGAAGGGAAAAGCTTATTTCAGTGACAGCACAGCATTGAGGTTGGAGCAAGAGGTATTCCAGAGGCCAGCTTTCCCCACTCCATATCCTTGACTCATTTCTGATCCGAATCCTATCCTGGGGAGTCACACATTCTCCAAAATGTCTCCTAAAGGTAATGACTCTAAACAGCCTCCAAACAGATCTTTCAAAGGGGGAGGTGTGAATGTGAGAGATTGGCTCAATAATTTTATAAACCAGATTAAAATTTTATTTCTTGTATTATATAAAATAGAAGGACAGAGGGAGAGCCAGTGATAGCTTTCAGAATAAGGAACAACGTAGCAGGTGAGGTTGGTGGTTACCCTACATGGCTGCCTCTCCCCAAACCTTTTGCCCAATGTGCATATTGTGCTTACAGTTCCTCACTTATGTGTCCACTCAGATTTCAGTGAGCAGCTGAGCCACCTCTATGCTACACCTCCATACCAGCTAAGCCACCCCATGCCATACTTCCACACCAGTCGTGTACAGTTGGGGTTACTGTACCTGTATTAAAACCATATCAAAAGAAATTCTATTGCCTCCATTGCTTCCTTTTTCTAAAAAAAAAAAAAAAAAAAAAGGGAGATAGATGATAAGACATTCTGCAGTCCTGTTTATACACACAGTCTAGCTCCAGGAAAATTTCTAGGAACTGAGTACTCAGTACTTCGGTTATTCTTCCTGGGAAATCCAGTAACAGTCTCTCTGTTCCATATGCATGCTCTAGCTGTTTTCTTCTGTGAGTCAAACTGTGTGTGTGTGTGTGTGTGTGTGTGTGTGTGCGTGTGTACAGAGATCTTGGCTGGTTGTCATTCTCAGTTCTTCTTCAGCTTATTCTGGTCTCACTATTCAGGTAGGCTAGCTCCCTAATAGGCTCCAACGATACTCCTATCTCCATACCATCCTCCAACATGAGGGTTATAAACATACACTCTTATGCTTGACTTTTGAGTGTGGAGGATCTAAACTCAGGTCACTCTCCAGTCCCCAAAGCCTACCTTTTACTTATCATTTTAACTTGACAGAGAGATAGCATTTCTCTATCCCAGAGTCTCAGAAGATGCTGCCAGAAGAAAGGCGGCTTCTTCAGTGAGAGACGCTGCAGTCTCCAGGCAGAATCTTTAACAGTGATTGGTGGAAGTGCTGATGTCATACTCAGTGTGTCCTATTGAGCATTCACCCCAGTCAGGGAACACAGTTTTCTAAATTGGTATAGGTATGTGCTATCCCTTTAAAACTTCTAATTCTTTTATTATTATTATTATTATTATTATTATTATTATTATTATTAATGGTTGGCAAGTAGCTCAGGCTTATTACTACCTAGCTCTTACACTTAACCCATAA
>PVIH01001347.1:122761-139491 GCA_004025045.1 Sigmodon hispidus
AATGCTGATAAGTTAACAATAACTATAAAGAAGATAAAAATCATAAGCATGACTTATCAAGGGTGATAATGCAAATAAGATTGCTACACATATATTTACTTTGTGTTCAGCTTTCCCTCTGAATTTTTTTTTCCATCCCTGTATATCCCCATTCAAGGTCCCTTCCCCCTCCCGCCACATCAGGTCATTTTTTCTTCTCTGCAACTCCCCATCCCCTCCCTGGGCAGGCAGCAGACAGTCCTATGGTCCCACTGACCAAATAATGCTTAGATTAGTCTCCGCTCCTGGCAAATCCAGTTTTGTCCCTGCTCCCTCAAGAGTGAGTCAGGTGTTCCTATAGTTGGAGTGGGATCCCAAGGCATAATTCTTATCTACGTTAAGCCACATGGCTTGGTACCTTTTTTTAGTTCAGCATTTTCATCTTGCTGCTTCTGCCTCTGGCTGATGAGTCTTGACTCATCCTTCCTCTTCCCCTTATCCTTGGTTTGGTCTTCCCTCCTATATTTCCTGCCTGGTTACTGGCCAATTAGGGCTTTTATTAAACCATTTATAGTGACAAACTTTACAGTGTACAAGTACCACAGCAGTTACATAAGCACCATATCAGTGAGCTGCATCCTCATTCTGGCATGTATTTCTTTTGTTTTTCTAATTAAAAAAATTTTCCCCATAGCTACCCGTGCTCCCCCTCCTGCCCCTTTCCCCTGCTCTCTGTTCTCCCCCAGCATCTCCCCTCCACTCCCACCCCGTTCACTGCCCAGACAGGGCAAGGAATCCCAAGGTGAGTCAATTCCATCTGCAATATCTAATTTAGGTAGGACTGAGTCCTTCACCCAAGAATGAAGGCTGAGAAAGCTGTTTTCCTCGCTAGACACGGGCTCCGAGAAGCCAGTACACATACTTGTGATAGACTCTGCTCCACAAACTGTTTGCCTTTCGACTGTCATCTACATTCATAGGGTTTTAGTTCCTTTCTATGAAGGTTTGTCAGCTATCATTTCATAGTCTGCGAGCTCCCAACAGCATGAGACAGCCTACCCCTTGAGTCTCCCCATCATGATCCCGATCCCTCTTCTCATGCAATCTCTCCCCACTCTCACCAGCTGGACCAGTAGCTCAGCCTGGTGATGTTTAGCTATGGATCTCTGTATCTGCCTCCTTCAGTTGCTGGATGAGGGTTCTATATTGGCGATTGGGGTGGTCATTCATATGACAATATGGAAAGGCTAGAATAGGTACCCCTTCCACTATTGCTTGGAGTCCTAGCAAGGGTCATCTTGTTAAAGGGCTGGTTCACAACCATAAATATAAAATTTCCAATTCTAAATGATCTTAAAAAAAGACAAAGATACTAGTAGCTGATCCCCCCACAAACCATCCTATGCCATCTTTATGTTTGCAATTAAGATTATCAATTAGAAAAAGGCAAACCCATTACATCTAGGTGATGTTTTATGTGTCCATTATAATTAATTCAGCATTTTCAAATATACTGGTTGTAAAATCAGGAAGTATTTTGTTTCTTCTGTATTAACATTGTGTCTTTCTTGTAGAGTTTTTCACAACTTATATAAGTTCATAATAAAATGAAATGCATATTTTTAGTGTTTTCTATAGGCATTTTCACAATATGATGCTTTCGTTAAGTTTATGTAATAACGTTTTAAAACTGTCTGGTTTAATTTTTTATTGCCTTTCCTTAGACCTTTCATTATTCTCAAATTTAACAAACAATCTTATCTGAAAATTTCTGGTAAATATTAATTCCACTGTTTTTTAAACTAACTTCTCTGTGATTCTTTCACATATATTTATTTAATTATCCAAAATATATTTTAGAATAAAAAGAAAATGAGGCTCTGAACTGATATTTTTTTCTCAAATTACTCACTTGCTTTTTAGACAGCACAAACTTCAGTTTCTCACTGACTTTATGAGCACTGTATGCTATATTTAATGTGTTATATTTTCTTGGCTTTTTAAAAATTTATTTTTAGCTTACCATCAAATTATTTTTTATTTCAGAGGCAAAGAACACATAGGTAATATATTGTGTCTGATAGCATTCATTACACTTTTATCTTTGTAATAGTTTTGTTTTCTTTTATTTATTACTTTTTCTTTATCCAGTTTTAGTGTGTGTGTGTGTGTGTGTGTGTGTATGTGTGTGCTTCCTATTACTTTCTGATTAATTTAGAGGAGCTTTGATGTGTGCATGTGTCAGGGGAATGTCACTGGAATTTTGATGAAAGCAATTTTGAATGTGTAAATTCATCTTAGAAGAAGTTATACTCATAACAGTCAAAGAAAAAACGTCTGCTCTTCTGAACCAATAGTTGTTGATTCACGATGGTGCATTTTCAGAACACACTGAAGGTTGCAAATTGATTAGCACAATAAATAACTGGCTAGTGTATCTGCTCCAACATTTTCAACAAGTTTCATTCTTCTCCAAAATACTTTTTTGTAAGCTGTGTGTGAGATCTTTAATGCCTGTACTTAGAAAGGTGAGGCAGGAGGATTGTGGGTATGAAGCCAGCCTGACCCACAACAGTGAGAGCCTGGCTAGTAAAAATGGCAAAGAAAGAGAAGACGATGCTGACGGTCTAACCATCCTATTTTCATAAGCATAGCATAAAATGTTTACAACATTTCCAAAAACAAGGAAAAGGCTGAGGTCAATCATTGACTGGATGCTAGGAACGGCTATACCAGAGGCAGACTTATTCAGTATAGTAAAGAAGTTTTAATTGACCTTTGCTCCTGAAAGCCTCATTCCTTCTACTGGAAATGTCATGTAAGATGTCATTTCTGTCCATTGAGGTTGATATTACACATAGTTTACCCAGCTGATTTTTAATTTTAATTTTGTAATTTAGACTCTAAATTGTTTTTGAGACAGGATTTCATAGAGTTCAGGACAGCATTCAATTTACTATAAGGTAAAGGATGACCAGAAACATCCTCCTGCCTCCAGTTCCTGGGTGCTGGGATTATAGGTGTGTGGTGTCCTACTCCTTTTATATGGTACTGGGCATCAAACACAGAGCTTTATGCTTGCTAGGAAGACACTCAGCCAACTGAAGTGCCCCCAGCCTAGTGTTCAAATTCGTCAGCCACTTTTTCACTTTTAATACTATGTCTCTTGTTTTTTCTTGAATCAGCTGCTTGTGTCTACTTTACAGCTCCTTGCAAATGGTCCCACACATTTCTATATTGATGTTCATGAGTTTGGGTAATTAGGATACACACAGTTGTAATTTTATGAGTGCCATGCAGTTGACATACATGTAAATGCCAAGGTAGTCCGCAATGGATGTCTATTGCAGTAATGTATATTAATGCAGAAACCATGTATACATTACAAAAATGCCTATAGAGAAAATGTTGACATAAAAATTTCCAGAAATTTTTATATATTTCTAACATTCCAAACATACCAAATTCCAAAGAACTCAGCAATACTAATAACTGACTGTGCATATGTTGTACGGTTTTCGTAGGCAGCAATTTCCTCTGTTGATTTCAAGATGAAATGTGTGAATTACTTTGTTCAACACCTTTGTTTCAATACCAATAAACACACACAATTTCCAAAATGATGATCATCTTTGGAAAGCATCATTTTAAAGCGTGCTTCAGCCAATAGGTGACTTTGTGACCAGGCCGGAAATGTCACCAACAAAGTGGGATTTCCAAAGTAGAAGGGTTGGGTGATAAACAGAAACTGCAGTCTACCTGTGAAAAACATTTTCATGTCAGCAGAACTGCCTCGAATTGTGGATGAGGTTGACAGTTCTTTACATGGCATTCACTTCCGCCAAGAACTCTTCCCTGTGTACCTGCTAAGGGACCCCAATGTTGTGTTGTCCTGTTAGAGTGTGGTAAAATGAGTTAGAGTTAGGGGTTCAGATCAGTGGTAGAGCACTTACCTAACTTCTCAGAGGCACTGGGTGCTAAAATGACAGGAAGTGTGTGCGTCTAGGGTGTGTGTGTATCATCATTATGACCCCAAACATCAACTTGGGCATATGTTGGATTACAGACAGTTTGCAAAGCACTCAGTACACATGACTACCCCATGCTGATCATACTAAAAGCCCTTCCTATACATGTTGCATCCATCAGTAGTCATCTTGTCTGAAGACAAGCCCCAGGTACTGAAGTCTACTTACCATGCATTGTATAGGCTGTGTTTATCTCAGCTTTTCTGGTTTTCCATTTCTAGGAGGTTTCAGCT
This sequence comes from Sigmodon hispidus, assembly GCA_004025045.1. NCBI lineage: Eukaryota > Metazoa > Chordata > Mammalia > Rodentia > Cricetidae > Sigmodon > Sigmodon hispidus. Next base: position 127,002 of record PVIH01001347.1, read on the forward strand.
GCCTGTAAATTGTGGGAAAACTCTGTTTCCAATAGTTTTGATTCTGCTAAAACTGAGCTGGATCACCCTTTCTCATGAGTTTTACAAGGCAGCTCCATAACACCAGTGAGGAGACCATTGTAGGTGGCTGGCTCAGAGGAGAATATTGCTTTGAAATGAGATCAGATGTTGTATATTTGTGGCACTATAGTCAACCAGGACCAAACACATTACATTAAAATTCTACTCATTTGCTTTTTGAAATAAAAATAAAGTGAATTAAGACAATGAGGGGTAGAACTCTACTGTTCTTCAAGTGGGGTTCTCTACATTTCCCTTGGAGCCACCAATTACAACACTGATTGTGATGTGAATGGTTCATTATTTATAGAATACTTATGTTTCCACTACTGTTTGTCCTACTCACTTCTAACCTAATGTGCTAACATATGTTCTTAACAAAGTAGATTATTAAAACACAAAGAAGGCTCGTCCCCTCTGCTCAGATTCCTGCCATGATTTCCCATTATCCACCTCAGATTAAAAATACATTTTCTTACAGTGAGGTCGACAACTTTCAATAGCACTATTGTATCTATTCCCTTCTCCTTTTTTATTTTTAAATATGAATATTATAGTTCTATAAATGTTGGGGATTTTTTTAAAATTTATTTTAGTTTTAACCCTCTCAAAATATTTCCTAATTTCCCTTTTGATTTCTTCTCTTATTTATTCCTGGCTTGTTTAGAAGTATGTTATCTCATTCTGAAATAATTAAAAATTATTTACAGTCACTTTTTATTATTAAATTTGTACTTATTTAATCCACTGGTGACCCGGAGCACAGAGTGCATGGTTTGAGCCTTTCTAAATTTAAAAAATAAAAATAACTTTTTAAATACTTATTTTTTACTATGCATGTGGATGTTTCCATGTAAATGTATGTATGACATGTGTGTGCAGGTAACTGGACATCAGATGCCTTGGAGCTGAAAGTACAGTCAGTTATAAACCATCTGACATGGGTGCTAGGGAGCTAACTGGATCATTTGGAAGAGCATCAAGTTCTCTGGACAGCTGAGCCATTTCTCTAGCCCCCATGTGGATTTTTGGGGGGGGGGCAGTTACTTTAGGATCTAGACAATGGTCATTGGATGAACACTGTAGATACTAGTTCTTTCTTCAGAGACAATTTATTCATTGTCCCTTCTGACTGAAATATTCTAGTTGTAGATCTCCTCAACCTTTTTGAGTCTCCATTCCACATCATCATTTATGGGAGTCTATCTCTGACCTCAACATATATCATACATGTATATGTCACCAGAACATCCTATTCTATTTCTGGCTCTATTTTCTCAACTGTACTCACTACTCCTATATGATCTTTTCTTTACTAGAGCATACATCCCATGAGCATGAATTATTGTTAATTTTTACTCATTTAAATATCTATAGAACCTATGGCAATATCAAGTACAAGATGGGTACTGTATGAATATTTGTTAAATTAATTTGATTTACCAAACAACTAGTGAGCTAGATACTTCTGATAAATGCTTACCAGATAAAATCATGTTTACCAGATAAAATTCAGACTCCATATACAGTCTGTCTTATGTAATTCCTTTACTTCCTATTGGCTCCTTAAGATGGATGAGCACAGTGCTGGCTGTAAAAAGATTAGTGTGGAATGGACCTTGTGCTGTGTGATAGAAGCAGTCAGGAGAAGTTGAAAAGTGGGAGGGTGCCATGCTAAATGCTCAGATTGTACCTAGAGAGCAACAGAAAATCATTGCATAGCTTAGCGAAAGGAATATGACCAAGTTTGAAAACTAGGGATGCTACAGATGGCACAGTCATTTTTTGTCCAATTGATATTCATTGATTCTGAACAAAGGACCATTTTCTCTCTTAGAGGTGTAATAGGGAACAAAATGTCTTCCTAAAATGTAAAGCCTAGTGCAAAACACTAACAATAACCAAAAACCAAAATACAAATGCAATACATCTCCAGGGGGTTGTAAATGCTTTGGGGAATAATAAAGAGGGTGCAGGAATGGGGTTGGGTGTCCTTTAAGTGGAGAGGTCAGGTAAATCACTATAACGGAAGTTGTATTTGAGCAGTGACATCAATGAAAACACAAACCAAAAACACATGAAGCCAGTTCTTGAAAGCATCCCAAAGATGGCAAAGACCATCATACATGATGTGGTAGCACCATCATGAGCTCTGTGCTACAGGAAACTGAAGCAGCAAAACATTTGCTTTAGGAAAGTGATAGATTCTAATGTGGGACCATCCTAGTGGGAAACGTGCACAGGAAATAGTAAGCAAGAAGAAGAGGCTGATGGGGGAAGTCAGAAGTGTTGAAGAGGGTGATGGAGGATGTGTATCCACAGTAGGAGTGGTGACACAGGACTTGGTATTGATGACCCTTGTGGTTTGACCTTGAGCATGACCTGGCTATTGTCCTGTTGAACTGTCAGCATTTGTGACTATCCACAAGGGAATTCTGAGTTTAGACACATTAACTTTCCATCATAGAGTAGAGGGGAGTTTGTAAAAACTCTACCTTTCCCCCCAAGGATTTCTAGGTTGTTAAGAGAGATAGTTTTTTCTTCAGTGGTATAGCTACTTTTGAGTTGCACATGTTCTTATAAACAACTGCAATTAAATTTGTTGATTTTCCAGCCTACACTTAGATGAAGTCATTTCTTTGCTTTTGTTATTGGTGCCATTCTGGCCTGAATAGATTTGAGCTGACATCTGTAAGTTCATGAAACAAGCACTGATATAGTGTTGATGAGCTTGGCGGAATATGTGAAGGGAGGGGATCTTAAAAAGTTTCCAAGTTGAGCTGGGGCATTTAGTGGTGGTGCAGTTCTCTGAAACAGAACAATTGTTAGAGGTGTTTTATTGGGTTTTGTGGTCCCTCCCAGTTCAGAGGCAGCCTTTAAGAAGGTAATTGACATTAATGAATTATGATGGGGCTTATCCAATATGGCTGATATCCTCACAGGCAAGGGAGATGGCAGGGATGTGTATATGCAATGGAAAAGCCATGTAAACTTACAACCTAAAGATAAAGATGGTTACCTCAAGAAAAAGGTCCCAGAGAAAAAAATCAGTTCTGCTGGCATCATGATCCTTGCCTTTTAGTCTCTAGGACTGGGAAAGAAAAACAACCAATTTAAGCACTGACTTGTTATAACAACCTAGTCAAATTAATAAATGAGTGACAGAATAGTAAAACAATAAAGAATTATCTTTTAGAGTTTAAAATACTTGTTACTCTCTTAAACAGAGACTGGCTGGGCAGGAAGACATACAAGCATTGAGAGATGTGAATGTTGGAGTTACAGTAGACACTCACTGGTGTGGAATATTCCTTTACACTGTGTGAATATATATCACTGTGATTGGTTTAATAAAGAAGCTGACGGGGCTGGAGAGATGGCTCAGAGGTTAAGAGCACTGACTGTTCTTTCAGAGGACCTGGGTTCGATTCCTAGAAACTACATGGTGGCTCACAACCATCTATAATGACATCTGGTACCCTCTTCTGTATACTGTGTACATAATAAAGAAGCTGACTGGCCAATAGCTGAACAATATAAAGTTAGGTAGGAGGGCCAAACTAAGAATGATGGGAAGGAGAAGAATAGAGTCAGTAGTTGTGAGTAGAAAGAAGCAAGATGGACATGCCATACTAAGATACCAAGTCACGTGACAAAGCATAAAGAGAAGAAATATGGGTTAAAACATAAATGTAAGCATTAACTAGTAACAAGCCTGAGCTATTGGCCAAACATTTATAATTAATATTAGCCTCTGTGTGATTACTGGACTGGCAGCCAGGCAAGAAAAGTCCATCTACACACTGGCAAAAATATATTTGATGTAGGAGGGAACACATATTTGCTGGCTTTCTGCTCCTGTGAGAATTCCACCACTGTAAAATTTCATGATTTCCTTGGTCACTTTTCCATAGTGGGAAATATACACATAATTCTTTTGGTCAGTATTTATGACTTAATAATTTCCTTGTGTATTTGCCAGGGGCTGGTATCTGTGTTTAGAAACTATAAGCATTCCTATTTTTCTCTGATGTTTTTCTTAGTCCTATTTGCATGGAAGAGTCCTGTGTTTGCTCAAATGTTTCTGTGCTTGACAAATTAGTCAGTAACATGTCCATATTCTTTCTAGTAAATTTTTTAAAAAATAATAGAGTAGTGTTTTATTTCCTGGCCTTGAGTTCTAGCTCTGTAATTGATCCTGAATTTGGTCAGCTAGATGAAGTCATTCATTTAGAGGCTATGATTGAGCAAACAATAGGGTCAGACCCAGAAACTTGGAATACTCCAGCAATAGGGGAGATAGAAGATGCAACAAAAGAGATAAGAAAATTACAGGCAAACAGGGGTAAGTTGGTGGCTGGAAGCCAAGGGAAGATAATGTTTTAAAGTGCAAAGGATTGTCACTTTTTTTCAAAACGGTGAGCAGCCTGACTTTATTGACAGTTTGTGAAACAGTTGGGTTGGTCACCTCTTTCCAGTTAATCTGAACTCACTAGTTACTTATTAAACAATGGGAAAAGTTCCAGTTGGAGCAGGAACTCAGCCTCCCTGAGACATTCAATCTGCATTTAGACATTTCTCTCCAGACAGGTGAGCAGTCAGGTGGATATTGTTGGGAGTTAGCATGCATAGTTCCTAGTTCCAGAACAGGAGGCCTGTGTCAGACAAGGAGTTGGTTACTTTATCCTTAAGCAAGACTTACCCTTTACAAACGCCTGTTTGCAAACATTGATGTGCACAATAATGTCACAATCATGCCATCGTAGCTGATGGTCTTACATCTCCCAAATTAAGCTAGCCAGTTGAAAGTGTATCTCCTTTCGGTGGTGATACGGGAATGGATGGAGAAAGAAGATCAGTGAAAAGAAGAGGCTACTGACTCATACACTCTTAAGAGGGCACACAGAAGTCTGTTACGGTTGTCGATGATAGATACAATGTTACCTCTATGTATAGAGGACAGAATGGATAGAAGCATGGATTCCATAGGATGCCCTCAGGCATCACACATAGGGGAGCATAGAGAAGGGAGTTTCTGGTTTGCACATATAAGTAAATAAGTAACTTATCAAAATAGAGATTTGGGGCTTGACAGAAAATTATGAGTCTGTTCATTTTAATTAATTTATTTATGACAGTGTCTAGCTATGCAGCTCTGGCAGGGTTGGAACTTGCTTTGTAGACTATAATGTGATATTGTAAGCCAATAAACCCTTTCATTCCTTAAGTTCATGGTGTTTTATCACAGCAACCTAAATGAAATGAGAACACTCAAGTCACTTTATGTACAGAGGGAGCAGAAAATGTTTGCTCAGCTGATGGGGTGATAGTGGAGAACTGCTCCCGGATACAACCTAAGTAACCATTGTTCTTCACAGGCTGGAAGAATACAGGGCATGAGGCTGGATATGGGGACACAAAGCTAATTAAACCAATAGAGCTGGAAATATAGCTATTGCTACATTGGACACTAACAGAAGCTCCCCAAACCATACAAACAGTTAAGTGAGGTGTGTGTGTGTGTGTGTGTGTGTGCTTTGTGTGTATGCTGTGTATGTGTTTGTTGTGTACATGTTTATGTGTATTGTTGTGTACCTGTCTGTGTGTGTTTGTATGTATGGATGTGTGTGTCATATAATTATGGATGTGTATGTATGTATGTATATGTGTTTGTGTGTTGTACGGGTGTATGTGCTGTGTTGTGTGTGTATGTGTACATACAAGTATGTTGGAGTACTCCTAGGAGTAGCAGCAGCAGTAATTGAAGTAGTATTGTTAGTGAAAGGTAGATACACATGTAAGACCTTAATTATGATGTTAAAAAGTGTTTATATCCTGGAAGTATGATGCACTAACTCCTTTACCTTGCTATATCATTCAGAGATTAAATAAACCCTAAAGGTCGTATGTTACAGGCTTTCACCCCAACCTTCTGCTGTGGAGAGGTAGCAAAGCCTTAGACGTAAAGCCTCATTTTCACGTCTTTAGAATATTAACATCATGTTTCTAAAGGTTTTTTTCCCCCTCTACTTTCTAATCAGGAGGGGAGTGATTAGATCTTAACTGTGCACACACACCACAAATCATGTCAGTAGGGCCAAATGACCTTCAAAACTGTCAGGCAAAACAAACCTTTCCCTTTTAACATCTTCCTTAGTGTTTGTTATCACAACAGAAGGCTAGCTAGCATATATCTCAATAAAATGGAAGATTTTGATTAGCTATTTCTTTGTAACTAAATTTGCTAGAAGCCACTTTAAAAAGGCATAAGTTATTCACTCACATAGCTGTGTTTTGGCAACTTGGGATGGTCTTCCCATGGCCTATCATCAGGCTGCAGGCTTGATGACCCACTGAGGCTGGAGGGAGGGCCTCGGTTACATGGACATGTCTGGAAGTTGGCTCTCCCTGGTGGTCGAACATAGCCTCTTATCTTTGTACAGCTCAGTTCATTGTTCCTAATGTGATGTCTTCAGATCAGCAGGGGCCTGAGGGCAGAATCCAAAAGGGTGTATGTGTCCGAGGCCTTGAAGTCTTAAGGTGTTCCTCTGTTTCATTCTGTTCTTTAAGGCAAGTCACAAAGCTAGCCTATTTTCAAGACTGGGAGAAAGAAACTCTACTGATGGTAGAGGGACAAAGTGACAGTGCAAAGAGGCACATGCAGTAATACCAAAAGAGTCAGGGCCGTCTGTGAAGGTCTGCACCTTGTCAACTAGTCAGAAGGTGTATCTTCTTAGAAGAGAGAAGATCAAATTTAAAAAAAAAAAAAGCTTCCATAATGTTGGCTTGTAGGCATGTCTGGGGGCCGTTTTCTTAATTACTGATTGGTATGGGAGGGCTCAGTCCACTTTGGGTGGTGCCACCCCTAGGCAGGTGGGCCTGAGTTGTGTAAGAAATTAAACTGAACAAGCCACAGTGAGGAAGACAAGAAGCAGTACCCCTTCATGACTTCTCCTTGAGCTCCTGTCTCCAGGTTCATGCCTGGAGTTCCTGTCTTCACACTCTTTCATGAAACACGGCGATTGGGATATGTAAGCTGAAATAAGCCATCTCTCCCCCAAGTTGTTTTTGGTCACAGTATTTATTATAATAATAAAAAGTAGACTAAGACATCATCTTTGTAAACCATTAACTAGAGGCCTGTAAAGATGAGGATGTTTCTTGTGTCATTGGCACATATGCAGGAAGTGTGATCTCAGATCTATAAAAATATCAATTCACTAGCTATGTCCAACTATGCTATGTGCATGACATATGTAAGCTTGGTGAAGGCAAGAATGAGGGAAAATATAGATTGGTTCAGAATTCTGATGTGATATTATCTGTTACCAAACTAACTTTGAGGGAATGTGGGTAGTTGGCTATGTAGACCAAGTGGTCAAAGAGATGAAACTATAATCCTAGGTACTAGAACCCTGAAATCTGAGGATAAAAATGCCAGAAAAATCACTGAAGACTCTCTCTTTTGAAAAACTGGAGAACACAGTGGATAGGCTACACAGAAATTGGCAAAACTAGGCGCATAGCTGCGATATTCACAGCCCAGCTCTACTTGCAAGTAGAATGTGCTATTCTGTGTTAAAAAGTCAGAAGGAAAGCAGATAATTACCATGGTTATTTTCAGGGGACTTGATGTCAAAGAATATGGTGCCAAACTTGCGGATGCTCTTTTCTGTGTTCTGAACTTCATGGGCATCATCTAGTATACCTCACTTCTCCTGGCTGCATACCAACAACACCAAGTGGTTAACTAGAAAGTGGAAAGAGTTGCCATTTAAGCAGGTAGGTGATGTTTTGTTTGGGATGTTTCTTCTACTTGGGCTCATTTCACTTTCCCTTCTGTTGGGATGACAAAACACTCTGCCGAAAATTAGGAGGGAAGAAGGCGGTTGGTTATAGCCTATAATTACAGGTGTGTCACAGTGGGAAGGAGGGCTGAGACTGCAAAGCATGCGACATCCACAAAAGTAGAGAAAAATGAATGTATATACACTCACTAGCTTGTGGTCAACTCAGTTTCTCCACTCTTATACAGTTTAAAGACCTCTGCCTAGGAAATGGTGCTGCCCAAAGTAACAGATTATTTAATAAGATAATCTCCAAAAATAATGCCCACAGGGCAAACCAATGTAGATAATCACCTATTGAGACTATCTTTAAAGTGATTCTAGGATGTGTCCAATTTAGTTTGTATCCAAAGATCTGAAACCAAATCTTCTTTGGTGTAGATGTTCATGATGCTTCTCTAGGTCACTAAATCTTGCAGCAACCTTGGGGGAAGGTTAATATTCAGTTCAATGATCATTAAATGTAGAATCCTTTCCTCAACTAATTCCTCCTCCAGAACAGCATGAGGATTTCTGTGGGATATTGTTCTTGTACACTGTAAATACTGTAAATATTTGTTGCTCACGTTGGTTTAATAAAAAGCTGATTGGCCGGTAGGAAGTATAGGTGGGGATAGCAGACTATGGGAATGCTGGAAAGCAGAAGAGCAGAGCAGAAGAAAGAAGATGAGAATACTCCTCTGAGAAAAGATACTAAGAGACATGGCTAAATATAAATATAAGCCATATACCAATCACCTTGTAATTAATATAAGCCTCTGTATGTTTAGTTTGGACTGATCAGCTGTGGGACTGGCCGAGTGGAACACAGAAACCTCTGACTACTACAAAGGATTGCAGAGCTGCCAAATATTAGCTATGGCTATTGTTGTTGTTGTTTTGTGGTGCTGGGAGTCAAAGATATTTTCATTTTGAAACTTGTATTTGATTTAAAACACAAATCAATGAGTACACTGAAGTAAGACTAGTTGAGGATATAAGATTACTAGGGACTTGGCTGTACTAAAGATAATTATAACCCTTTTAATGCCTCAGTGTTCTCAAGCAAAAATGTAGAAAAATTATTATGGCCTCCTGCAGCAATTACCATAATTAAATTAATTAATACATGTAAAACTCTCGAGCCAATACAAAATAGATAAGTTGCTTTGGGATTTTAATTTTTATAGTCCACAAAAGACATGGTGAGCAAATTTCATAGATAGTCTTAAATATTCTCATTTAGAAATATGTGCAGTAAAATCAGAGGAAGTCTATAGTAATATTCAAGGAGTGATTTTAAAATATGTGTCTGAGAAAGCTATGAACCTTCATCATTCCCAAGGATGGCCAATCTGGGCAGAGATGAGGGGGATGTGTCACTCATTATGATGAACTTGGGAGGCAATTGGAAAAAACAGCCTTTGGAGAAAGTACAAAGGATCCGTGTTATGATCCTGTTTGTTTATGCCTTCCACTCCCTGTAATGGCATTGCACTGTGGGGATGTGCTTGGCTATTTCCCATTGTGCTTTAGAAACATCCTCTCACTTCCTATTGTAGGGGATGTGAGTAGTTACTTGACACTTAGACAAAATGCCCACTCATATTGGGTGGCTATTTTTGCTGCCATTTCAATTGAGAGTTTTTACTATTGGCTTCTCAAGAAAATTCGAAGAGAACAACACTTGCTCTTCTTGAAGACATTGCATTTCTTAATATGTGTATGCTCCTTACGCTTTATCCAGCCAGATTCCATTATCCAGTGGAAATACTTACAAACTTTGATAATGGTATGTCTTTACATATCTAGAAGCATACATCGCAATTCTGCCCCAAATTTTTAACTTTCATTAAAAATGAAAGTTTTTATTTCAGTGAAAATGAAATAAAAGTTTTTTTATTCAGTGACAAAAAGCTTTGAGTACTAATCTCTCAGGACTTTAACACATTGGGGTGCTTTGGTGCACTTGTTAGCATATTGTTGTATAATGTACTATATTTATTAGTTTAAAGGCAGTTTTAATTTGTGAAGTGTGCTATCTCAATACTTCTAAAGAAATGGTAGCTTTTGTTACAGAAGTCTGCCACCAATCAGTGGATGGATGCACTCTCCACATCCACACCCATCTTCCTGATATCCATTCCCCTACTTCCACCCACACCAAAGACTGCAGCAATTACTTACTAAGGCTCATACCTCAATAATTATATTCCTTAAAAAAGTTCACCACCACTCTCCACTGCACACAGAATCACTTCCACATTCTCTAGTGACAGCCCCTCTCCAGTTCAGCCACTCAGGCACACAGGCACCCAAACACCCAGGCACTCATACACCCAGGTACCCAGGCATCCAGTCACGCAGCCACCCAGACACCCAGGCACTCTTCATTTTCATTATCACTTGAAACCTGTGCTTTTCTAGTCCTGGCTAAGTCCTCCTGCTTCCCAGTGGCTTTGCAAATTCCTCAGTAGACTGAGCATCCATCTTTCTTACTGGATCTACTCTATGACTCTTGAAGGATGTTTTCTAGTGGCTCATTCAGATCTGGAGAGTTGGTTTCCTGTGGGCCACTACACATTTTGACTCTTTCTTCTGGTTGGTTGCTGGATTCCTGTAACAAAATCCAGTCTACTTGACAATGTTGAGCTTGAAGTCTTTACTGACAAGTGCACTTTTAGATCGATGAAAAGCTCAAATAAGTAAACATTAATGCTTCCAGTTATTTAGTATGCCCATACATGAGCTGTTCTTGGGAATGCTAGAATCTTCAGAATCTTATTATAGATTCTTAGGAATCTGATTAGTGTACAAGTTGAACAATAAAGGCATTTTTATCCTTTAATCTAGTTGCCTCTCTGGTATCCAGGATTCTACTTACACAATCTCTTTTAGTCTTCACTGAGGTTAGCCTTATTGGGCTCCTGTTACAGCCAAGGAAATACAGACTTTAAGCCTGATAATGGGTTCCTAAGCCCTGGGAGACTTCAAAGTGCAGCGTGGCTATCTGGAGCCTGGCTACCTGGGTTGGAGTTATGACTGTACTTTTTTTTCCTAATTGGGATAGTTACTAAACCCAACTTTCTGTGCCTTATATTCTTTCATTACAAAGTGATGGTAGAGTCTTTCTTCTTTATTTTGTTTTTCTAAAGAATAAAATAGGTTAATTTACAGAAAACAGAGCAGAGAATGGCACATAAGAGTGTTGGTGATCTTCATCACCATTATCATCTTCATCATCATCTTTCAAGAAGGTAGAAGAGGTTAGAAATGATTGGATTAGATTTGGGTCTAGAGGTAGCAGATTAAAAAGCTTCCCATGTGTACATGACAAATGGCTCCTTGCTATAACCATTTGTCTTGAGTATGGAGTGAAAAGACAATTTGAACATTTCCCTAGGAATTCAAACACTTACTCCATCAAGCCACTGTTGATTATAATGCACAAATGGTGTCTCTCTCTCACACACACACACACACACACACACACAAACTTACTTCACTGAGATGGAAGGTCCTAGAAATGTCAACATGAGGAAGACCAGATGCCATCTTTTGAGAGCATCTTAAAAACCATGGATATCCGTGATGTGCAGGAGAAGGAAGTATTTGCTTACTTTTGCTTTGATCAACTCTGAGTGGCTGTGCAGTGTGGAGGGACTCAATGGACCTGAGCATGCCTGCTCATGCCGAGCCTGTAACATTAGGGGTGAGGGGGAGTTCTATAAAGTTGTAGGAGTATCTCTTCCTCCCCAACCCCCTTCCTTTGTTCCTCGGAAAAGCATGGGCCCCACATTGCTCAGAAAGGGCAGAGCAGAGGTGAGAGGCAGATAAGAAAGGTGTTATGTTTGGCATGACTGGTTTAAGGTTAAGTTTGGGCCTAAATAGCCACTTAGGGTGATTTAAAAAAAAAAAAAACTATATCATTTAGGTATGTTTTGCTGTATCTGCACTTACATGTTCTTCTAATTAAGCAAGAGACTGAGATGGTAAGATGAGTTCCCTAGGGGTATTACTCTTTTAATTTAGTTAAATTCAATTAAATTCAACATTTTCTCCCTGACCTTGGACTATAGCATCATTCTGAAATCTGTGGATATAGCATCTAATACAAGGCCAGATTTCTCAGGGAGTTGTAAATTCTTCCTAGAAGACAGTCAAATGCTAACTAAGACCATTCTGGGATCTGTGGATAAAACTAAGACAAGGTCATGTTTCTCAAGGAGTTCTAAGTTCCGCCTAGAAGACACTCCCGTGATAACACCATGCTGTACTGCGTTCCACAGGGGAGAGAGCAACAGAGAACCATGAGCCCACACAAACAGGAGGCATGGTCCATGTGACTGGCTGTAGTCAGTGATGTCTAGGGGAATAGTTAATGGACAAGTATTTCTGAGGAGACAGTTGGGAATTCTCACATGGAAATAGAAGAGAAAGACACACCAAACAAAGTATAGAGCAAAACTCAAGCTTAGAAATGAATTGAATAGAGTTTGAGTTTCTCCAACGAGCTGCTTTAAAAAATGTCAGCTTGAGCCAGGAGGTGATAATTCACACCTTTAATCCCAGCACTCAGGAGGCAGAAGCATGTGGATCTTTGT
>PVIH01001347.1:139591-159121 GCA_004025045.1 Sigmodon hispidus
AAAAACAAAGAAAAAAAAAAAAAAAAAAAAAAAAAAAAAAAAAAAAAAAAAAAAAAAAAAAAAAAAAAAACAGCTTGAAAGTGCCCCAAACTCAATAGATGAGGAAAGTCACTTGGGCAGGGTGCTGGAGAATTTTGTGTCCACTTGACACAAACTAGAGTCACTTTGGAAGAGAAAAGGCTTCCGTGTATTGGCCTTTGTGCAAGCCTGTATACATGTTCTTCATTAAGGCCAAGTTCACTGTGGGTGGTGCTACCCCTGGGCTGGTGGTCCTGGGTGCTGTAAGAAAGCAGGCTGAGCAAGCCATGAGGAAGAATCCCATGTGCATCAATGCCCCATGGACTCTATATCAACTCTTGCCTCTAGGTTCTTGCTGTTTAGTTCCTGCCCTGACTTCTCCAGTAAGAGACTGTGATGAGGAGGATGAGATAAAATAAACCCTTTCCTCCCCAAATTATTTTTGGTCATGGTGTTTTATCACAGCGATAGAAGCTAACTAAGATAGGTAGTGATACAGACAGTAAGTGTCAAGATTTGAACAAGGCAGGCTATTTTCATAGGAAGATAAACTCATTTGCTATTAAATTTAATCTTTATTTTATATAAACCACCTGTCTAATGGTCTTGCCTAGCCAGGATTCACTAAGAGGACTTTGTGGGAGATTTCTAGTACTCTGAAGATCCTGATAGTACAAGTAATTCAGAGTACATGGCTCCACAATCCAACCAGCAGGACAAACCAGGGGCTTGAGAATAACTAATGTCATTTCTTTCCATCTTCCACACCTATTACTTGGGAGCTTCTCCCAGTTCTCCACAGAAAATCCTTCCTCTTCCTTTTACCTCAAGTTCCAACCCCGAACATTGAGGCTTCCAGGCCCAGTGCTAGGCCAGCTTGTCTTCTGCTTTCCTTCAAATCAGTACTCCAGATTCCACAGTGATCATACTGTTCTCCCCTCAAGGCTCTCTAGTGGCATCAGCTGGCCCTCGAACTCATTCTAAGCCTTGCCCATAGTCCTCAGGACTCTGCACACCTATGGCCATGGAGACAGGTCTTCTTATCTCAACTAAAAGAAACCAGGTTAGTCCCCATGGATACACGCACAGGCCAACGTGATCTAGACAATCCTTAGACTACTTCCTTAAGTCTTTCTAGATTGTGTCAATAGACAGTTAAAACCAACCATCATAACCACTCAGACGTTTATCTGAGGCTAGAGGGCCTACATGATACTACTTCATCTCCATTATCTTGTCAGAAGTACTTTCTCACAACATAGTGATTAAATATGTGATATATCAAGTGTTAATGTATTACAGGTTCACAGCTAATGCTGGGTTGCCCCTCTGTTCATGTACTTTTCCTGCATTAGGAACAAGTCAGTCACACAGGCAGTAATGAGTATTTATGCCAGTTTCTAAGAAGATGTATTATCATTTTTTTCTTATCTTCATTTTACAGGCAGGGAAATGGAGGTACAGAGCAGATAACAAAGTTATCCTAGAGAGTAGGGATGGCTCAGTGGTAGGTGGACTTGTCTAATGTGCTCAAGGCTTAGGGTTTGACTCCCAGTAACAATAACAGCCATAGCTAGTCGTTGTCAGCTCTGTAATCCTCAGGTTGCTCTGCAGGAGAAATTAGCTGAGAAAAGGATTCTGCATTTAATGATGGCTGGACTGAATCTCAGACTTTGTTTTAAAAGACAGTACAACAATTTCCTCTCTAATTGGTTTACTGATTTGGTGACTTGACCCTTTTTTGATACACATTCTTGTGTTTTTATGATAAACACCAGGCTTTTCTGGGGGAAATTGGATTACAAACAGCTCATGTATATAGCAGTGGGCAAGTCACAAGGGAGCTGAAGAGAAATGGTCATGTTTTGGCTACTAGAAAATGGGTTGTAGAAACTGCAGTAACTCTTGGGCTTTGAAGTAGCATGTGTGAAAGGTAGGTGAAACACCAGGAGGTGGTGCCACTTGCTCATGGTGGCTTGTCTCATCCTGGGAAGGAAAAGTAGCAAGGACCTTGGGACGTGGTCAAAGGGCTTTCGTTGGGAAATCCCACATAGACTCCATCCTTCAGAGTTGGGGCTCTTTTCTCCGAGTGCCTTTATCCTACAGAAGCAATTGAGCTTTCACCTGTCTTTTGTAGCTTTACTTTAAAAATGCCAATGCATAAGAAGCTTCTGTCTGCACTGTCAGCAGAAACCATGCTGTCTGTCTGTCTAGCCTCAGGCTGGGGGGCGGTGGCTTAGGAAGAGCTGGAGACTTCCCTCACTTAGGCTCAGCACTTTGGCTTTGCTTAAGATTCAGTGTATTAATTCTCACATCTTTCATGTTATTTCAGCACTTATGTTATTAACTATTTTTTTTTGCTTTTGTTGTTTTTTTTGACTTCTGATTTTTGTTTTGTTTTTTGAGGCAATGTTTCTTTGTGTAGCCTTGTCTGTCCTGGAACTAACTTGCTTTGTAGACCAGGCTGACCTTGAACTCACAGAGATTCACTTGCCTCTGCCTCCCAAGTGCTGGAATTAAAGGTTGTGCTACCACCATTCAGCTTTTAAATTGCCTTTTATTTAAGAATTTGTTGTGTTTTAATTCTCCGTATTACACTTTGGCTACAAGGCACATTAGTCTGACCACATGGAGAGGGATTTTATTTCTTTGCCATTTTCCTTGTAGTTGGTATATTACTCAAGGGCAAGGTTTTCTAGAGAAACAAAATGGTAGTGGTAGTGGTGTGTGTGTGTGTGTGTGTATTAACAGATTTTGTGGAAGCTAGATACATCCACACACTAATGGAGAAGGTTTTTAGGCAGGAGACTCACAAGAGAATTGTAATATAACCCCTTGGGCAGCATGCTAGAGAATCAGGAATTAATGTCTGCAGACTTCTCAATATTTCCCACTACAATCCTTTTTAGTATGAAAAATTCTTATGTACCTTTAGATAGATAAGTGTTCAAAAACAGTATATAATCAAACACATACTGATAGTAAATCATGGAGAAATTTATTTTAAAACAATTCCTGAGTATGTAAATTGTTTCAGTGTTTATTGAAAATGAAAGCAAATTTGCACACTAATGAGATACATGTGCTTGCTTATTTTACATATAGAAATCTTGGCTGAGTACTTGACACTTCAAGACACAGCATCAGCAATGTTTTTCGAGTGTACTGATACTTAGATTTTATATCTGTTAATAATGAGAATACTACCTTGTATGAATGCTAAGTACAAATGACAGAGATATATTTGGGGTCATTTCAGAAAGTGTTGGTAATACTGCCTTAATCTAAGTCAAAATTCATTTAGTAGCTTTTGAAAAATAAAATACAAAAAGCAACTTTTAAGATGAAACATTTTAGAATTAAATAACTAAAACTCAAAGACATTCAAATTTGATACCAGCAGCTGAAGAATTTAGTACTTACATATTCTGTCTTTTTGTTTTCTCTAATTAAATCAGAATTTTCTTAAGGCGTCATAACATTTTATGAGAACTGCATAAGTATGTATAGCTAAAAAACACTGCAATTTATTGCCTATAATCTCAAAACAAACTGTCTGATTGATTTAAAGCTATTATCTGAAACCAGTATTGGGCTAAGAACCCATTACTAGGGTTCATAGACCCTAGTAATGAAGCTACTAATTATATTGCTAATGGCTTCTTGTTATACCCATAGATCAATAAATCTCATTGATGAATATCAGCCCTCACCTGAGAAGCTTCTATTTGCAATAGATGGTAATTAATATAGTGGCCCACAACTGGCCAAGGTGCAGAGAGTGAGAGACTTTAGAATGTTCAGCCCTATGGGGCTTCCTAAGGTTCAAAGATCATTGACGCATGGATAGATACAAAGAACCATTATTTTCTGGACGCAGTGCAGGTACACCTATGAACTCACAGTGGTACATGCACAAAACTTTTGTAAGTCCTAGCCAGACCAAATCCTGGCATAGAGACAGGGGAGGTGGGCACACAATCCCACCCTTAGCCTAGGAGCTATAGCCAATTGTTGGCTTCTGGGAGAGGAAGAAAGAGTATTCTCTAAGAATATAGTCCCTGATAAACTGATAACTCTCTACTGGAAGATTATGTAATGAAGAATATTTGGCAGGGCATAGTGGTCTTGAAGGGTTAAAAAGAAAGGGAAAGGAAAGAAAAGAAAAGACATAAAACTGAGTGGGTGGAAAGGAAGGGTGGACCGGCTAAGTTAGATGAAGGGGTTGAATGTGATGATCAAAGCACACTGAAACGCTCAGAGAGCTAGTGAAACACCAAAACAATAAGTTGGGAGGGAGTTTTTTGGCACTGAGAAGAGCTGATGGTGGAGAGGAAGGTGGTGACCGCTATTGTGGTTACTTTATCCAGCAGCCTCAACCTCCACCCGCTTGTTGGGAGGAAGTGTTGCTACTAACATGTCTTATAAATTAGGACATTGATTTTATGTTCAGCTGTCCACAAAGGTCTGAATCAATCAGGCACCATGGTGGGAACATCTGCACCTGCACTGAGGAGGCTCGGCCATTAGTTCTGTTTTCTTTCCTGATAGTTCCCTCCCATTTTGCTTTTATTTTTCTGATTTCATCTTGTTTGCCTGCTTTGCCATTTGTAATTCTCTTTTCCTTCAAGAGAGCTCTGAACAAATCCCCAAAAGGGACACCACAGAAAGAGCAAAGCTTTCACAGTTATGTACATCACATGAGACCTTCCTTCGGTACTTGGTGGCAATGCCCTCCTCATCCTTGGTGCATCCCAATTGTCTCTCTTTAAAGGAAATGCCCACAGGCTGGGGCTACTGCATGTGGCATGATAATAATAGATATGACCAGTGGTGTATAAATAAACATATGCTGGTTGAATTGGCTTCATGGAATAACAGCAACTGGAGGTGTCCAGAGTCTCCATTCCAACAAAGCAGGTGGGATCAGTTGGTTTTGTTTTGTAGCATGGTTCCCCATGAAATGTCCTTAGGAGAAGCAATACTACACATTGGTCTCCTTCCTCGGTTACAGGGAGAAACGTAAGCAGTATTTCTTTGGTTCTTTCTCCTCTTCAATGGCAACTCCTCTGTTGTGGCTAATTCCTCACACACTCCTCTCCATACACAATGACTCTCATGTATTGCACTCTGTATAACTCGAGGATGCAGGTGGAGTAGGGAAGGTCTGTTCTACGTAGGGCATAGTATAAAGGTGGATCATTTGCAAACTCACCTATCCAGTCTTGGAAAGAAACTGAAACCAGCTTTCCTTATTAGTCAAAGTAGTAAGTCCTTTTCATGAAGATGGAAACCAGACTGTCTGGGAGAATAAATAGAAATAGTGTGGGAGGTGGGGATGGGGAGGGGGAGAGATTTGGTCAAAGTATAAAGAAGACTTGAAACCCATCACTATTTTAGGTCCTTAGTTAAAGTGACTTCGGCACCCGGCATGAAGAGTTTTTTAAAATTGAGAAAGGAATAAAGACAAAAACAAAAAACCCTGAAACTTTCAGTCTAGCAACCAAAGGAGACAAGAGTTCTGTCATGGTGGGTAGGTAGGCTCTACACTGCTACTTCAGGAGCAGCAAGAGTGCTTTATGTCTTGTGGTGATGGATTTAGCACCTTGACAGGCAGGAGCATCAAATCTTGCCAATCACTAAGCAGATTGCTTGTTCTAACATTCCTGAGCGGTGGAGAAAGCAACAGCTCATGCTTGCTTGGGAATCTGCCCTGCCATTCCCTTTGGTCTCTCTAGCACTCTAGCAGATACTCTTTCTGCCTTGTAGGCTAACCAAGAATGTTGCAGGCTAAGCAGTGGTGAGTCTTAGCGCTCATGAAGTAGTGAGCTGCTTCTATGAGGCACCAGCCAGGCCTCTTAAGATGCTCTTTGAACCTCTCACTTGCATTCTATGGTACCATGGGGGGGAGCACCACTAAATGAATCTGGGTCTGAGTGTGATGGGGTCTACCTGTTTTTGGAATCCTGACCCACCAGGATCATTCTGCTTGCTTCTCAATATGAGTCTGTCTGCTAGATGGAAAGTAACAGTGCACATTATAATTGAGCAAAATCAAGACTCCAATGTTTCTGTAGTTTACAACATAAAATAAGCCAAATAGTGGCATTTGAAACTTGAATTGGCTAGGACATCAGCTCAGTATCCATCCTAGAATCCTCTTCTATATCCATGTTGCCCTTTGGAATATGAAATCTGCAGGACATAGCTCCTTCTGCATTTCTAGGTTATTTAGAAAAGCTTCAAGGTAGTCATAGGAGTGTGAAGTAGCAAGGTTAGTTTATGAGAGAGACCATAAAAGAAAGACTGCATTTATAGTGGTTGTCAAAAGTTGTCTAAGTTCTTAGCAGTCAATTGCTAAATAATAGAACCACAACCCACAGTTAGATTAAACTAGGTCAAATGTAAGTTTACAGTATTGACTTGGCATAAATTAGGCTGGGGTAGCAGAATAAGCATAGAAGTGATGCTGAACTGGATGAGCAGTGTGGGATTTGGAGGTTTATTCTCTATGTGCCCCTGGTTATAAGAGGTCCATCACATCTGTGCTTCAGGAAGCAAGAAAATAATCAGTGGCACCATCTCCTGAATATCTAATATCTACATATTCAAAGCCTAGATCTCCCCATCTGATGCTCCCTAACAACCCTTTCTGAATTTCTCATCTATAAGCATCTCATAGGGATGCCATGAAGATTAAATATGACCTAACACTTGGCAGAGACCCAGAATATAGCAAAGAATTAAATAAGCATTGCCCCACATGGACAGTTTAATTAAATAGCCATTATTTATTAACCATAGGAAATCATTGCCTTTCCTGTTCTGTAGAGGAAGAAAGGGGAACTGGAATATTGAGGTGACTTCCCAAAGGTAGTAATTAAAGTTACTCCATGAGTCATGTAGAACATGCCCAAAGGCCCCTTTCCTTTTCTCTCACTTTCCTAGGAAGTAGTAGCTGAGGAAATCCCTTGAAGAGACTCAACAGGAATAGTGAGGATTGTCACATTGTGAAATTATTCCCTGAGGAGCCTGGCTCTGGTTAGGATAGCAGGTCAGTTAGGGTTCATCAGCTGATGCTCTCAAATGAAGGCTTGAGGTATTAACTTGAGGAGAACCCTGGAAGTGAGATGGAAAAGGACATGTCACAAGACACTGGGAAGGATAGCTCAAACACCGTGTTTGAGGGTGTGCATGCATGTTTGACAAGGGGGATGCAGGACTTGTAATTGAGAGAGTTGGAGAATGCCATAGAAATCAAAATAAGGCATGCCCATCATCTTGCAGTTTGAAGAGGTGTGAGCTACTGATACAGTCTTGTGGTTTAGTGAACATTATCTGTTTCTAGGAGAAGCCTGTGCATTTCCTGAGCTTTGAGAAATGCTAGCCAAGGTTGTCTCTGCTTATGCTGGATAGGTGCATGAGTTAGGCTGTGTGGAGTGTACACTCACTCTGTAAATGCCATCAACATTAGCTCATTAGCAATGGCACTATTTATGTCTAATAATCTACAGCATACAGTCACTCAGATCCCATTATGACATGTTCATGGGGTTCCTTCAATTTAGCGGCACCCATCTGTACAGGACAAAACTTCAACCTAAAATGATCTTAAATGAACTGAATGGGTATATGTGCTTATTGTTATTGTCAATTATTGCAAATATCAGCTTGAGACCTACAGTATTAACCATTTCAATTGTTTTACATTTGGAGTTTTAGTTTGAAATTATAGTAGATTTTCTTTTGTGAGCTTCAGCTATCCTTATATTGGAGGATTAAAGTCTTAGCTGAGATAGAAGCACAGAGGGCTTCCTTAGGGTCCCTCTGCATCCTAAATAAAGATATACTAAAATCTAGCATGCAGAGAACCCAGCTGTCATAAAAGACCAGATCTCAATGCCCTCATAGTGACAACAGCTAAGGCCAAGGAACTTTCATGACGGTAAAAACATCAGCCATTCATTTCATTAAGATTCTACCTTCCCAGTCTAGCCATTCTCTATGGGAACAAACCATTCATCCCAACAGTAGTATGGCTGAGTGCTCAGCAGAAGTGGATGACTGCCTCATTTCCCAGACCAACAGCATAGTTACAACATTTTCTCTACTGGTTGAACGACAGATATGCTCCCAGCGATTTCAAACATAACATCTAGTCTTAGTGTCACACAATTCTCAAGATGAACAACATTTTCTAATCCTCACCAAAAAGAAGAGAAATAGAAGAAATCAAAACATAGTCAGAAAAAAACAACTTCAAACCTAGATTATCTGGACTTGGAAGTCCTGTTTTCAGATACTAGCTCTCAGTCACATACAACTGTATGTGGAAATCTTTTGGTGTGCTCATGGTGGAGATATCTGTCTGCCACGTGCAGGGAGGTGTGACCATATGAGTAGGTTGTCTTTAGTGGAATGGAAGAAAAGACGCAGGCTGCTTTTGGTCTTGTCACTTACCACATTCCACATTGCTCTCTGGTGCTTTTTTGTCTTATCTTACAGATGGGAATGATGGGGAAACCCTAGGGTTTGGGGAAGCCACAGATAAAAAGAGTCAGGGCTACTGAACCACATACTGTGTGAAGAAGGACTGCCTCTCAGACCCTATCAATATCTTATGAACAGACATTTATTTGCATTGCTCATTATTACTTCCTGACACTTAAGAATCTGCTTATTACAGAATACTGTCACTAATCCCTAATAGAGTTTTGTTGTTGTTGTTTGTGGTGTGTGTGTGTGTGTGTGTGTGTGTGTGTGTGTGTGTATCTTGCAGGTCAATATAAATAGGTTAGAAGTCTATATATCTGCCCAGTCTCCCTCTGCCTTACTTTCTGAGATGAGGTATCTCACTGAGTCTGGATGACGATTGCATAGGCTGGCTGACCAGTGACATCCCAGGACCCTTCTGTGTCTCCCTTCCCGGCAGTACAGTTAAAGATATACTGCTAATGAGCCCAGTTTTACAGGACGCTGGGGATCCAAACTCATGCTTGCATGGCCAAATGAGCCATCTTCCAAGGTGCCTAATATAGAGATTTTTGAAAAATCAATCTATTTCCATTTTGATAACCTCAAATTTAAATGTATAGTTCCATCTATCATCAGAATTACAAGGCACATCAATCTATCTGTATACCATCAGTTATCTTTCTGTCCATCTACCTTTTTGTAATATATCATAAAATATTTTTCTATTTTATTTTGTTGCACAGTCACTGTAAATAACATGCAGCAATCACAATATTAGATTTTGGCAGCTGTTTATGAGTATTTTAGTGATGATTGATTCTTAACTCTTAGGGCAGAAGAAATATTGGTTCAGTTCATTTTATGTTGCTATAAAATTGTCCTGGGTGAATTTTGGTACTTTTAACATCTCTAGTGTTACTGCAGATTGAAATCAGGGCCTACTAGATGTCAATTAAACATTCACTGTGCTATGTGACTGCATTACAGTTCCAAGTACTTTGTAAAAGAAAGAGCCTTATTTATCTCACAGATCAAGATCACAGCATCATTAATATCTGTTTGGCTCTCATGAGGGTCCCATGGCAGGTGGTACCACAATGTCATGAGCATGTGAAAAAGAGGTAACATGATGAGACAGAGAGTCAGAGAGATCCGAGGAAGTGGCATCCTTTAGACCTCCCTTGAGAGAAAAACACTAACAGCCATGTATCCCCATGACCCAGTTATCATTCACCAGGCCTCACTTGGTAAAAGTCTCCCACCTCAGTACCACAACAATACAGCCCAAGCTTCCCCTGCATGAATGTTGAGAGATGCTCTCAGACCATATCTAAACCATAGCGGGGAGCAGTAAGATCCTCAGCTATGGCCATGCTGCTGCTTGCTCTTTTGGAGGTTTAAAATCGAAACAGTGCTTAGGATATGACTTAGCCACAGTTTCTTACTGAATTTTATTTTTGAAAGGCAATGCATTAATATGTTGATCTTTTTGTCAAATGTTTTGAGTGTTTGTGATAAGATGATTCACATTTTTTTTGGGGGGGTACATAAAGACAGCCTTTAGTATGGCTAAAACCACTGATGCTTACTAGAATCAGTTCACATGAAGAACTAATGGTTCATAGAGTATTTATCATGTGTCGGTCATTCTTCTAGTGACTCTGCAGAAATTTAAAACTCTTGGAAATAATTCCATGAGTACCCTTGAGTTCCGTTTATTTCATCATGTGGAAATTGAAGCATAGAAACATGTAGGAACAGCCTGAGATCATACAACAAGTACATGGTGAGGCTAGGCCATGAATGCACCCAACATGGCTTTGGGGCTTGCAATTTTGTCACTGTTTACAGCATTGCTATGAGAATATTGATGCTCTATAGTAATGGTATTCTTCCTTTTTCTACTACGTTATGTGAAATCAGCACAAATTTAGGAGAGTAAAAGACAAGAAAAATGATGGACTTCTGAAGGTGTGCAAAGAAGCAACAGTGTGGGCCAACACAGACGGGGCAAATGTTAAGGACTAGAGTGCTTGCCCACATGTTCCAAAAACTTGGCAGATTTGGGGTTACATCAAGGGAGGAGACAAGACCACACACTGAGTATCTAGAGGATGCTGATAGAACTCCTTGCAGTTTGCTGTTGTATTCTGAGGCCAGCCCCAGCCTTGCCATCTTTGAGTAGTCATAGGGAGAGAGGAAGTATGACAGACTGAGTGTATATCCCAGAGCATGTACATCTCAGCAGAATTTGGTTAAAAGGAAATGACTTTAATACCTAATATTGCCAAGTGTCAGTGTTTCCTCCATGCCTGGTAAGATGAGTGTCTGAAAAAAAAAAAAAGCAGTTTGATAATAAAGTAGTTGAGATACTGCATTTTTTCCTAAAGTTGATGGGGTATTTTAAGTTTGCATGCATGCAACCTGAGAGACACATGCAAACTCCAATCATATGCCATATTTCTAGGACCAGATCATCCAGTGTATCTTACTTTTTGCCATGAATATCAGGGAATTCAGGATGCTATAGACACTTACATATAACCTCACATATAGCCCCAAATAATATGATTCTGTGGTGACTGGAGCAAGAGAGACATTCAAATTTGGAAAATAACTAAATGTTTCTGGCTTGGATTCAGTAAGCAGACACAGGTGCTTCCAGCAAACTGATAGAACCAACCAATCTCCAAGGGCCTGTGCTGAGCTGACCCCTGAGTGGGTCAAAACATAATATAATCACATTTTTCCTTTGAACTAGCTCAGTTCCATTAAGGGAGAATTTGGCTCCCAAAGGTGTCACAATAATAAGAACAATCAAGATTGCCAGATTCAAAAGATGGTTTGTACACACATCACACAAATATGATGGCCTCAGCACTACTGTCTGAGGCAAAGAAGCAACGTCTTATAGTGGATAAAAGATTAAAAATCTGGAACTGGGGAAATAAAAATCAAAGGATGAGATATTTTAGATAAAATGGACTTTTGTAATCTTAAGATAGCAAAAAAACTTGGATTGGGTGCATCTGTGTCTGGGGTTATGATTAAAAAGTAACAAAACTTTTCCATTATCTAAAGTATATTAGAACAGTACAGCAACATGCAAAGTAATAGACTTACTCATTTCCATGCTTAGTGCATATGTCTGGAATACTCTTAGTTGTCCATATAATTATTTCAGTTCCTGAATTTTTTCCTGCTTAGAGATGATTGAAGCAGCATGTGAAAGCATGTGGTCCATAGAATTTCTATCTCACCTGCTTGTTATTTAGTCATGACCATTGTAAAGCTCCTGGGGAAAATATAGTATATTTGGACTTTATAATAAGTATTGATTATAAATAAGATGTATACCTCGTCCATGAAACAAGTGCTAAAGAATTATAAACAAAGGATAGAAAATGATATGTAGTATAGTGTCACCTCACATTGGGAATTAGAATAGATCAATTGAATCCACTTTTAAGATCATTATTAGCTTCCTGTTTAAGCTCTAGTTTATTAGCACAATTAAAATGAGTTTTTTCAGGCATTAAAACCAACCACTCATTACCTTTTCTGTTTTGCATCCTATGAAAGGAGAAAGTATGGGCCAAGGCTCAGAAAGGAAGGAGAATAATAATGAAAAATTAGAAATATAACTGGTGCATTTCTTTAATCCCAGCACTAAGGAGGCAGAGATAGGTGGATCACTGTATGTTCAAGGCCAGCCTGGTCTGTAGAGAGAGTTCCAAGACAGCAAGACAACCAGGACTGTTTCAGAGAGAGAGAGAGAGAGAGAGAGAGAGAGAGAGAGAGAGAGAGAGAGAGAGAGAGGGAGGAGGAAGAGGAGGAGGAGGAGGAGGAGGAGGAGGAGAGAGAGAGAGACAGAGAGAGAGACAGAGAGAGAGAGAGAGAGATTGAGATTGATTCTGTCTTCAAAAACAACAACAAAACCAAAACAGAAAAAAGAAAGGATGATGGAGGGAACAGACATTTGTATTATCTGATTAGCTTCTAACTCCAAGAGCAAATACTGCCCATCTCTGAGAGCTTGCATGCATGTGGTCATGTGCACACACACATATACACACACATCAGTGGAACATGCTCTTGGCCTCAGTGTTCAGGGCAGGGCTGGACCTGCCATGTGACTCTTCTATCATATTCCCTGGAACCCATCAAGGTCATTTGCCAGTCAGGGAAAGAACTGTGACCCTGCTTTGAGAGATGCTTGCTTGCTGACCCATACGTGAATCAAATTCAAGATCATGGCCACTATGATTCTGAAATGGCTCATCTAGCTCATTCTTCCTTTTCCAGGTAAGGGTGATTTAGGCAGTCAATGTCATCCTCACATATCACTTGAAGGGAATTATTACAATTGTACATGACCAATACATTTACAGGTTTAAATTAATATTGTAAACATATGAAAATGAGTTGTGAGAGCATGGTAGAGAATTTACTGTTATACAAAGCACAGAAGGTTTCCCATCCTATCCCTTTTTGTCCTCATTCACATGGAGCTTATTTGGTTTCTGAATGAACTGTGCACCTAAGACTGCACACCACAATTGAGACACTCTTTATGTTTTCTTTGTCCCATTTCTTAATGTTTTCTGCCCTCTGGTGGTGAAGTCAGGAGTCCAGCTGTGTTTTTCTTGGGAGTCTGAAGTAAAAATGAAATAAAGTCATCTCTCTGTTTTTCTCTGTTATGATGGGTGTGTGTGTGTGTTGACTCTGCTCCCCATGGAATCTAGGAGGATGTGAGCATTTGACAGTATACAGGGTTATTCTGAATTAGAGTTACGTCACTTTGCCAGACTCTACAGATACCCACACTCTGGCCATTTGGGCTTACTTTATTGGTATGTGTGTCTGTGTCTGTGTTTGTGTATGGGGGGTTACTTTTCTTTGATTTTCTGTTCTCCACATTAGGTTGTCTAGGTAATGAACACACACACAAAAAACCTGTGCTTACAAAAATAAGGGCAAGATTTGTCATAATTGGCATCTGATCTAAAGGTTGTATGGGCATAAGAGCTCTAATATAGCTTGTAGGTGCTAAGAACTTGCAGTAGGTAATTACAGAGAAATGAGGAGTTTGTGGTCTGTGGAACTGGCCCACACTCTTTAGAATAGAGATGACATTTATCCTGATCTCATTTCTCCACTTGCCTTTTGAAAACAGAAAGGGAAATTATTATAATTCCATGAGTACTTACTACCTGTGGGCCAAGACTTCTTTAGCATATCTTGTAACTTGGACAAAAATGGAGATTTCTGAAATCAGTCATCAAGAAAAATATACAATATATAAGATTAAACTAAGATCCTCAAAATCCCTGGGAAGTCATTCAGTTAATTTGCCAAACACTGTATTATTCTGTAGATTGTATCCTCTGATGATATGGACAATAATTTAAAAA
Source organism: Sigmodon hispidus (assembly GCA_004025045.1). Lineage (NCBI taxonomy): Eukaryota > Metazoa > Chordata > Mammalia > Rodentia > Cricetidae > Sigmodon > Sigmodon hispidus. The sequence continues at coordinate 153,499 of PVIH01001347.1, forward strand.
TTAAGTCAATGAAAGGGAGCATACTGATCTGGGGAAGAATTTATGTAATACATATGTTATTCTGTGTATTTTTAATGATTTTCATAATTTCAGCACCTGGGAAGCAGAGACAGATGGATCTCTGTGAGTTCAAGGCCAGTCTAGTCTACAAAGGGAGTTCCAGGACTGTTACATAGAGAAAGTGCTTCTTACAACCAGGTTCAAGAGAAACTTATTCATGTTTTTTCCCAGTAATTTTAATTTTTGTATTTATGTCTCAGTTTCTTTTGAACTCATGCTTATATATGGCATGAAGTATGCTCTAAATTATTTGTTCTTATGATTACTAGTTTACTCCAGAATTCTCCTTAGTTTGTTTTTTCCCAGTAAATTTGTGATGTATCTTTTATCATATACTATTCAAATGTATTCAGATCTAGCTTAGGGCTTTCTGGTACATTCTCTGGGTCTGCTTGTCCAGCCTTCTATCAGCACCATACTGTTCTAATCACAAGAATCTTGTAGTATGTTTTAATGTCTGATGGAAGTGGACTTTCTTCTATTGGTTTTTTTCTAGTATTTTCTTGGCTATTTTTGAGATTATTTTTCTTTGTTTCTCCATGTGGTTTGAATATTAAATGTGCTTATTTCTTCATCACATATTTATTGGGATAGTGTTAAATTAATTCACTGACTTAAAGAGTATCAACATTCATGAGACAAAGCCATGCTTCCCATAGTCCAGTAATGCTTTTGCCTTAAAGTTCATTTTTCTCATGAATGTTTTTTCTCATGTAGTTTGTCCAAGTTTCCTTTTAAGTATGTTTCTAAGTATGTAATCTTCCTCATTATTATTGTAAATAAGGGTTTTCTATTATTATGTCATCTATTGAATTATAATATATATATATATACACACATGAAATACTAATTCTGTATGTGATATTTTAGTTCTGACATCTTTACAACTTATTTTATTATTTGACTCAATATGTTTTCTTGAGCTGAGTAAAAACAAATGATTGTGTGAGGGTTTTAAATTCTGATTTATTTCTTATGGTAGTTAGGCAATTCTAAGGAAGGCAAGGAATGAATTTGCCAAGTCACAAGATAAGACATGGACAAACAACCTTTTAAATCAATTAACTACTCAGAATGGTCAAGGTTCAGGCTTCCCTAACTGTTCTGTTTCTTTTACTAGCAAAAGAGGAGACACACGCAGTTCCTTCCCTCCTCCTCTTGACTGACTCCAAGCCCTGTCTTAGGGTTGCTGCTGCTGTAGAGACACACCATAACCAGCATGCAGGCAGATATGGTGGAAAGGCAGCTGAGGGTTCTACATCTGGATTGGTGGGCAGCAAAAAGAGAAACTAACAGCAGGCCTGACTTGAGAATTTGAAACCTCAAAGCCCACCCCCAGTGACAGGCTTCATCTGACAAAACCACACCTCCTATTATCACCACTCCTTATGGGCCTATAGGGGAAGGGTCATTTTTATTCAAACCACCACAAATCCCAACATTAATTTGGGAACATAAGCAGGACAGCTGGATGAGGAATCCCCCTGAAGAGAACCACCAGCAAGCTTTAAAGATATAAAACAAGAGCTTTTGATAGGCATGAGATATTCTCGCTCATAAATGGATTTTAGACAAAAAGCAAAGAATACCCAACCTGAAAATCACAATCCCTAAATAGCTTGGAACCAGAAGGAATTTAAGTGAGACAGCCAAGGATTCTCCTAGGAAGAGAAAATGGAGAAGATCTCCTTAGAAAATTGGGACCATAACAAGTAGTAACCAAGGTGAGGTAGGAACAAATCATGAGAGAAGGAGATGGTTGAGTGAGAGGGGCAATGAAGAGGGAGAGAAAAGAGATGTATATCTTGATAGAGGAAGCCAATGTGGGGCTGGAAGAAGACTGGGTGCTAGGGAAACCCCCAGGAACCCACAGGATGTCCCTGGATAGGTCCCCAACCAATAATGGAGGGGATACCTAAACAGTACATCCCCTATAATCAAATAAATAATCACCCTAAGTGTCATCACAGAAGCTACACCCAATAGTGAATGGAGGTGGAGGCAGATATCCATGGATGAGCACTGGGCTGAGCTCCCCTTACAGCTGAAGAGCAGGGGAGAAGAGTCTTTATGAGCAAGGAGATAGGGAGAATGAGGAGGAATCCCACAGAGATGATGGCCTGGAGCTCTGGAGAGCGCATTGAGTCAAGAGCAGCCCCTGGGGAACCATAGGACAAAGAGCTAGGCCCTCCAAGGGTAGGCAACTGTCAATTAGCATGGGCAATATGTAAAACCTCTAGGGGTGGGATCAGACTGTGTTCCTATAAATGGGCTGGCACCTTGGAGCCCGTTCCCTGCAGAGGAGTGCCTAACCCAGCCTTGATATTGGGATAAGAAAATCGGACCTGCCTGGAGTGGATGTGCCATGCTGAGCTGACCCACCATGGGACTTCTGGCCCTTTGGGGGAGGGGATAGGGCATGGGGTGGGAGGAGGCTGAAGGAAGACTGGGAGGGATTGGGAACAGGGAAGGTTGGCTGAGTGGGGGGATACATGAAAAAAAGACCTTTTTAATAAAAAAATAAAATAAAAAAGAAATGAAAACTAAAAACAAAACAAGAGCTTCATATAACATTTACTTCATCGCTGGGTAGGAATATAAAATTAAACTTTCTGACTGACAAACTAATAAAAGCCGAGCTCAGGCTCACCAAACAATCTGTGTCAGTCCTTGTGAGCCTGAAGAATAAAAATGTCTCTGCCCCACTTAGCTGAGCTGTTCAAGGGATCCATGCTTGATTCTAAATAGAAGCAGAGTTTCTCCTCATGACCCCGCTTAGCTCTTCTGCCGCAGCTCTAGGCCTTCAACCAACATTACCATGTTGTATATAAAGTTTTTACTGGTGCCACATAATATCTTGGTAGAAGAGCAAAGCAGGAAATTTTGGATTATAGATCTTGTATCAAATCCAGCACACAGCAAGCATTTCTTTTATGTTTGTTGAGTGAGTGATAAATACATATTGTTTTCCAAAATTGTATTTCCTGAAATATATAATGTTACTTGTGTTATACACATGGACATGTGAGTCTTTTTTTTTTTTTTTAACTTCGAAAATGAGATTCTAAGATCATGTATTGAAGTACTTTCCTTTTTTCAGATTCACAATACTTAAATTGCTAGATGCACTGTGTGGTCATTTCATAAACATAGGGTCAAATGTTTTGAAAGTTTATACAGTTTTCTCCTAGTCTTAAGGAGTTGTATGTGGGGGATTTTAACAAATTGGGGTAAAGCAATACATTTATATAAACATACACACATATATGAATATGACATAAACATATACACACATGCACATGTATATACAGATATACACAAACACTCTAGATTTGCTGATTCAATCATTAAATTTCTGATCATAGCAGATGTAACAGGAAGTCAAGGTGAAAAGACCTTCATGATATCTCCTGCCTATTGCCCATCTCACTGAGCTGCTGAGATAAATGTAATAATGCTTTGATAAATGCTAATGAGCCCGGCCTTTGTGACTGATTTGCTTTATATCTACACCAGATAGTAAACCATTCATTTACCTCATGATCTTTTAAAGCTTCCTCTCCTGGGGGCCATGGCTCTTTTCTGAAAGATGGGTAAGGAGATTGTTGTCAGTATAAATAATTTATCTTCAGCCTCTAAAACTGCTCAGTTCAGCTTATGTGTTGTATCTCTTCTATAACAGGGGGACACCTTCCTCTATGGAATGCCTCTCAATGCTTGGGAGGGTAAAATATTCCCATACATCATCATGGATTATGTGTTTGGTAGGGCTCTGTGGTACCAGTCAACAACTTCAAGAAGAAAAAAAAAAAAACTTTGTATTGCTCGGACCCTCTGGGTGAAAGTACTGCATGTGTAAAGATGCAATATCACTCACACCACACTGGGGAAGCACAATATCCTATGCAGCTGGCAGTATGTCTATTCTGCAGTGGATCCAAAGGAAATTTAGTACCTCTAAAGGCATTATTGCAACACTCTTTGTGCTGGGTAGTGTCGTGTCAATTTGATACAAGCTAGAGTTATTTGAGAAAACCTCAATTGAGAAAATGCTGCCACCAGATTGGCCTGTGGCACATTGTTTTAAATAAGTGATTTGCATGGAAGGACCCAGTCCATTGTGGGTGGTGCTACCCTGGGTGGGTGGTCTTGGTATGTATAAGAAATCAGGCTGCATAAGTCACATAAAACAAGCCTGTAAAGAGCCTCTGTTTTAATTCCTACCTTTCTGTTTCTGCCTTGAGTTCCTGCCCTGCCTTCCTTCATAATGGATTATGAATATGACGTGTAAACTGAAATAAACCCTTTCCTCCCCAAGTTGCTTTTGGTCATGCTGTTTATCACAACACTCGAAGCCCTAGGACACTGTCAAACAAAGAACACTGGGAGCCATCTAAGTGACAATAACAAGATGAAGAATGAATACATTTTGGAATAAGTATTCAGTGGCCTACTATAGAAGTGAAAATAAGTAAATGAAAATTATGTGTACCTGAATGGGCAGCTAACAAAAAGTTCATGTTGAACAATCAAGGCAAGATAGGAAGACATGTGCAAGACATGAGGCTATTGTGATAAGGCTTAGGTATCCAAGGACATATAGATGGAAACATGGGAATATCAAATCCTCTCTGGAGGAGAAATATAAAAAAAGAGAATGAAGTCAATAGGTGGTGTGTAACAAGCTTAAGCCTTGTTATTTTATTATAAAAATGTACAGTAACCATAAAAAATGCGAGTAATAATGCTGGAGGAGTGTTTCGTCTAATCCTGTACAGGGAGGATAGAGGTATGGTAGGAATTGGGGGGGGGGTAGTACAAAGATACAGTGCTGATCTTTGAAGTTCTCAAAAAAATAAATAGATATACCATATGTTAAAATATTTATTTTATTCTAAGTACCCTTTTCTGTGTTTGAAGTATATGTGTTAAAGAGCAAAAAAACACCAATAACATGAAAATAAATGTTCCAAAGTCCTAGAGCTCAGAGGAAGAAGGATTAGAACCAGAGTCCCGGGTTGATTTGGGTTCAGGGTCCATGCTAATTTATCCTATTGTCCACATCAGGAGACATTTCTGACCAATTCCTCATTTGTCTCCCCAGTGAACCCTGCAGGGGTCTTCCTCTCTCAGTATTTACAAGCTCTATCACCTTCTTTATGTGCCTGCTATCCCAAAGCAATATGCGCCATTTCCCACCATCTGGAATATTGATCTGATCAGTGCATCATCGACTTTTAAGTAATTATTTAGTGAATGTAGGAATAAGAATGGGGTAGCTAGCTGGTGAAAGAACCAGGAAGCTGGCATTGGAATGTGAGAGAGGGAGAGGGAGAGGAAGAGGGAGCAGAGGGGAGGGGAGGGGGGAGGGGAGGGAAAGAGGGAGCAGAGGGGAGGGGAAGGGGGAGAGGACCGGACGGGAGGGGACGGGAGGAGAGGAGAGAGAGGGAGGAGATGATTTCACAGCTTCTAGGATAGGGCACAGAAAAAGAAGATTCGAAGAAGTCTAATGGCATGAGCATGGCGGGACTGTTAGGGTTTGCTGTGTTCTGAGTACATTGCC
>PVIH01001347.1:159221-242515 GCA_004025045.1 Sigmodon hispidus
AGAGAGAGAGAGAGAGAGAGACTTCTTCCATGTGGTGGGCCTCTTTTAAGAGAATGGGTGGGCACAGATTTACGTAGCCATGCCTAGGGGCATATGCACCTTGTTGGCTTTACTAAGTGGCCCCTAAGTGCCAGGAATTCTTCTCTCACCCAGCACCTTGTAGGGTCTACCATGTGGCATGCCGGATTCCTTACAGAAGTGCTAATTCATGACCCTCCTTCTGAAGCCCTGTCAAGTCTAGGCTGTTATTATGACGTTACAAAGTTGGGAAGCAAAGGAAGCAGGCTAAATAGCTCAGCTGGGCTTTGAACCCTGAAAACGTGCTTCCAAGTCCATGCTGTCTCCTGATAGCAGGAACTGAAAAGACAGATATTCAGTAAGAGTGCTCTCATCTCTTTTTAACATGGGGAGCGTTAAACATACAGATGCTTGTTATAATTTATTTAACACGGTGGAAGGTGACCTTGGCAGGTTGGAGCCAAGGGGGCAACCAGAAAGTCACAACACGTGGAGGATTTATTGAGGGAGTGGGGAGGGGAGTCAAGAGCTGAGGAGAAAAGCAGAAAAAGAAGAAGAGATGGAAGGCGGGCCAGAGGCCATTTTTTAAATGGGGTTTGGTGCATGCGCATGGGCACAGAGACTGTAGGACCCTGGGCTGGCTAGGTACCTGCCAGAATGTTAGCAAACACACGCGTGCAGAGTCAGGTAATGCCTGAATGCTAACAATGGTGGTGAAGCTTTAAGGTAAGTATGCTCTGCCTCTTTACGAATGGAAATAGGGACTAGGGAGTTCTGATGATCAAGAAGCCAGGGGATGTGCCTACAGCAGGTGTAGGGATTCAAGGAGGGGCTTGACTGCAGAAAGTCAGAAATAAATATAGCAGATAAGCAATCTGCTCTCTTAGTGATTCTAGGGTCATGTCTCTAAACTACCGTGGTTGTTTTTGCCTATACACAATTGACATGGTGGCTGTACATACGAAATGCTATTGTCTTAGCTTTACTTATCATTTTCTATGGAAAAGATCGCGGAGCATTGCTGCTGCTTTTGGGTATTTTCCTACTCATTCCACTGAAACCTAGTTGGTATTTAAAAGACTTAGGAGACAGAGAAGATGTAGCTGCTAGATAATCACCCGAAAGATGGCTCTGGAGCCTGAGTTGGCCTGGAGGCAGGACAGACCCTGGGAAACGGAGTGACTTAGAAGAGAGAATGGGCTCAGGGGTCAGCTAGCTAAAAGTAGGAAGCCACAGCTTCTGGTTCGTAGATAGTGTCAAGATACCTGTTAACAACCAAGCCTCTTCTGCAAACATCCATCATTATCCCCTTTCCTTAAAGCAAAAAAAAGAGGGCTTTGCCACACGCTCAGAAGTTTAGTGATGATCATTTTTGGTCAGTCCCCAATGTCACAGTGTCCTCTCTGAACTGCTCCTTTCTTCCTTCTTAGGTTCTTCCCATTTCCCAGCCTGAGCTCACATCTTTCTAATCCACAGAAGTTTGTCCAAATGTCTCCCTTCTCAGAACCAACTTAGGGAGCTGTTACCTTGTTCATACTATCTTTTGTCCTTCACCTTCCTACAACCCAAGTACCAATACAATTAGCTAATCACCCATGGTCATGTGAGATAATCATATACTGTCATGTAACAAACTGATCATAACACACAAGAGAGGTCAAAGAAGATGAAACACTGTATAGACAGAGTTTGCAGCTTCAAAAACAATCATGAATGCTTTTCTAATCCTAATATGTAAAAAAGTCTCTTGAAATGGATTAGAAGGTATCCATTTGGAAGGTAATCCAGTGTTTCTAGGCTTGTGACTATAAGCAAAATAAAAATAATCATTCTTAACACTTACCATTGATCCGCTGCTATGGGTGGTCTTATTGGGGATTACAGGAGCCATTTCAGACTACTGAATGAATGTCACAGAAATATTTGAACCCAGAAGAGACAACGTCTACCATGTAGGTCTTTCATCAGCCAATTGGTAAAGCTTATTTTAAGGATATTGATTTAAATTTAATTTCAATTTTCTCATCAAAAGTTCTTGCAATTCACCTTCATTTGGCAGTATGGATTGGAAAAATAGACCACAGCAAAAGCAAACGAAAGTCCACTTCCTATAGCGTTATCAGAAACTCCCAATTTCCCCGTCATTATTCTGTTATTAAAGAAGATCAGTTGGTTATCCAAGAACAGTAATGTGAGACTTAGCATCATTGTTGTGAAGGACGTCTTTAGTTAAATCTCTTTGTAAAGTGACTACAAGGCCCCTGGCAGGCCCATTTCCAACAAGTCTCCCTGGAACTACATTGCTAGAATTGTTCAACTAGAGTTTACTGTGCATGGGTGGAGGCTCTCTGTACTTACCTCTAGCTGGTTCTGAAATCTCAGAGGTGTGTGAGCTTCCAGAATAAGCACGTCTTTTGAGTATTTCCTTCTCCTGAACTGAATTGGACCATTCCACCCCTTTAGCAGCTTTCCCATTAGATCTAAGCCTTCCATTCACCCCTCCCCTCTCCCTCCTATCAGGAGGCGGACAAACATCACCCACTTCAGTCCATTCTAATTCTACTCACAGTAACAGTACATTTAAAGGACACACATTTATTTGTTTCAAAAATGTACTTTGCAAAAAGCTCTCTCAAGGAAAAGCATTCTCACCCTCTCGGTGCTGGTCCAAGGTGTACTTTTCTTCTTCCAGACCCATTTCTTCACAGATGACTACATTTTCTGTTGGCATTTCTCAAGAATGTTTGAGACCTCTTAGGAGTCTGAAGAGCTACCTGAGTTTGCAGGCAGCTTCCTGTGGGGGTCAGGACTTGCAGATTGAACTATTGCTTGTGTGCAGAAGATGGGCAAGGTGTTTGAGAAAACAGGAAACACCTGCCAATGTGTGATTTTATTACTGGAAACAGAGAGGTCCCCCTCAGGGGGCTCTAGATGCTTCTTGCTGCTTCCTCTATGAGTGTTCTTTGAGGCTGCTAAGTGCTCTAGAGACCAAGGAAAGACATGTTAATGGTGGAATTATGTATAGACTATAAGAATACCTATGAGAATGGTAGACATCCATAGCTTTTCTTGTTCTTCATTTTGCTGTAGAGATGACTGTGCATAGAAATGAAGTTGTGTGTTCATTGCAATGGGGAAATTCCAAGCAAATGAGAATTGGAAGTAACATATTTGCTATTATTGCAGATTCCTATAATAGAAACATGCTTTCACTAATTGATTAGTTTATTGAGGAACATTCTGTGTAAAACAGTGAGAGAACCCTAAGGAATATACTAGGGAAACACAAATGTGATGCATTCTTGCACCTCATTTTAGTCTTAAAATCACTTATAAGATGCCATATCTCAAATATGCATTTTAAGTTTTTAAAAATGTTCTATTGCGTTTTATTTTATCTAGTATGTGTGCAGGAGAGGGCGTGTATTCGGTCACTCTGACGTTAGAGGACAAGTTGCAGGATTCAGTTTTCTCCATCAAGTGGGTCCAGAGACTCAAATCCAGATCATCAGTCTTGGGAGGAAGCACCTTCCTTCCTGAGGCAGCTCAGTGTTTCATTTTTCTATTCTTGCATGTGTCTCTATGATGTTCTTAATGGAAACGTCACTCAGGTGAGTTCCCTGTTTCGAGTTTGGACGTTCTAAGCTATTGGTGGTAGATAGCCAGCTCGTGGTAGCATGGACTAGCAACATCTAGACTAAGCAATCGGTGTCCCAGTTAGCTAAACAGATTAACCAAATTGTTTGATTGAAGATATTACACCAAACTGCTACCTTGCAAAAAAAAATGTATGTGGCCATAGAGAAATGGATCACAGATACTCAAAGAGTGATTACCTATCATGCTGATTTGCATATTTTTGGTAACTATTTTCATACCTGGGGGTAGAGACCATGTGAATAACACAAGTAAATAATGCATTTCTCTTCTTCATATAGGTAGTCTATGAAAAATAACATAGACATACACATATGTGTCTTTACCAAGTCATTTTGTCTCTAAGCACTTCAGTAGGAACCAGGTGAAGTAAACCTGTGTGTCCTTTCAACATGTGATTTTTTGACATTTTAGGTTAGGCAAATCTCTTTCTCACTTTGTATGGAAACATGAGACTCAGAAAATCACCCAGTGAAGATGGGTATAAAAGTGACTCCTTGATGACAGCCTTGACATGCTTGATTTTCTTGGCAATCTGAACAAAGCATTGAGGGTAGAGGAATGGTTGTGCATAATCAGGAGAGGAGATCTTCTACTACTTTCTTTTGTTCATCCCTAGGTATAGAGCACTTTGAACAAATTTTGAGCTTGGGGACATTGGGGCCCACTTCCAGGGCAATCCTTGAGAACTGACATTACTAGAGCTGGATGAGATTTCAAAACTAGTTTGACCAGGTAAATTACACTTTTATTATATATTAAGCAAAGCTGGCAGGTGAGCCTTCTAATATTGCCAGTCTCCTAAGTTTGAGGAACTCTTCCTACATGTCTGTGGCAAAACTTCCTGGTAGAGACAGCCTGATCGATTGCTGCCCTGACCTTATCTGCACACTGCTTTTCACAGCTAAGCAAAGGAAACCCTAGGGTACTGGAGAATAAGGTCCACTCCTGTCTGACGGGGTCAGAGGCCTTGAAGGGCACTCAGTACACAGCATGCTCTTTCGGGTGAGGTATTGTAAGAAGAAACACCTCCTTTGATGCAGTACTTACCAGGATGGAAAAGCCTCATTTTCATAACATTTTAAAGAAAATGTTATCCATTAACCCAAAAAACTATGAACACCTGATCTTTGACAAAGAGGCCCAAAATATTCAATGGAAAAAAGATAGTATCTTTAACAAATGGTGTTGGCATAGCTGGATGGTAGTATGTAGAAAAATGCAAATAGATCCAAGCCTGTCATCCTGCACAAAACTCAAATCCAAGTAGATCAGACCTCAACATAAACCCAACTACACTGAACTTGATAGAAAAGAAGGTGGGAAATACCCTCCAAGGAATTGGCACAGGTGACCACTTCCTAAATATAACACCAGTATCACAGACACTAAGAATAACAATCAATAAGTGGGACCTCCTGAAACTAAGAGGCTTCTGTAAAGCCAAGGACACTGTCAATAGGACGAAACGACAGCCTACAGAATAGGAAAAGATTTTCACCAACCCTACAAGTGACAGAGGACTGATCTCTAAAATATATAGAGAACTCAAGAAAATAGAGCCCAAAACCTTGGATAAAAAAGTACCCCAATAAAAAATGGGGTTCAGAACTTAAAAGGGAATTCTCAGCAGAAGAATTACAAATGGCTGAAAGGCAGTTGAAAAAGTACTCAACATCTTTAGCCATCAGAGAAATGCAAATCAAAACAACTTTGAGATACCACCTGAAACCTGTCAGATTGGCTAAGATAAAAGACACAGATGACAGCCTATACTGGAGAAGCTGTGGAGCAAGGGGAACACTCCTCCATTGTTGGTAGGAGTATAAGCTTATTCAGCCACTCTGGAATGCAGTATGGCAGTTTTTCAGAAAACTGGGAATCCATCTCCCCAATGATCCAGCAATACCACTTCTGGGCATATACCCTAAAGATGCACAGTCGCATTCCAAAGGCATTAGCTCAACTATGTTCATAGCAGCATTATTCGTAATAGTAAGAACCTGGAAATCATCTAGATGCCTGTCAACTGAAGAATGGATTAACAAACTGTGGTACATCTACATAATGGAGTACTACTCAGTAGTAAGAAAAAATGATATCCTAAAATTTGCAGGCAAATGGATGGATTTGGAGAATATCCTCCTGAGCGAGGTATCACAAATGCAGAAAGATAAGCAGGGGATGTACTCACTCATTAGTGGACTTTAAACAAAAAGCAAAGCATGTCCAAGCTGCAAACCACAACCACTGAACAGCTTGGGATCTGAAATACCTTGGACAGGCACCTTGGATCCCACTCCCTCCAGAGGAACACCTGACCCAGTCTTAATGTTGGGGTGATGAAAGTGGATCTGCCAGGAGTGGGTGCTGAACTGAGCAATATTGGGACCTTGGGACCTCCTGCACTTGCTGGGGAGGAGATAAAGAGATGTAGAGAAGAGAGAGTGACTGGAAGGGGCGGGAGAGGGAAGGGAGCTTGAACAAGGACATACACAGATAAAAAATATGACTTTGTTCATAATAAAAAGTAAATAAAAAATTTCATTGGTGTTAAAGAAAAAAAATTCAAGGGCTAAAGCACTAGCCATGAAGAAAAAAAAATCTTTTTTTGTTCCTGTTTTTGAGACAGGGTCTCTCTACAATAGGCCTGGAACTCATTATATAGACCAGGCTGGTTTTGAATTTACAGAGATACAACTGCCTAAGCCTCCTGAATTCGGGGATTAAAGATATGTGCCACCATGCCCTGCCAAGAAGCAAACTAAGTTTTGAATTTGAAGGGATGCCCTGAGTGAGGGAAAACAGAAGGAAATGACAGGTGAACTCTTTCACTGAGCTTGTGGGCATAGCTGTATAAATGTCATGGTCCAAGCCCTTTGACAGTTTGGATTTGAGCTTCTCAAGATAAATATTGCCCATTTGTTGGTAGGTTACAATGAAAGGGAATAGAGGCTAAGGAGGAAGAAGCTGGGTTAAATTCCAGTGCTGTCACTCACCAATCATGTGGACTTGGGTGAGTTATTTAGCATTTTTGCAAGACCAAGTTTCCTTTCTTGTAAATGGAAGTAATTTCTGTACTTCAAACAATCATCACAAGAGCAGTTATGTAAAGCACACAGAACAGGACAATCACCTCCCTGGGTCCTAATGTTAGATTGGAGCTTGAGTCAAGAGACAGAAGATTGATGATGGAAAGATCACTTTTGTCCCTGGTATCTTGGATTCCAACAGTGAGAGATCATATATGCCCTGTCTTTGAATGCCCCTCAGATGGCTCCTTCTGAGTGACAGACCATCAACCCAGAGGCCATGTCACAGGTCTGTCTCCCACACATGTGAATTTCCCCAACTTTGCATTTGTTATTAGGAAAGAGAAGAAAATATTTCTTTTAAGGTTAGGATGAAATACAAAAGTGATCAGTTAGCTGCCAACTACATCTTAGTTTGTCTTAAAGAATATTTTCCACATTGTATAGGAGTTACCAAAGGTGCTGTCAGGAGCAGGTAGCATGAGGTCCAGGATTGACTCCATTACCACTTAGAAAATGGATAATCTGGGATACGATACTTCACTTTTCTGTTGGTTCTCCTTATATAAAGTACCAACAACAGTAGAATCTTTCTCATGGGGTTTTTTTAGAAGAACTTGGATCTATAGGGAAAAAAAACAGAAGAAGAGATAGAGAAAAGAAAAAGAAGAGAGGAGGAGTGAAAGGAGAGAGAGAGAAGGTCCTCAGTAAGTATCCTGTTTACATATGTCAGGGATATAGTCACAGTTTGAACAAATTTAATGTTGCTCCTACTGTGCATCAAGTGTGATGCTAAGCTTCAGAGAGAAAAGAATATTGCAGCTTACTAGTTAATTGGAAAGCATAAACAAGCATACAGATTATCACTAATTAATACAAAAATTACTGGAAGAGGTCTCAGGCATCAGGACAAGAAATTTGAATGTAGCATTTGGAAGAGATGAAATGTTAGGAATGAATGATTAAGAGCCTTCCTAACAAATCAAGCTATTATTTTAATTCTTATCCCGTAAAGAGCTCTGTGAGTCGGAGCTATTAGTAGACCATGTCTCCATCCTTTCTATGTCCATGAACTCCTGCCATCCTCCATCATATCCCTGGAGTTTTAACTCAGTAGAATTTCAATCAGTGAAATTGGGCAGGGCCAATGCAGGGCCGGCTCTGAGCCTGGATCTTAAGGGGCTGGGAGAAGGTGGAGGGTCCCCAAGTGTAATCACTAGTGGAGGTGTTCTCCCTAATCCTGAGCTTATGAGAAAGGAGGGCTCACTTTACCAGCTCTTGAGGTATGTTATCTAGCACTGAGTAATACAATCACTTTCATTTTCTGATCTAGTTTTGCCTGTTGAGTGTGAAAGTTCATTCTGAGTTTACTTCATGTTTGCCAAGGGAGAACTACAAAACACCTATGGTGGGAAGGGGGCCTCGAGCCAGCAAGAGGCTGAGGCTCTGCAAGTCTTCTAAGGATCTCTATCAAAGTTCATGTATCCTGTGCTCTTAAATGTTGGCTATAATAAAAACCTGCATCCTGAATTGTAGATGTGAGGAGAACTAGCTATTTAGACATTTTACAGAAAAACAAAAACCTTAAGATACAGCCTTAGTTCTGTAATTTCTCTTTTCTAACATGGAACTAATGGGATCAGCTTATATGTATAATGGCCACTATCACATCAGAGATGAGTGATAATATCTAACCTGGATCCAGACTTCCTGGCTGTCTTCAAAACATAAAGGAGGAAAGGAAATAAGACTTCCAGCAAAGACAAAATTGTACATTTCTACATCACCTTTTCTTTCTGGAAACTTCTGGAAAGCCTTTGTTTGTCTTGTTTAAAACAATACCTTTTATTTACTGTTTGAAAATGTTACACATTTTAATCACATCCATCTCTCTTCCTCTTCTCCAGCTCCTGCTGCTTAACCACTCCCAATTTCATGTATGTTTGTATTGTTTTTTCAAGCCTACCTAGCTCAGTGCTGTCCATGTGAATGGATGTGGAGCCTTTATTTGCAGCATAAACAGTTTAGGATCACACACCTGGAGTAACTGACTGTCCCTCCCTGAGTAGCCATCAACAGCTGGTAGCTCCAGAGCTAGGGGTGGAGCTTCATAAGTCCTGCACCTATCCATCCATGCTGGGATGTTGATTAGCTTGGTTCAGAGCAGGTCTTGTGCAGAAAACTATGTGGACTGAGTTGCTATGGCCCTTCATAGGTGCTTCTGGGTCTTAGAAACCACACTATTCTTCTGAACCTTGGGGGTAGCACGTGTGATACAGTTGTCCCATTTTGAGCTCTGCACTCCCTGCAGATTTACTCTCTATACCTTAAGGCTTTTGTTTTATTAAATGAAATAGAAGTTGCTTCCAGTCTTGGATCTTAAAACCAAAGTAAGCCTCCAACCCTTACTTCCACACTTCAGTGTGGTTGTTGGAGGTACGTGAACCCAATGTCTTTTACGCAAGATTGGAGATGGGGTAGTGACACCCTAGATGTTTGCCAAGCTATGAGGTAACTTTTTACTATGGTTGAATTTGTAGCTTCATTTGTTGGAAAACAAGCACAAGATTTTCTTACAAGATCTTCCACCATCCCTTTGGGTGGTAAACTTAAAAGAGTGTGGTCTCCTCTCTATGCTTCCTTCTACACTGCATCAAATGGTTTGGTTCTGGCCCCACACCGTAACAGAAAAGATAAAAAAAATGAAACACCCTGGTGAAGGAGGAAAAAAGTCTGCAAATCATCAAGCTGTAAAGAAAGGCTTGAGCACGGAAGATATTTTGTGGCCAAGCAAAGAATGTCTGTGGGACATTTCAGCTGTGCTTAAGTAGCTGGAGTTGGGGAGAGAATTCTCTTTATATGGTTTCAGGTGTCAGCGTTAAGAACATGAATTAGATAGAGGGATACATTTTGGTTTCATATGAGGAAGGAATGTCTTTGTCTCTCCCCCATATGACACAAAGGTGGTTATTAATGGACATAAGTCAGTCCATCAGGCAACCCAGGACATGTCCGGTTTGTCTCTGCTTTGCCCCATTTTATCCTTTTCTACATGGATGATCTTTGTACCACTGTAAAAGGATTTGTTTCTGGCCTGGCCTTGTGCTGGCAGATGGTTTCCTCTGTTACTGCATGGGAGACATTCCTTGTCACTGGATGCCCCTAATTTTACCTCGAGAGATGCAGAGAACTTGAAAGAACTCATATATTACATAAAAGGATGGAGCCAGTGACTTCTAAATTTCTTTCAGGATCAAAGATGATGTATTGTTCCAGTTTTCTTAACCTTTGCTTTTTCAGCCCACAGTTTGTATAAATCAAAGCACGGTGGGAATGCAGGGCTGTCCTTGGATCTCTTTGAGTTGGGGTTCTTCTGCTCACTCTTAATTCAACCGCAGACAGCAGCGAGCTGATAATGGAGCCACACGTGGAGTTTCAGCCTCTTAGGGAATAGAGTACATGCCACTGAACAGGTGGCTCCGATTACTAGAGCCGTGGCTGCCAGAGGGAAGTAAGCCACCAGGGAAACAATGCCAGGTAGCCAGGTCAGTCAGGAGTTCTCTGGAACATTGCCTGTTAACATGGCCCCACTAGGCCAGCTCTGTGAAGATTAATTGAAAAGAATTCCACAAAGCATAGCATGCTTAGTAGATATGCCTATCTTTTCAGAGCCTGAAGGTAGGTTTTCTTTTCTAAGGAAAAAATTGCCCAGAAAAGAAAAAAGGCCCCCAAATTGAGAGAATGCTTCTAAATGGCAACAAAATACACTTGAGATAATGACTTCTGAGATATGAATGAGTTTACGATGTCCCAATACAGGCATTCTGCCCTTTCCTAGCCTGTTCTCCTGGTACCTGGGCATGTCCTGCCCCATTCCAGCTGGAGTAGCAGGCCAATTGTTTGACTCAATAGCCTTACACTTTCTTTTCTTGTGCAATGACAGATATATGTTCTTCCAGCACAAGCTCATCCGACTTGAAGGAAAGGAAGGGTAAAGCGGAAGATGAACTGGAACATGTCTGCTTGGTTGCTGCTTTAATTTATTTCCATTAATACAATTCTCTTTTACATCTCTGACCACAGGGGCTTTTTTCCTGAAATCATATTAAATTAGGGCAGATCCTATATAACCAAAGCATACTATGGGTGATGCAGCTCTGAGCTATTTCTGGGAGCTGTCTCTTCCTATCCTTTGAAGACTAAGGGCTCTGTAATTAGCAAGCCAAGACTCTGCCAAGATAAGCATCTTGCTATTTTGATTACTATGACATGAAGACTGCGTGACCTGTGAATAAGATGCCCGGTCATCTTTGAGTCAGAGAGTTGCAGTATGGTTCTTGGCTCTTACTAAACATCGTGCCTCTGCAGAAGTAACAGAAAGTTCTGTTAGTCCTTGATTAGCATCACCATGAAACCCTAAGCATCCCCTGCTCCCTAGATGACCCACGGACAATATTCCATTTCTGTTTAACTTTTCTTTTGTGGAATTAAGCATTTAAGAAAATACCTTTGTAAAAATTTGATTGACAGGCACAGCACTTTGATTGTAAAATAGAAGAGCTTAGAATCACTTTGGGCAGTTTGAAAAGGTAGAAAATGAAGATTGGAGAGAGAAAATCAAGAGAAGTAAGAAAGTCTATAAGGCGAAGTAGACTTTGGAAAGATTC
This sequence comes from Sigmodon hispidus, assembly GCA_004025045.1. Classification (NCBI taxonomy): domain Eukaryota; kingdom Metazoa; phylum Chordata; class Mammalia; order Rodentia; family Cricetidae; genus Sigmodon; species Sigmodon hispidus. The sequence goes on from PVIH01001347.1 coordinate 170,596, forward strand.
AGGAAAATGAAAACCAAACTTGTCTTGGCTTGAGCTGTCTATGTGTTCTTCAAGGACAAAAGATAGCATGAACGTTGACCTATAAAAATTATCAAAATTAGGATGACTTAATCATCTATACCATTCCTAGGAACTTGAAAGGCAACCTGAGTCAGCACACTTCAGAGATACATGCACATCTGAGCTGGAGGAGGGACTTTCAGAATGGCAAATTATGGAGATAGCTTAAGTCTCTATGTAGTATGGCTGATACATGCAATGAAATTTTATTTAGTCATAAAGAAGTAAATTATCTCATTTAAGGATACTGGAGCCTGAGTGCTTCCCACTTGTTTTGCTTTCTTCTCAGAGAAGCAGACACCAAGGGGCACCCAACCCAGAGCCCAGTCCCAAGGACACAATGACTCTATTGCTTCAAAGGAATAATATTGTCCCAGACAGAAGTTACAAGCCTTCAGTTACATCATCTCATCTGGATATAACATCTAGATGTAGTTAGTAACCTCTGGACAATTATTATTATTTCTTTTTTTCAAATAGAACTCCAGACCACATGGCAAAGTTCCCTGAAGGGCTTTGCACTAAACACTGCAGATGCATTTGCTATTTTTCCCCTCAGTATGGTCTTTCTTCCTTCAGGACAGCCCTCAGACCTTGGGTAGATTTCTTAAGTGACCTGGGACATGCTACTAACTTTGTAATGTTCTCATGAGGAAGGAAAAGCATTACATACAGAATACGTACCAGCTCTAAAATTGTAGCACAGTACTGAACATCAGTTGAAATTGTAGATGGATGTGCCACATGCTTATAGCTTAGTATTTTGGTAGAAAAACATTAAAAAGGGAAATAAAAATCACCCTTGACTCCATTATTTCATGGGTCTACTGGAGAGCAAAACCTGCTCCCAGCTGTTTTCATGAGGCCTCCAGTTAAGACTGGCTTTTGAACTATTAAGCACCTTAATTACAGTAGTCCGTATACACACGTACACTAGAGTAAATTGCAGAAACCATATATGGCTCATAAACCTTAAAATATTTGCCATCTCTTTTTGTTTGTTTGTTTGTTGTTTTAAAATAAAGATTGTTGACCCCAGTTGAGAAATAACCATTTTTATGTTGGTGCCTTTTCTTCCTTCTTTCTTTCTCTTCCGTTCTTTTCAGAACTTCTGCAAACTTTAGCTGTGACATTAATGTAGTTTTGTAACTTGCATTTTTTCTTTAATATCACATCATAAATATTTCCTCATGCCGTATTTTTAAAGAAAGCATATTTTTAATTATACAAGCCAAATATCAATAATTACCTTTATGGAATAAGACTCTTAATAGTTAATCTTAATATCCATGGACTCAGACTTTTCACAGGATGAGCACCAAGTCATCTTAAAAATATTTTAATTATTTAAAAGTATGCGCAAATTTTCCCATCATCCACTTTAAGCATTCGGGTGCTGTATAATCTTCACCAACACACAATTCTAAGCTTTATCATCTTAAAACATGAATCTTTGCACCCACCAAAATATTCCCATTCTCCCCTCCCCACTAAAAACATAATTTTATGGTCAGAAGTACTCTTTAAAAATGTATTTGGCTCTTCATTTGGAATTTCTCTGTCATTGTTGGACACGGATGCTGTTTTTTCAGTGGACTTTTATGTCAAGTACATAAGAAAAGTAATTATAGAGAGATAAAAGAATTGTCACCAGTGCTTGGGACAGCAAGCACTAAAATTTTGCTCTTTTTGCTAAAAGTATAGTCATAAGTCAATTAAATGACACTCTTAGGTTTAATAGAAAGTTCTGGAATTGTGGTTAAAATTCTGGCCTTGACTTAGCATTTAGGTTTAATCATATTGAGTCTTCATGCTCCTCTTTATCAGAGAACTGTGTGATGTGAAGTCATTGCAGGGATGTGATGCTCAAAGGAGATGTGGTATGTGAAAATCATTTCAAATATCTATCATATGCAAATATTAGTTATTATTATGCTGCCAAAGCTTATCATAAAAGTTGTCAGTTATCAGAGATGGAAATATTTGGGCAGTTCTTTCTTGAGTGGCAAGATCATTCATTTTAGTGAAATAAGGGCAGAGGACAATTTCAGAAGTGATTTTTTAGCAGCTCCAGTTTTCCCTGGAAATTTCCTATTGTCCTGGGATATTGCACAGTTCAAAGCTGAACACTTCTGCATGGCATTTAATTAAAATGTAGTCTGAGCATGCTATGTGAAGAATTTTAAGGAGTCCTGCTCCAGCAAATGTGCCTGAATGTTGGCATTATGTCTTTTTATTGTTCATTTTCTTGGTGAAGAACACAGATTTTATGACTTTATATATATATGTTTTAACATTCTTATTTTTGAAATTATTGCCCATCCTATTTACAGTGATTAGAAAATATAAATGCAGAGTAGTTTTAAGGTTAGTGAGATCGTTCTGGGGGTAAAGGTGCTTGCAGCTAAGACTGGCAACCTAAGTTCAATCCTTCCAAACCTCCTGATAGAAGTGAAAACTGACTCCTGCTGGATGTCTTCTGATCTCTGTGGGCAGCAGGGAAACACACACACACACACAAAACACACATAAAACACACTCACATATAACACACACACAACACACATGCAACATACAAAACATACTCTACACACCCACAACACACATAAACACATACAAGCACAACATATCCACAACACACACACAACACATATATAACACACACACATACTACACACAACACACCCACAACACACATACAACACATACAGTACACAACACACCCACAACATACACCCAACACACATACAACACACAGCACACACATACAACACACATATACTACACACAACACACCCACAACACACATACAGCACATACAATTCACAACATATCCACAATACAGATGCACGCGCACACACATACACACAGACAACACATATCATACTGTAGTTTAAAAAACTTATTATTTTATCCATCTTTATTAATTTTAGTTCTCAGGTATCTAGTGATATAAATTCAGGTAAAATAATCAAAAAAGTGTTTCATTTATAAGTAGTACTCTTTTAAAAAATCTCATCTGGATAGGTAAACAAACAGATCAAGAATTCTGTGAAGTGTGGTAGATCTGCCAGTCTATCGATTACCTACATCATTCATCCCTGTTAATAAAGTATACTGGATAGTCTTTTTATTCAACTGTTCTCTAGGTCACTGTTGCCCCATAGCTATGTAGGAATTCAAACTGAAGCATCACGTGGAGACAATGGCGGTTTGGACCACTGGAACCCTCAAGCATCAGATGGGACAATGGTAGTTTGGACCATTGGGACCCTCACGCATTATATGGGACAATGATAGTTTGGACCACTGACCCACAAGCATCAGATGGAGACAATGGCTGTTTGGACCACTGGAACCCTCAGTTAAAGGAAGGAAATTTAATTTATGTCTTTAAAAGTTTGCAAGAATCTACCTAGAAAAATATCCAAAACCATGAATGCAAATATGTGATAGAAGAGGGGTATTTATCCATGAGGCCAGAGCAAGTATGAGCCTGATGCATGTCTTTGAGTGAAGCTTTAGAGATCTGCTTTTGCCCAGGCAGTCTGGAGGTGCCCCTCCCCCAAAAGGCCTCTACTTTCACTCCATCTGACCTCTGCATGCCTTTTGCCCTAGTAAAGATTCTCCCTAATGATCCTGGAGAGAGAAATAAATATCTCATGTGTGTGGGTGTGCATGAAAAAGAATGACCCTTTAGGCTCATAGATTAGAATGGTTGGTCACCTAGGAGTGGCACCATTAGGAGCTGTGGCCTTGTTGGAGTAGATATGACCTTGTTGGAAAAAGTGTGCCACTGTGAAGGTGGACTTTGAAGTTTCTGAAGCTCAAGCCAGGTCTAGTGTGTCCCAGTCTCTTTCTGCTGCCCGAGGATCCAGATGTAGGACTCTCAGTTTCTTCTCCAGCACCATGTCTGCCTGCATGCCACCAGGCTTCCCACCATGATGATAATGGGCTAAACCTCTGAACCTGTAATTCAGCCCCAATGAAATGTTTTTCTTTATAAGAGTTGCCATGGTCATAGTGTGTCTTCCCAGCAATAGAAAAGTGACTAAGACAAGCTTGCAGCATCTATGCTTGACTAATGGCTGTCCTGCTGAAGCCAGAGTCGCTCAGATTTCAAGCTACTGTTGGGGGCCATAAGCCAGGAAGATTTCCAGCAAGTACACAAATAGAACTTGGACCCCAGAGATAGGCCCTGGTTTCTTTCAGTGAAGACAGGAGACTCTGGCAGCCAGCTAACTCCCTGCCACTTTTGGAGCTCTTTCCTTTTATTATGTGCAAACGTGACCAGGTTGGAGGGAGACCAAGCTGGCTGCTGGAATCATGCTGTATACAGGCTGCATCTGGGAGTGTGTCGGTCTGACCTTTTTCGGTCTGGATGGCTGGATGGATTAACTCTCACCTTAGCCATGAAGCAAAGAAGTTTCAGAGAGCTGTTCAGATAACAAACTGCCCAGATAAGACAGCATTTCGTCTCTGACCGAGTGACAGAGTGCTGAGTTGTGGCCAGATAGTTGATAATGTCTGGGAAGCTCTGAACAGCAGGCTGTTCTTTGAAGCACATTTAGCTGGTGTGGGTAGAAAATGACAGGAGTTAGGTAAGCATAAGAGAGCTTGGGAAAGACTTCAAAACTCACATAAACTTTGTTGAAACCTTTTTCTACCTTTCCATCCTCCCTCTCTCTTTCTTTTCTTGTTTCTTTTTTTCCTCCTTCAATTCCTCTAGCTATCCTTCCGTCCCTTCTTCTCTTCCATCCTTTTCTTCTTGGATTGTCTCTTGTGATGCTGCAGTGATGTGGCCCAGACTGGCTTTGAGCTTGACAGATCACAATCCTTCCACCTCAGCCTCTTAAATACTAGGCTAACTGGTATGTACCACTGTACCCAACTTCCTGAAAGTTTTATTTATTTAAACTCATTGTATTTGCTATTAAATTCTTGGATCAGACTCCCAAAGTGTGGGTGTATATCCACTTAAAATAAAAGTAAGATTATGATTTGAAAAAAAATAATTTAATATATATTTAATTTAATTGCATGCTTCTTTTTATCTCCTGTAGCCTCTATAAATAAACCTTTCTGAAAGAGTCATGCCATTTTTTTTTTTTTACCAAAAGGCTCCATACACTCATGAAATGAGACTATTGTTGGAATTTTTAGGAGAGGCCCCTGGCAGTCAAAAAACCCTTGTTTTCCTTCGTCTTCCTGGAGTCTCATTATTTTCCTTTTGACTGCACTTTATATTCCTTCATTACTCTATTGTGGTGATATTTTGTGTATGTTCTCACAAATAAACTTTGTTTGAAGATAAGAGGAATAGAGGGCAATCTCCCCAAGGACCCAGAAATATCACTTCTGGGTGTATACCCTAATGATGCACAGTCATACTCCAAAGGCATTAGCTCAGCTATGTTCATAGCAGCATTATTTGTAATAGCAAGAACCTAGAAACAACCTAGATGCCCCTCAACTGAAGAATGGATTGACAAACTGTGGTATATCTACACAATGGAATACTACTCAGCAGTAAGAAAAAATGATATACTAAAATTTGCAGGCAAATGGATGGACTTGGAGAATATTCTCCTGAGCGAGGTATCACAAACTCAGAAAGATAATCAGGGGATGTACTCACTCATTAATGGTCTCTAAACAAACAAACAAGAATAAAACCAAGCATGCCCAAGCTGCAAACCACAACTACTGAACAGCTTGGGATCAGAAACACCCTGGACTGACTCTTCGGATCCCACTCCACCTAAAGGAACACCTGTCTCACTCTTGAGGGAGGGGAGACAAAACTGGATCTGCCAGGAGTGGAGACTGAACTAAGTAATATTGGGTCAGTGGGACCATGGGACTCTCTGCTGCCTCTCCAGGGAGGGGATGGGGAGTTGTGGAGAAGAAAAAATGATCTGATGTGTCGGGAGGGGGAAGGGACCTTGAATAATGATATACAGGGGTAGAAAGCATGACTTCTTTGTTCATAATAATAATAATAATAATAATAAGAGAGGAATAGAGGGGCCAGTCCCTAGAGAGACTTCTTATCTCTCCCTTACCTTAGACCCATAGGCCTGAGCGCCTGTCTCCTCTTGCCTTATAGTCTTTTCTCCACCCAGCCATATCATTTCCTGTCTCAACCTTCCTAGTGCTGGGATTAAAGGTGTGTTCCACTACTGCTTGGCCTCTATGGCTAACTAGTGGCTGGCTTTGCCCTCTGATCTTCAGGCAGGACTTATTTGTTACAGCAAACACAAAATATTGCCACATTAATGCTGTGAAATAATGCTCTTGTACACTTTAAAGATTTGCCATTTGAATTGGTTTAATAAAACGCTGATTGTCCAGTAGCCAGGCAGGAAGTATAGGTGGTGTGACCAGACTAGGAGAATTCTGGGAATAGGAAGGGTGCAGTCAGGAGTTTCTAGCCAGATGCAGAAGAAATAAGATGAGAATGCTATCCCGAAAAAGGTACCAAGCCACATGGCTAAAAATAGATAAGAATTATGGGTTAATTTGAGTATAAGAGCTAGTTAGTAATAGCTGGAGCTACGTGGAGAGAAGGGGGTGCACTTTATAGTAGAGTAGGGTTGTACTTTATGAAACATACTACAAAGTGTGAAAACAGATGAAATATAAACCTCTTCCCTTCTTTGGCTAAGTACATTTCATTTGCCATTGACTGCAAGTACAAGGCAATTCAGCAATTTGAAAGAGCATCCATGCTGATGTATCCGGGATGGGAAAGTTTGGTCCTGGCTTTGGTGTCATCAGGGAGACTCACCTGACTGTCAGATGTCACTAAAATATCTTGATAGGTGTTAACACAGTAATTCACACCAAGTCAATACTTGTATTGTCTATAAAGCAACTCCTTGGTTGTAGCCCCATCCATACTTGGAGTGGGATTATGTTGTTACATTGTAGATAATTGTCCCACCTACTAGTTTAATAAAAATGCTGATTGACTGAAGACAGACAGGTGGGGCTACGAGACTAAGAAAACTCTGGGAACAGGAAGAACAGAACAGAGATGCCGTAGAGAAGCCAGAGAGAAACCAGCAGAGAAGCCAGCAGATGCAGAAGATAACCAACTATACTGCTCTGAGAAAAGGTACCGCGCCACATGACTGAACAAGATGGGAATCATGGGTTATTTTTAAGAGTAAAGACTTAGCAAGTTATATGCCTGGGCCCTAGGCCAATCAGCATAAAATTAATGTGTCTGTGTGTTTCTGTGAGACTGTGGGACTGCAGGACTGAAGGTCTGGATCACAGGCCCGACAGACAGAAAACTTACTACTACACACATCCTCTAGCCCTGGTGGATAATAATACAACATACTAGCTATAACACAATTACATAGGAGTATAGCATATTGTTACTAGATGTACTTCTGGCTCCCAGGCTATGTATTTCCCCAAGTATTTGTCTCACCACAGTAGTTCCATTTGTTTTTGATGTGGCAGTCAGATAGGCAAGGGAATTAATATTTCCTGAGATTTCCCCCAACTAGTGATTAGTGCGAGTTGGTGCATAAGTACCCTGCCTCCCTTGCACCTAGAGGAACATACTTTCTCTTGTTTTGCAGAATTTCTTGCAGTGGAACTGGGATCACTATTACATTGCTACTCTTTTTTTTGTTTTTCTGTTTCTACATCGTTCTTTCCTGTGTCTCACTTCTCCAACCTATTCCTAATATTCCTTCTGAAATGAGTTACTTGTACCCCAATGCTACCTCATAGTTTGCTTTGGAGGGGGCTGGAGCAGAAACATCAGTGATGCTTATTCATTGGCAAAAGAGTTTCACAACAAATCACGTGATATCCAACTTCTAGGAGGCATTCTGTTGTGGGTTAATATCTGCAGTAGGTTCAACAGTTCAGTATTTGTACCAAGTAACATGGTCTTATCCATTGTCTCAGTTTTTGTTTTTTACTGGTATCCTGAAGTATCTGTAGCACCTCAAAAATCAGAACAAAATTCCATGTATAATTAAGTGGAGTCCATGCTTTCTTTCATTTTTTTTAGTAACTCTGCCTTGTTGGTTATGAAAAGAAGCACTATCCAGGTTCACCCACAAGGTCACCTTTCCATCATCAGACCAATAACTTCCAAGTGGACTGAAATTAGAATGCCTGGTTCAGATAAATTATGATTTATTCCTGGTCAGAGTCCCTCTCTGAACAAATCTGGATTCTATTAGCTGAGAAAAAGTGGAAATGGCTTGTATAAGCAGTAATAGACAAATATCTCACACAGAACCCTATCAATTATGCTGTTTATCAATATCATGCTGAATATATGAGTTTCCAGTCTCCATATGACCTACTTCAAAGCAGTCGCCTATTACCAGATACCCAAGGGCAATGCCAATATGGGAGCAAAACCACTCTCCTTTGCTCCCACAGTGACTTTTGTATGCCTTTCTCTCTTTGGTTTTTCTTCGCTTAATATTGTGTGTGTGTGTGTGTGTGTGTGTGTGTGTGTGTGAGAGAGAGAGAGAGAGAGAGAGAGAGAGAGAGAGAGAGAGAGAGATACTAAACACTGAATCTAGAACCTTGAATATGGTAGGCAAATGTCTACTTGTGAGTTGTATCCTAAGTTCTTTATTTCTTTTCCCTCTAACATAGGGTCTAAGTTGCTCAGGCAGGTCTGGAACTCAGTCTGTAGTCTAGGAAGGCCTTGAACTTGTTTGTAGTCCTCCTTCCTCAGCCTCCAGAGTAGCTAGGATGACAGAGTACAGTCCAAGGCCCTGCATAAGACACCATCGCTGAGTTTGTTTCTCAGTGTCTTTCTTGTGTCTTAGACAACATTAGCAAATCTATTTTTGATTTAATCCATTTTTCTATAGCTGCCATCTAACTAGTCCTTGCTTATAAAAGGGGTGCTGCACAGCTGATAGAACCATTTGTGTGGGTATAAGAAGACACAACCCCACCCAAAACAAAGCTATTGGAAGAAACTTGTTAAATGAAATCGAAGGCCAACAGCATTCAGTAGAACAAAATCTAAGCTTGACCTAGATACCACAAATAATTCCTCGAAAGGATGTCTCTATGGAGTCCCCTGGGAAAGAACTGGACTTTTAGCATTGAACACTGCCTCCCACAGATGTAACTATTGCTCTTAAACTAGTGCATGCTGATTGGTTGTTAGTAAGAGTGTATTTAATGGGGTATCTGCAGTGTATAAAAACCTTACATCTTTTTTTGAGGACATTTATTGGTTGAAAAAGAAATTAATGAATCAATATTCCTGTTAAGATATTTATTCTTAAACTGCACATGGCATATGAGAACAAAATATTCTAAGCAGAATTGACACCATCAAGAGATGGATATAGAACCTTGGCTGGTCATATGGTCAACAAGCATGCCATTTCTGCTTTTCTGAGAGCCATATACAGCAATTTGAGGATTTCAATATAAATGGAAACTCAGAAAATCCACTTAATCTAAACTAGAATCTATTCTGCCCCATAAAACTTTATGAAGCAGACACAGTTAATTCAGATAATTCAATATTTCGTACTTTATAAATCTTCGTAATGCTCCTTGATAAGTCACAGAGAAAATCCAGAGAAATAACATATCCCATTGTTTTGTGTAAGGCAATCTCCAGATGGCTTCCTGCTTGCCAATGTCTTTCCCACATTCAGGACTTGTATTCTGTGACCCACTGAGGGTTTTTGAACAGTATTTTGACATGCCTAGATCTAGATAACCCTTGATGTCTAGGACTAGCTCTCATAGCTACAGTAAAAAGCATCCATTAAAAATACTCTACAGGTGGTGTCTTCTGGGGAAACAGTTCTCGAGTCTTTCCCAAGTAGATGTAAGTGAAGTGTGTACTTAGGCTAAGGAAGAAAGCTCAATTAATTATCTTACCCTCCCTCTCCCATTCCACCAGTGTCACCAGTCAGCTATATATGTCTGCTCTTTCCCATTTGTGTTCCTGCCAAGCTCTAAAAGGCCACGTGCTATCTTCAACAATTTCACAAGCAGGGGGCCATGTCGACAATGAGAAATACTTTTTAATTTACACAAATGCCTATTGATTATTCCATATGTGAAACATGATAATCCATTTATCATTTACATTACACTGGGTAAACAGTGAATACTCAAAATTCAATATAGTCTTATTTGACATTTTTTTTAAAGGGGAGCTGGCTATGCTGCCCAGGATGGTACCAAACTCATGATTTTAAATAGACCTTCTTAGTAGTTGGGACTATGAGCAAACACACCCAGCTATTTATTTTTAAGTTAATGTTACATTAAGATTTATTAAGTACTTAAAATCATGCCAAAATTCAGTCCCCTCATATACATATGAATGTGTTATTGGCAAGCATGTGTGTATAGCACATACATGCCTGGTGCCTATGAAAGCAAGCACTTGCTCCCTTGGAACTGGAGTTATAGATAGTTGTAGACTGCCCTGTAGGTGATGAGAACAAAATCTGGGTCCTCTGTAAGAGCAGGAGGTGCTCTTAGCCACTGAGTCATCTTTCTACTCCCCAAATTCAGTCTTTAAAAACAATTTGATTAGGAGGCTGGGGGGACAGCTCAGTGGTTAAGAGCATGTACTGTTCTTCCAGTGAAACTGAGTCTAACTCCAAATGCCCACATCTGGCAGCGTACAGCCATCTCCAGGGGAATTTACACCTCTGGTCTCTGTTGGCACCTGCACTCATGTGCGATACCACACACAGGCAGACAGACATATGCATAATTAAAAATATATTGTAAAATATTTTTGGGCCCATTTGGGTCAGAAGTTTGGACCTTGTCTGTGGCGGCTTTTATCCTCCAAAGAATGACTCAGAAATTATATTAATTTCATACTGTTTGGCCTATGTCTCAAGCACATTATTAGCTAGCTCTTTCATCTTAATTTAACCTATTTCTAGTAATTTATCTGCCACATGGCCCAGCCCATGGCTCACCTCATTTTTTTGGGGGGGGGGGGAGCTTGATGGAGACTGACTGACTCCACCCTCTTTCTACCTGTCTCTACTCTGATTTCCTGCCTATTGCTACGGTGCTCGCCATGGGCCAAAACAGTTACTTTATTTACACTGTCACATACAAAACCCAGTCCTACCACAATATATAAATTAAAAAATAATTTTGATCAGAGAAAAATTAATATTTAGTAATTATAAAATATATTACTTCTAATTATGACAGATATCCTTAAATATATCTGTAAAAAATTTCAAGGCTATGGAAATATTTTAGGTTATTTTCCCTTTGTTTTATGTTTTGATGAAACTATAATCATTTTTTTGTGTATATGTTGATGTGGTATGTGCATGTGTGTATGTATGATCACATGTGCATGGACATGCCAGTGTGTGTGTATGCAGCTGCTTGTGTGTGCACTTGATGTTGACACTGGGTGCTTTCTTTAATTGGTCCTCTCATTATTTGCTGCAAAAGGGTCTCCTGTTGAGCCTACAGCTGGCTGATTCAGGCTAGTTTAACTAGTTAACTTTCCCCAGGGATTTCCTCTCTCACCCTCCAGAGTACAAGTATTGCAGGTGGCCAGTGACATTGCCTGCCTGGTTTTCACATGACTACCAGTGATCCAAACTCTGGTTCTCTAATATGCGTGAAAAGCACATTTATTTACTAAGTATTTTTTTCCAGCTTTAATTAGGCTCTTATGTCTGGGATGAAGCTTCATTTTACTTTTGGTTTTAGATAACTTTACATGAGGATAATTAGTAATTTGCCCTGATAAGGGCAAGAAAATAATGGAATAAACACACAATAGCTTGGATTGATATATATTTTTATTTTATGTCCAACTAAATATCACTAGGGTGATAGTTTGAATGAATATGGCTCCATAGGCTCAGAGCATGACACTATTAGAGGTGTGGCTTTGTTGGAGGAAATGTGTCACTGGGTGTGGACTTTGAGGTTTCAGAAGTTCAAACCAAGCCCAATGTCTCTCTCATTCTCTCTTCCTTATGCCTTGAGATCCAGAAGTGGAACCCTCAGCACCTCTCCAGCACCATGTCTGCCTGAATAATGACATGTTTCCCACCATGGTGATCATGGACTAAACCTCTGAACTGTAAGTCAGCTCTAGTGAAATGTTTTTCATTATAAGAGTTGTTATGATCATAGCAATCATATCTCTTCACGGGAATAGGACACTGACTAAGGACAACTTCTTAAAACATGCAGACATCATGTAATACAATCACTAATTACATTTGGTCTCATTTTAAACTTTGCCAACTTTTGGTAATCTAAAAGCTATAGCTTTGCCTATACATATTTATTTTACAGACTCTTAAGTATGTATTCAATGATGGAGCAAAAGCACATTTAATTCAGTAGTTTGTTAACTTGGATTTATAGCCTAAGTGTAGATATCACTTTGTCTTTTCATCCTGGCATTTTACAAATGTTAAAGAGAAGCCTGATGGTAAACAAGGAAACTCAGCTCAATCCAAATAGAGGATAGATTATCTGGGAGTGTAGAATGCTTTCATTTTGAGGAGAAATTTCCAAGAAAAATCTAATTAAAACCTATAATCATAAAAATTAAATAAGCTCAGTAATGTCAGGAGTTAGTCATCAGGGAACAGAGGAAATTGAAGTTTCTCTGAGAAGATGTGTTAATAAGAGTGCCAAGGGGAAGCGCAGAGAAATATTTGATATCTAATTTTGAGGTCTGTTGGGGAGAAAGAAGTAGGGTGAAGCTATTCATACAGCTCAGGATAGAATATATACATGTGTGTATACATTGTGAGTAGATGGACTGTATACCATGTAAGAACACATACAGGAACATATTCTAAATGCACAGAATACATGGCCCAAATGCTTTTGTGACAACAGACTTAATGCATATGCAGAAAGAATTAGAAATGGCCTCTAATGAGTGACGACATAGACTATAGGGATAAATAAGAACTATACATGTAGCTACGCATGTGCTTGATTCTCTGCTTATGAACATTTGATAAAGATTGGTGGTCAAGCCACTATAAAGATAATAATAATAAAAATTAAACATTTGCCTTCCAGGCCATGACTTCTGATCATATTTTTTTTAAAAAAATTAGAAATAACATTGACTCCCAAATCTCAAGTACTTGGAAATAAGCTCCCAGGTAACATTTATACCACAGAAGAAATCAGAAGATTAAAATCTTATGTGTTGATTAGTGAGAAGTGATTTATTTTGTAAGGGATGCAACATGTTCTTATACTGTCAGAGTCTGCTGAGAAGCACATACAGAGAGATAATCAGACAGACAATAGCCTTGGAAATAATTATTGGACCGAGTGGCTGGACACTCAGGACAGAGTTCTCAACCGGTGGTTGTGACCCCTTTGAGGGTTGATTAACCGTTTCACAGGAGTGGCTTATCAGATATCCTACATATCAGATATTTACATTATGATTCATAACTTTAACAAAACTACAGTTTAGAGTAGCAATGAAAATAATTTTATGGTTTGGGGTCATCACAGCATAAAGAACTGTATTAAGGGGCTGCAGCATTAACACCACACCCACCCACATACCCACACCACAGCCCCACACATATACCACACACCAACACACACAGCGCTGGATGATAGTAGCTCATGTCTGTAGTCCCAGAGTTACCTCTCTCTCTCTCTCTCTCTCTCTCCCTGCCCCATCTCATGTAGCTCAGTCTAGCCTCAGCTTATTATCTTGTTGTGTATCCAAGGATGATCTTAAATTTCTGACTTCTCTGCCTCCTTCTTCCAGTGCCAAGGTTATCGGCATGACCAGTTCACACCCTGGAGGTGGAACTCAGGCCTTCACATACTCTGGGAAACCTTCTACCTACTGGGCTCTGCCCCCATCCCATAACCTCTTGATTTTATGAGTTCCCAACTGGGTAACACAGTGATGAGTCATAAGAAGCCAAAGTCAGAAGGCTATCACTATAAAAGTTACTTAGTCATGCCATCCTCTGGCTAACTTTCCTGTGGTTCTGCTTGAACAAACATTAATGCACCACATTTTACTATTATCTTTATCATCTCATGTTTTATTATGTCTTAAGAGTATTCATGTGAATTTTTCATTTTTCACTTCATAAGCTGCTGTGGAAATCACTGACTGTCAGTTCACAGAAGCACTACTCATTCATGTTTATGGCCCACATGATATTTGGTTGTGTCAATGTATTATAACTTACTAAACATGTATCTGGACAGGAGACACAGGGTTGACAGACCAGGGACTAGTGAAGTTAGTCATCCCAGTGTGGGGGAAATGAATGGAAGAATGGGAAAGAGAGTGGAATTTCTCAGAATGTACTTTATTTCATAATTTTGACTTTCAAAACATACCAGAAAATTACAGCAACCAGGCTGGTAAAAAAGAACTTCAAAATAGAAACACTAGTGTGACTCATTTCAAATTCATAACAAGGATTCAGTGAAAGTGGAAATCAAATGATATTTTATTATAGTGCTTGGACTCTAGATCATCAAAATGGTGATAAAAGAACAGGAAACAGATATGGATTCTAATTGAGTATTTTTGTTTATTTTGTATTTAGGTTTTTTGGGAGGGAGCATAGTGGTACAGGCTAGTAAATCTAAAACTTTCTACATAAAACAAAAATTATACAAATGAGTTTAGTATAGTTCATAGATGGAAAATAGTTTTATTTAGGGCAAAAGAGCCAGAGGCACAGGTAGAAAGAAGACAGAAAAAATCCAGAACAAAACTACAAATTTATGGATTTTAGGATGAATATTAGATTGATTGAATGATAATAAAATGATGAACAAATAAATATATTGATGCAAAGATACACATATGCATACACGCATAGATATGTAGTTGACAAACTCTTAGATATGTATAGAGATATGTGTATGTCTCCCAACCCCCACCAGCATATCAAATTCTTCTGCGTAGAAACTAACACACCCAACATTAATGACTGCACCAAATTTTAGTTACAGAATGCTGTTCTCTATTGTGAGGAACGTAGGATTCTGATAATAATATAGTTATTTAGATCTGCCTTTACATCTGACAAGTAAAATACAAGTTGAGCAGGAAAAGCAGAATGTGGTTAAAGGTTAAGACATGTCACAAACAAGGATAGAGGAACCAACTCAGAGGAGAGGGAGGCTGGATGCGGAGCCTGGATGCTCTCTCTGAACATCTAATTAGTTACTTGTCTTATTGTCATGAAAAATAACTAATAAAAAGAACTTATGGAAACCAGGGTTTACTCTGGCCCAGTTCCAGGGTACGTCCATCATGGTGAGAGGACATAGTAGCTGAATGTGGAGACAACTGATAACAAAGCATCACAGTTGGAAAACAGAGAGTGCTAAATGCTGATACCCAGCCTGCGTTCTGTTATCCTCAGTCCAGGGCCCCAGACAATGGTGTAATGTTGCTCAGAGTTAGGATGGGTCTTTCTACCTCAACCCAATCTAGACAATCCTTCACAGGCATGCCCAGGGGCTAGTCTAATCTAGATATTTGATAATCCTTTGAAAGTGTGGCTATGGGCTTGTCTCCTAGGTGAATCCAGATCCTGTCAAGGTGACAATAACATATGTGTCCCTTTTCTCCTGCCTTCTGAGGCCACCTCACAGAGGCGTTGAGGACTGTGTTCCTCAGAGATGAGGGTCTGTAGTACGTTAGCTAGGTGTCTAGTTAGGGTTTCTACAGCTGCAATGAGACAACAGCATGACCGAAAAGCACGTTGGGGAAGAAAGGGTTTATTCAACTTCTGTATTACTGTTCACCACCAAAGGAAGTCAGTACAGGAACTCACACAGGACAGAGACCTGGAGGCAGGGGCTGATGCAGAGGGCATGGAGAGGTGCTGCTTACTGGCTTGCTTCCCCTGGCTTGCTCAGCTTGCTTTCGTATAGAAGCCAGGACCATCAGCCCAAGGATGCTACCGTCCACTGTGGGCTGGGCCCCTCTCCTTGATCACTTATTAGGCAAAGGCCTTACAGCTAGATCTCAGAGAGACATTTTCTCAACTCAAGCTTGATGTGTGATGTCTTTCTGTATGCTGTGAATTACCATTGAATAATAAAGAAACTGTTTTGGCCTGTGTCAAGGCAGCTTATAGTTAGGTGGAAAATCCAAGCCTAGATAAGGGGAAGTGAAGATGGAGTCACGAGAGAAGGTATCCAGCTGCCCAAGAAGCAAGATGTAATGGAATACAGGTAAGCCACGAGCCACATTCCTAAACATAGGTAAATAGAAATGGGTTAAGTTATAAGAGCTAGCAAGCAACAAGCCTGAGCCATAGGCAAAGCAGTTTGTAATTAGTAGTTTGTAATTAATGTAAGCTTTTGTGTGATTATTTGGGACTGTTGGTCTGGATCTCAGGGCTAGTCTGGGCCAGAAACTCTTACAACTGAGGCTCCTTCCTCTCTGATGACTCTAGCTTGTGTCAAGTTGACATGAAACCAGCCAGCATACTGGGTCTTTCCTGTGGAAGCTCAGGTGGCCTCTGGTTTTTAAGACATAGATAATTCATGGATTGTGTTAGCAGTGTCTCTGGCAGTAGAGATTCCTCAGGAACACAGTACACTTCTGATCTGATTGTCTCCAATGAGTTCCATCCATCAGTAACCAATCACACCCTAGAATCTTCCCTACAGGTTAGTTCCTATGTCTGCTTGATCAGTCTATTCGTGTGTCTTTTTCTTTTGACTTAATTAGAACTGATTGGGAGGCACTGGAGAGGTCAAGATTGACAGGACTGGCTGTATGCTGAGTTGCCATAGGATCAAACCACTTTATTATACCGAGAATAAGTCTTTTCAGAGATTTGACTTTTCAGTCTTTTACTTCTTAGATTCTTGATTTAGCATTTTCTTTTCTTTCCAAGTCCAATTGCAAGTCAGCCAATTTTTGCATGAAGTCATTGTTGTTCATTTACTATCTTGCTAAAAGTAGCATGAAAAGCCACTATTCATGAGTGCTGTTCCCAAATCTCCTAAAGCCACATACTGAGTAGAAACATGTGAAGGTGGGTTCTTTTGTCAACCATGTTCTCTGTGGAACACTGATTTCCATTGCATTTCCAGCATGTATTATCTATTTCCTCACTGCCTACCCATAATCTCTAAGCTAAAATAATTTAAAAAAATTTTCTAGTAATGCTTTGTTAAAGTACAGCTTTCTGTATTGTTGATGACAGGGCTGATTGTTGTACCTCAGAAATACTATCTTGCTACTTCTACATAATGCTGTGGCCCAGAAGTCCCCTGGTTGGGAAGACATTTCCCTCCATGCAGTGACTCAGGGTCTTAGATTCCTTCCATCTACTGCCTGTAGAACCTCAATGGCCTCTCTCCCAACAAGGGATGGGAGATGAGAGCATGAAATTTATCAGTAATGTGTGTCACTCAATGCATGCCCCATTAGTGAGAAGTCATCTCAGACTTCATGGTATACTCAGAAGCATGGGTTGCTTGAAGACAAATGTCTTTTGCTATATTGTTTTACTTACATACCTTTGGTCAAACATTGCTAACTGCCTGAATAAAACCTGACTTGCCGTGTTCATTCTTAACATTTGTCGTAGTAACCTGTTTTAAGGATTATCTCAATTAGATTATCTCAATTTTGCTGTGAAGAGACACTGTGACCACAGCAACTCTTATAAAGGAAAATATTTAACTGGGGATGGCTTACAGTTCAGTGGTTTAGTCCATTGTCATGGTAGGAAGAATGGAGGCATGCAGACAGACATGGTGCTGGAGAAGGAGCAGAGAGTTCCATATTGATCTTCTGGGAGCAGATGGAGAAGTCATGGATCTTGGAGGAGAACCTAAAACTGACCCTTCATTCAGCCAGCATAATTCCTAACCACACTCTAAATGTTTGTCTTTATCCTGCAGATCAGTGTTGCTCTCACTCTTCATCAAGGAAACTTTGCAGCCAATGGAGACCATTACAGAATACCACAGCTGATCAAAATGCAGAGCCCAGTCCCAACCCATACATCTATAGTGCAACTACTGCAGCTACGGCTCAGGGATCATTGTAGGGGAGGGGGCAGGGATATTATAATACAGGAACTGGAAATTTTCTGTGAGACTGTGTGGCCTAGAAATGTTAGAAGCTACATATATGAGTCTCACCAATATGGCTACCCAAAACTCAGTTTTCCCTCTGCTAAACTTCACCATGGCAACAGCATCTCTATAAATATAGTGATGATTTAGGGAACATTTGTTATTAACTGATATTTGGTGATGGAAAGTAGGAATAATGCAAGCTGTATGGAGCTATGCTCTTTAGACTCTCTCTACCTGATTGTGTTATTCTGTTGCTCTCTTTGGAACAGTTTGTTCTCTGTAGTCTCAAGGTTAAGCAAAATGTTATTAATTTATTTCCAAAGACAAACAGCATCTCTCTCTCTCTCTCTCTCTCTCTCTCTCTCTCTCTCTCTCTCTCTCTCTCTCTTTGTGTTTGTGTGTGTATGTGTGTGTGTGTTATGGATTGAACTGTGTCTATTAAAAACATGTTGATTCTCTACCTCCAACACTTCCCTCCATATGTGATCTTATTTGGAAGTAGGATCATTATTAGATGTATAGGGCTGAGATGAGGCCATAATTTAAAATGACTGGTGTCTGCATGGAAAAGGAAATGTGAAGACAGACATATGGGGAAATAGTCAGGGACAGACAGAAGCAGAAGCTCCCACATGATGCAACTGTGAACCTGAGCTAACCTGTGAAGGCTGCCACAGAGGCAGGGAGGTAAGGAGGGGTCATACTCAGTTTTAGTCAGGCTGACCAACCTTGATTTTGGACTCCCAGCTTCCAAAAGTTCAAAAGAAGATTTCTTGGTTACCAAAACTGGAGAAAACAATGCTAAGTGACCAGACTGAATGGGATGTGGGGCTGGGGATCATTGGCACCCCTCACAACTGTCATCTATGTGAACAGACAATTACCTCTCATAGCCTAATTTTCAAATATAAAATAGAATAATTGTTTTTTAAGGTCCCTTAGGAGTATTTAAAATGAAGCAAAACAAAACAAAACCCCTTTAGCCTATATCCTGACATTACAAATGCTGTTCTATGAGAAAACATTAGTGCCCATTTTGGTGTTTTGAGTAGCTTAGGGTGTTCTTACTGTACTTTTCTGTGGGACAAAACATTTTTAATCTCTCCAGATACTCAGTAGTTTACCACTCAGTGACAGCGATGACCTCACACTCAGACAATATATTCTGTTTAGCTTTGGAGTTCAAGGAGGAAAACATTTCAACAAAGAAAATAAAAAGATCTTACAATGTAGCTGACTCATTGATTAGAGACACACCCATTGAGGAGTGAGTGTCGTCACTGGTACTGTGTTGGGGATACCACAGAGGATAAGAAGTTCTTATTTCTCCCCTCCTCCCCCCCATTGCAAGAAGGGTCTAGTGCTGAGGGCAGTGTGGTTATTATGCACAGAACAGAGAGACAGGGCAAGCTTCAAAAAGATGCTTCCTCAGCTGAACCTCCACACGCAGGAGCCAATCACCCAGCCAGAGCAGATGCACCATGGGATATAAATTAGGCTAACAGAGCAAGCCCCAGGCAAAGGTTCTGCCATAGACCAGCTTCCTGGTGAGTTGCCACAGGAGTAACTCTGTCTGTTCCTGTGTATTGTGTGAGATGTGATGGAAACTTTATCTTATCAAGGGCGACAGAGTATCTCTTTGTCATATAACCGCTAATTCTGGGCTTCAATTTTCTCCAAAAGACACTTTGACCACAATTTTTGGTTGAAAAGAAATCATTCTTCTGGATAATGCAATCACATACATCAAAACCATAGTTTGGTCTTTCTGTTTCTACTATGTTATTTGCTGTGAATATTTTTCATGCTATGAAGCAGGAGTGCACACTGCTACAGCCACAATGGAAGCAAGTGTGTAAATTTCTCAAAAAGTTAAAACATGATCCAGCTATTCCACTCCTGAGCATACGCCCAAAGGATTCCCTAGCACACTACAGACACATTTGCACATCCATGTTTATTGAAGAAAATAGAAGCAGCCTGAAGGCCAACAATTTATGTGTAATGATAAAAATGTAGGACAAATGCACAATGGAATTTTATTCAGGTGTGAAATTATGAAATTTGAAGGAAAATGAATGGAACTAGAAAATTTTATAGTAAGTGAGGTGATCAGACTTGGAAGATGAATACTATAGAAAGAGAGAAACCCTAACCCAACTATCCATCTGATGATGATGATGATGTGTGTGTGTGAGAGAGAGACAGACAGACAGACAGACAGAGAGAATATCTCTAATGCATAAAGAACTCAAAACTGACTATCCCACAAGTCAAAGAGTAAAGGGGCAAAGTAAACAGGCATTCCCCCAAAAGGTGATGTCCAAATGCCCATCATCAGAGACATGCAAATCAAAAGCACATTTGTCACCGAAGAGTAAGAGCATCAGCAGGGTGAAGGTGCAACAGAGAGACTGATGCAGAGTAAATACGAATGAACTACAGGCTATAGTTGATGGCAATACCATTATAAACCCTGTATCTGTATAATAAATGCACAGCAATAATATTTTTTAAAAATACACAAAGACTGATTGAAGAAGTTTTGGAGCAAATATTGCCAGATCCTCTACCTCATTTCTACATGAACATTTTAATCCATTTGCGTGACCACAAGTCTCCATCATCCATTATCAATAAGCCCCCAACTCATCCTATCTAAAGATCTTTTATAGTATATTTAGACTCTGATTTTTAACAAATCTTATTGCTTATTAACTTTGATGGTGAAAAATATACTTAAGTGAATATTCTCATTTATCAAAGTTTACTTTCATTAAAAAAAAACAACAAAAAACTCCATAGTGAAAGCTCCACTCTGAAAATGGAAAGCTATATCCTTTCTCATTGGTCAGAAGATTCAAGAGTTGATATTGACCTCTATATAATTTAAGGTATGTTTTTGCTTTAAGTTTTGATCACTCTTAAGACAAAAAAAATCCAGCGTCTTGACTGAAAGACATTTAATAAATGGTAACTATCTGGCCACTTTCATTTGGGGACTGATACCAATTGAAAGCAGGGCCTTTAAGCACCAACACAAAATTGATCATCACTGTTTTTTTAAATTTTCAGTACATCCAAAGTATAGATCATATACTTACCTAGAATAAAGAAACTGGTGATGTTTGTTCTAGAATATTCAGAAAAATAAACTATGCAAAGTAATTGCAAGTTAAAATTTCATTTACTTAGTAGCAAATAACTTGCTTATTTTCAGAGGGCAAAAAATTTCAGCGAGGACAAATTTGTGGCCTTTTAATAACTTACATATAATTATATTATTAATGCAAAGATGAAAGAATAGCAACAAAATATTAATACTAGTAGATAGAACTAGAAATGTATGCCATCAGGTATAATACATTAAGGCAATATATGTGCAAAGTTTTGTTCTTAAAAATAAGATAAGACTTCGTAGTTTGGTGGTGCTCATAGGGCATTTCTTCAGGACTACTTGTTGAAATACAAATAATGTTGGATTTTCCTGAGCAAGAACCTTTGGTTTGTGTTCTATTTAAGGATGTCACAGGGTGTTTCTTCCAAACATCACTCATATGAGCCTAAAATCCCACTGTCAAGTGTCAAAGGTTCTCTTGGACTATTTCAGCAGGACTGACTGGGAGCCCAGCACATGCCCCTCCATCAGCAGATGGGCGTTAGAATGCATTTTGCTGCTAGATCATGGTAGTGTGGTGTTCCAGAAACACTTGTGCTCACCAAGTGCCTATTAAATCAGTATTCTGTCAGCTTCCAGACACATGTGCTACCCAAGTGGATTAGACTTTCAGACTGACTTTTGCCCAGTGTAGTACTTTGAATTCCAAACTTGTTTTTTAATGTGTGGAGATGTGCTGGTTCATTTTCTATCATTTTGTTGGTCTCTCTCTCTCTCTCTCTCTCTCTCTCTCTCTCTCTCTCTCTCTCCCTCCCTCCCTCCATCTCTCCCTCCCTCCCTCTCTCAAAACTTTGAGTATCCCAGCTCACTTTGATGAAACCATTTGCCACATATAGGTCCCTGAACACCAGGTGCTGGAGTATGTTTGAGGACAGTTTATATTTAAGCTGTTTCCTAGCCAGCTCCTTGCCATAGGCTCACTTCCTGTAGATAGACACTAGGGTTGTTTTATTGGAGGGAAGAACCTGTATCATATTCATTACTGCATCTCTGAAACACACCTGAGCTTAGTGCATAATAACTCTCAGCTAATCTTTAACTGACAATGACATAGGTTGCACCCTGCAGCTCTGACCCCCAGAGCCACGACTGAAGGTTGGTGCCTACGCTGGCACTTCAGAAGCTGAAACACATGCAGGGCAGCCATGAGTGAAAGGTCGCTCGCTGGCCAGCACCAGTCTAGACTCGGGAGTGAAGGACTTCTCTTATTTGGACCTAAATATTTCAGTCACTGTGTCGTGATATTTGTGAAATCTACTGCCAAAGGGCAAGCAGCTTCTTTTGTTTTGAGCAACTGTCCTGTGGGGCTTGAGTCTTAAGAGGGTCAGTCCATAAGTGATGAACTCCATGTCTTGGTGAATTATAAAATGCTGGCAAACAGATTCCTGCTGAGAATGAGGGTACTCTTGTCTACAGCTTTCAACATCTGCTTTGGTTTTCAAACTGAAGAGGTTAGTATTGTTCCTGTTTCCTATTTTCCCCAGCATATGAGGCAGTTGACTCCTGTGTGGTTATCCCCAGAACCGTGTGTGTGTGTGTGTGTGTGTGTGTGTGTGTGTGTGTGTGTGTGTGTGTGTGTCTAGGATGGGTTCCATCCTCTCACCCCAAGCTGTTAGAGATCCTTTCAGTATCTTCTCTTGAGCTTGCTGGCTCAAATAGTTTATTAATTACCACAAATCTTTGGTTAGGTAAGTTTTTTTTTTTTTTTTTTTTTTTTTTTTGGACAGTTATGCTGGGAGAGCAAATGTCATTGACTTCTTAGGACAACAACAACCTAGATTAATGTTCTCAACTCAATAGATACCTTTAGTAGGAAAAACAAGTTGACATCATAAGGCAAATAGAAGAGGGATGTAGGACACAGAAATTGAGGAACTAGAGAGATACTCTTAACAATATACGACAGTAACATGGGTTCTTAAAATGAAATCCGAATTGAGCTATGTCTTAGATTTGGGCTATCTTGTACATGCTTACTCTAATCTTTTAAACCTAAGTGGAAGAGATAGAATCAAAGTATGAACTGAGAAATTTATGTTTTTTAGTATGAATATATCAAATAATTTTTAAGCCCTATGGTTAATTTTGTCTCCTAGATGGTTCTAACCCTCAGCTGATTCTTTCCTCTTTTTTCTATTTTGACTTTCTTTTTTCCATTCAGTTTTTAAGGCAAAAGGCTGGCATGGATTAGCTTTAACATCATTAGGAAGAGATGGGTTAAAAACAAAATGAAGTGTAAGGGCTGGCTAGACACACAAGAAGCACTGGTGCAATAGCCCCCAGTTCTGATCTTTGCCACTAGGTGGCGGTAAGTAATCTAATTGGCTGTCCAACTTAGGACATCAGCAAATAGCGTGCTGAGTGAAGCAAAAATACAAATTAAGGTCATATGGCCTAAATAAAACCCCGACGATTACCTCTAACGGTTATTTGGGATATAGATCAGAAAGTTTGTCAATTAGCAAGAACAAGGGAAACTGAATAAACCTCGTTTACATGCTCTTCCATTTCTCTGTTCTGTTAGACTGGGCCCCCTGCTGTCTCCATTTCATGAGCATAACTGGATTCCATAAGGTCTAATAGTATTGATCTGACTGTTGGCCTCTGTTGAGACTGATGTCTTTTCCTAGTCCTTCATTGGTACACACATTTTATTCTTGAGCCTTTTCAGAGCACATTCTAAGGGGTTGTCCTGAACTTCCCCTCCCCCCAAAAACCCAGCTCAATAGACCTAACTCCTGTCTCCGAGTTATTGTTGGGTGACTAAGACTCAAACAGGGGTTCTAGTCAATTAAGCCTTACCCTAGGTAGTTCCGTTTTCATTCCCAATAAAAATTTTATTCCCTGTGGTCTTTTCCAGATTTCGCAGTAATGAACTGTTGATATATCTGACCTTTCCAGATATCACTAAGGACAGAGATCACTTTAGAGGTCTCTACTAGCCTGTGTTGTAGAAAACAGCTTGTTGGCACGCTGATTTCTGTTCTCTTACTCTTGAAGTCTTGGCCAGTCAGGCTACCATGGCTCATCCCCTCCTCCCATTGCTCTGTGTTATTTCAGCAGGAAGTAAACTATTTGCATGTTCATAATATTAGAAGCTTGGGAATGATAATTAAGTATTCACCAAGTTGATGATGTGTGTTTGAATGGCATCTTCAGATGTTTGTAAAACGAGTTGTTCATTATACACCCATTGCCAATCTATTTAAAAGCAGTTACACAGCAGAGGCATGGGGATTGTATTTATGAAAGATGCTAGATCAACACTTAGGAGTCTGTTTCACAGCAAACTGCAGCATTTTCCCATTCCTGGGAGAAATAACTTGAGATTAGAAAACAACTTTTCTTCGAAGAGTTTAATACACTTGCAAATTTACACAAGTCTTTCAAACTGTTAGCAGTAATTACATTTAAATTTTATCAGCACTCTAAATTTTTAAAAATTAGCGCAAATTAGAAATTTACAAATTAGTAAACACCAAGATACATGAGATAGTACTTACTGAATTCCTGTTATGGTGTTGGAGGAGGTATCCACCCACACTACAGGCTCCACCTCTCAAGAAGCTGACAAATTAATTGGCAGGACTGCAGATCTTGAGTTCATTTGCTGAGAAATAGAAACCAAACCAGGCAGGTCTTTACAGAATTATGGCACTTCATCCTTGAACTCCACCACCCAGAAGGCTTTCAAGTTTCTCCTTTACAACTTAGGCAAATGCATTCATGAAGGGATGCAGTGTGTGTCTACATCTATGTTTAAATGGAAAATTTGTAGACTGGCAGAATGATTCAGTGGGTAAAGTCATTTGTTGAGGAAGCCACATTGCCTGAGTGCAATTCCTAGAAGGAATGGTGGAAGAAGACAGATTCCTGAAAGCTGCCCCATTTCCATTTACACACTTATACACACATACACACACACCTGTACACACACTCATACATCCACATACACAGCCATGCACATACCCATACACACACTCATACACATAACTATATACACAGCCAACCACACAGCCATACACATATACAGTGATACATATAAGATCTGTAAAATTTGATGAACTCTTTAAGTGTATATTTTAGTTCTTTTTCTTTTTGAGATTATATCATTTCTCTCTTTCTGCCACTCCCCCAACCCTCTTACAGGCTCCTCCTTATTCTCTTTTAAATCCAGGGCCCCTTTGCCATGAATTGTTATTACATACATAATATATATCCCTAAATATATCCTGCTCTTTCTGTATATTGTCACTTGTTTGTGTGTGTCACGGGCTGACCCTGTGGTATTGGATAAACACTTAGTAGGTTCTTTCTTTAATGTAAAGGATAAAATTATTAGAACAAATCAAAATGACTATCATAGCATTCCCTCCAACCCAGTCAGTAGCAAAGTTTGGCCTCCTTCAACATTATCTGTAAACATGATAAAACACAGATTCCTCTCAAAACCTACTAAATAAAGATCGCCTGGGATGAGGAGGCCATGCGCTTTTACCAAGGTTCCCTTGATACTCTGGTTTAAAGACAACTGATTAGATGAGCAATTTGAAAGTTCTCAGATAAAACTTAGAGTTACTAATGCTTTCTTCAGCTCTACTAACAAGTATTTCTCTTTCAGGGAGATGAAGGAGATGAGACATTACCCGGCACCTCTGTTTTAGCAGTGCCTACAGATAACAACAAAAGAACCCTCACAAGAGAAACGCCAGCTGTCCTTGAGCTGGCAAAATGCAAGCTTTGAAAAGCTTGGAACCTCTAAGACCCGGCAAGACAGCAATGTATTTCCTGCTTGTGCTGCTTGTTCATTTGAGTGAAGTCAGTTTATCTCCATCTCAGAGAAATCAATCTTTCAAATTCCTCTTCCCAGAAGAGAACGCTAAGTCATCCCAATGAAAAGGCAAAGGCGTGCTGATTCCCTCCAGAGTACTCAGAACTGGCTGCTGGTGGCTCCTTTGGCAGGGATGAAGGAGGAAGATGCTGCCTGTCTCTCTTGACAAGCTCATTACCTTTCATCCAGCCCTTGGGTCCCTCCTGGCACTCCTGTATCAGAAAGCAGATGCAGACAGTTCTAAATCAGTGGTGGACAAGCTAAACCCCAGCACTTACTGCACCTCTTAGCTGGTGTTACTGAGTTCTTTCCTATACATTTTAAATAGGGGGAGGGGAGGGTGCTTTGAAGAGATCACTTTGCTGATGTAACACATGCAATTCTGTTTGCGCAAATCACTCTTTTTGCAAATGGACAGTTGGGACTTAGCCAGGAGCTGAGAAGAAAATGTATAGTACATTCATACTACATTTGAAATCCCTCAGTCATGCCAGGGAACAATTTCAGATACAACCAGAGTGAATACCAGGGCACTGCTTCTTGCTGACTTCCAGCAGTGAGGCCAGCTCTGGGCTGCTTGGGTCAACCTGGGTGATTCCCTCATATGACCTCTGAAACTAACTGCCCAGAACTGCTTGCCCTATGCTCTAAGGGCAATGAACTAACTGGGCTGCTGTGGGAGTCACTGACTGGCATAATGAGGGCCCTGGATATTTCACCCCTTCTCTGAACAATTTGGAAGATAACTACCAGCTGGAGAATATTGCTAAGGAAATATTTGCAAGATAGTATGTAATAAGCGAGTTTGAATGCAGTGTTCATTTTCAGAGCTGGGTGGCATCATAAGTGTTTTTAGAATTGATATTAATATTCAAGGGCCTGACACACATGGAAGCAGAATTTTCCTTTTCAAGAATGAAAGCCCAGCAGATGACACTTGAAAAACAGAGACAGCCATTGAAACTCCAGAAAGTAATATAAACAACTTTAAAATTCATTGGGTTTTCTTCCAGTGAACTCATTACTGTAAATCTATATTGATCCTTTTTGCTTGCATTTGCTCACTTTAAAAGTGTGTGTGTACATGTGTGTAGGTGTGTGTATATAGGTGTGTGTAGGTATGTGTGTGTCTATGTGTGTAGGTGTGTGTAGGTATGTATGTATAGGTGTGTGTAGGTGTGTGTGTGTACATGTGTGTAGGTATGTGTACATATATGTGTGTATATGTGTGTAGGTATGTGTGTGTAGGTGTGTATGCGTATATAGGTGTGTATGTAGGTGTGTGTATAGGTATGTGTAGGTGTGTGTGTGTAGGTATGTGTGTGTAGGTGTGTATGCGTGTATAGGTGTGTATGTAGGTGTGTGTATAGGTATGTGTAGGTGTGTATGTGTAAGTATATGTGTATAGGTGTGTATGCGTGTATAGGTGTGTATGTAGGTGTGTGTATAGGTATGTGTAGGTGTGTGTGTAGGTATGTGTGTGTAGGTGTGCATGCGTGTATAGGTGTGTATGTAGGTGTGTGTATAGGTATGTGTAGATGTGTGTGTAGGTATGTGTAGGTGTGTATGTGTAAGTATATGTGTATAGGTGTGTATGCGTGTATAGGTGTGTATGTAGGTGTGTGTATAGGTATGTGTAGGTGTGTGTGTAGGTATGTGTGTGTAGGTGTGCATGCGTGTATAGGTGTGTATGTAGGTGTGTGTATAGGTATGTGTAGGTGTGTGTGTAGGTATGTGTGTGTAGGTGTGTATGCGTGTATAGGTGTGTATGTAGGTGTGAGTATAGGTATGTGTAGGTGTGTGTGTGCAGGTGTGTGTGTCTATAGGTGGGTTTGGGAGTTGGTTCTCTTTTCGCCATCATCCCTGTTGAATCTCCACGTTTTTCAGCAAGTGCCTTAGCTGCCAAGCCATCTCATACTCTTTATTACACACAAAAAATCATTGTAAAAGGAGATTAACTTCCCAAGATTTGATATTAGCTTTTCAAGTGTATATTTAAGGTAATCAGCTGAGTGTATTACTATGCCCATATAATCTCAGTACTTTGAAGTCTGAGACAGGAGAATTACTGAGTCCAAGGACAGCATAGGCTACATAGTAAGTTCTAGGCCATCCTGGACTAGAGTGAGAACCTGTCTTATGAAGAGGGAACAAGAACAAGCGAGATCAAGGCCATTTCAACAAAGAACCCGCTTTTGGTGACTCTTGTTCAGCCTTCTCTAGAAATGCCATCATGCCAGACAAAGAAGTTGATTGTGTAACAGTTGAAGCCCCCATTCAAGGGCAGTTTGAGAGCTAGCAGTGGTGGCACACACACACACACACACACACACACACACACACACACACACACACTGTATGGCCTGGTGTGGAGGCTGTCTTTATCTCATTTCCTAAAGCTTGGCCTCCACAGTAACAGGTACTGCCTGGGAGGTGGTTCCCACACCGTTGCTCTGACTCTCCCCATTAACTCAGTAATAGGCCCCAGAGGAACGCTGGCTTCCATCTGTTCCTTAGCAACGTCCTTGTGTAGGACAGAATTGTGTCCTGACTTGGGCTATTAATTTTTATAGGTAGATCTCAGTGAGGTTATCCCGAGTTTACACTTGAAAAAGTTAGTATAAAAGTTAGTAAAAAGATGTTTTTTCTCCAAATAAAATAAGATAAGTATTGTATGATATATACATACATTCACATATGTAGATACAAATGTACATATACACAATTGTACACATAAATGTATCCATTTCCCCCAGACAATTATGTATTTTAGTAAATTATTTTTTTAATAAGTTGGGTTGTGTGTGTATTCCTGTGTGTGCATACGTGTTAGAGTATTCTTTAGGCTTTGCTCTCATGGATGCACTAAATGGGCCGCTCCTTGGCACTAAGCAATGAATACCTGGGCATATGTTTGAGATTCAACTGCCACATTCTGACTCTATTTAAATCTACCCAGTGTGAAGTGTTACCTTTCCATAATAATAATACCTTGTATCTGTATATCACATCTTGCTCGAAAACAGGCATTTCAAAAATACACACAGGCCTTGTCACAAATGTGGGTGGCAAGTGTTATTCTCATTTCTCTCCAAATGAGGAAGAGAAAGCTTAGAGCAGAAGCAAATGTTCAGGTGGCTAAGGAAAGCATTTGCAAAGTCAAGGATCCCACTGACCTTCTATTTCTTTATATGAAGACAATAAATAATGTCATTTATTGAAGTGGGTACTTATTATGATCTATACTCCACAATGTTACATTTTGAATATACAAAATTTTCACTTTTAATATCTTTACCAAGCTGCATATCAAAACCACTCTCCAGTTTTAGAATATTGTTATAATCTTGAAAAGAAATTCCACATATATGCGTGGTCAGTGACCATTTCCTTTCTTTTTCTGCCTCTGGCAACCACAAATCTATTTTCTATCTAATTTATTTTTGTTTTTGCCTATTACAGACATTAATACAAGTGAATTTTCATGATCTTGTGTCTGTATCCTTTAAGTTATCATAATGTTTTCAGGGTGAATGGCCCATTCCTTCTCATGACTGAGTAAAGATCCAGCTGTATTGATAAATTGCATTTTATATATCCACTCATTAGTTGATAGGCTTTTGGGTTGGTTCTACTTGGAGACTATTAAGATAATGCTTCTATGAATATTTTCTATTATGTGACATTTCCTAGGTGGATGTCCACAAATGACTATTCACCCTAGCTGTGTGTGTGTGTGGGGGGAGGGGAAGCACTGATGGCAGCCAAAGAAACAATTCCCTTCAAGTCTAACATAGTGAAATCACAAGTTCATTAGGGTTACCCACAGGGGCATGAATGATCAGTCAACTGCATCACAGCAAAGCCCACACATCACGGGCTCAACTCCCCAAAGCTGCATTTTTGGGGTTTCCTGAGTAACTTGCTGGGGACCCCATAGAAGACTCTTCCCATCCACTTGCTTTTTGCCTATATCACCCTGAGGAGGGACCTTGTGAGCTTTAGGAGTGACTTGATCCTGACCCAGTTTCCTCCTCCCTATGGAGGGGATGTTTCAATTTAGAGAATATAACTACACAACATTAGTGAACCCATTTTTGTGTAGACATGTTTTTAGGTTTCTTGGGTGTGAACGTAGCAGTGGAATTGGTGAATCCCATAATCTCTCAATCTTAAACATTTGGAGGAATTGTCAGACTGCTTTGTCCAAAGGCTATGGTGTAGATGAAGTTTCTGACCTGACCTAGCCCCTTGGTTCAGACTTACTGCTGCTGCTTAGCCCCCCAAAATAACTCAGATGCTTATATTAATTATATACTGTTTGACCTATGGCTAGGGCTTATTGCTAGCTAGCTCTCTCATCTTATCTCAACCTATTTCCAATAATCTGTCTTCCCATGTGGCCATGGCTTACCTATTTCTTTACATATTGTTCCTTTGGTGGCTGGATCACTCTCTCATGACTCCACCCTCCTTCTCCTGTATCTATGCTTGGATTTCTTACTTGCTTCTAAGATGCCTTGCCATAGGCCAAAGCAGTCCCTTTATTAACCAATGACACTCACAGCATACAGAAAGGCATCCCACATCACTGTGGTCTATATTCTCTCCAGGAGTTTCGGAGCATTGCTTCTCTGCACTTCAACAGTAGCTTTGTTATCTACCACCATGACAGCCAGCCATCTACTCAGTGTAGTAGCTCTCAGTGACAGTCATCCTACTCAAAATAGTATCTCTGTGAGACAGTTAGCCATCCTACTCAAAGTACTAGCACTGATTTTTAAACAATATGCAACTTTAAAACATTGATTTTTTTATTATTTAAGTTATGTTCATGTGTGTGTGTGTGTATGGGTATAGATGCATGTGAGTGCAGGGGCCTTCAGAGGCCAGAGCCGCTGGATCTCCTGCAGCTGGAGTTACAGATGACTGTGAGTCTCCTGGATGATGTAAGTGCTGAGAACCCAGTGGGGGTCCTCTGGGAGGGTAGCAAATGCTTTTAACAGGTTAATTGTTTAGTTAGCCCTAATGATCTTTTGAAAAAAGGTGTAACTTGAGACATTGGATGACTTTCTAAAATGGTACAGATCAGTTGATTTGTGGAAAGGTAATCTCTTTTCTCACTCTTCAGTTTTCCTGCCTTTTTGGTGTCTGTACTTCACAGGGGACAGGGGATGATGCTCCAGGCTTCACTCCACCCCATCCACTCCCAATGCCCTG
This sequence comes from Sigmodon hispidus, assembly GCA_004025045.1. NCBI lineage: Eukaryota > Metazoa > Chordata > Mammalia > Rodentia > Cricetidae > Sigmodon > Sigmodon hispidus. The sequence goes on from PVIH01001347.1 coordinate 201,975, forward strand.
ACAGCTTCTATGGAGTCCTTTCCAGCTTTACTGCCCAGCTCTGCACAGACATTCTGTTGTCATTTCTGAGCTTGGTGCACTGAATGTCATCGTTTTCTTCAGCAGATCTGGAACACTCTGCTCTCATCAGGTCTTACCTATGAACCAAATGAACCATAAGCACTGACCACATAGTATCCTAGCAACTCTAACTCGTGTTGTTATGGACTGTTAATTGTGGAGATGAGGCGATTGAAGATGAAGCAGAAGGTGAATTTCCTTCTCTGTATAGCTGCTGCTGGTGAAGGATGGTCTGAGGAGGGTGAAATGTCGGCCTCGTCTGTCCTGGTGTTTACACCCAGATTACCGTATTAATTGCTTTTCTCAATGTGGTGACAACATTCTTGTGAAGAGCACCCAGAAGAGGGACAGATTTACTTTTGTTAACAGTTTCCGAGTATTGTCTATTGTGGCAGGTTATCATAGCAGATGGGCCATCACTGCAGAGGGAGAGTGAGGCAGCTGACCATATCACATCCATAGTCAGGAAGCAGAGACAGCTAAAGGTTGGTGTCTATCCACCTGGCTTCCTCCTTTGCTGTTTTGCTCAGTCCTGGGTCCACACATTTTAGGTGGATGATCCCTTGTCAGCTGAACCTTCCTGAAAGTATCCCTATAGACACACCAAGAAACATGTTCCCATGGCAATGCTAAATTCAGTCAAGTTGACAGTGAAATTTGACCCTTACACTCTCTAAACAACGAGACTTTTTTTGAGAACTCAAATGCTGGGCAGTTTTATCATTGTACAAAAACACAAAGATATCCGGGAGGGGGGCTGTAGGTCAGTCAATCACTATGGCCTCTTGGCACTATTAAGACCCAGTAAAGAATGGATGTGGGAGGCTCCATTGATGTAATTCAGCAGTACTGTCTAATAGCCCATATATACCTCTGCCCTTAAAAAATAAGTAGGCGTATATACCCTGAAAATATTAAAAATACTTACTACATACATCAGTAACAGTCATTTATTATCAAATAAAATACAAATTATTTTTTGTGCTGTACTTCATACACTGGTAATATATTTACACTAGCATCACTACAAACACTCGAGTGACATGTTTTCCTATCATGCTAGGATGGCTCCCACCTCCCCAGGAAGTGGAATTTTCTTTATTCCACCTGCAGCAGCCTAATGGGGCAATTTTTACCTATAGTGGTCAGTGTTGATGGACTGTTAGTGTGTGGGGTGTGGCTGGGTTTTTATTTTATTTTTTTTGTTCCCTCTTCTCTGAAAGTCTGGAGAATCTTCTTACACAAGGAAATCTGGAAAGCAATTGCTTTCTTTCCACAGTAGTTTAATCATCTTCAGGGAGCTCTAGAGCTAAGGAGTCTTGGGATGCCTCTCTTTTATTTAATCACAATTTCAATTATTCCATGAGGCCACTTATGTCTCTAGAGACAATTCTTCTTGATTTTTCAAAAATCTAATAATAAAGATCCTAAGTCTCTAAATTCTTTTCTGGTTATTTTAAATTCAGCTTTATCCATTGGATTCGTGTAAGTTTGGGGTAAATTCATGGTGTGGCCACTGACGATAAGTCTACTCCCCCTTAAATAGCCCAGCAATCCTTATGTTTCATAGTGGTGAGACAGAGTCCAGCACTGCCTTTCATAGCAGGTGAAATGCAATTCTCACAGAGGCAGAAAGTTCTATTGCCCTTTCTACACGTTTTTCTGGTTTGTGAAATAGAGTACATAGCAGCATTTTCAGAGTGCACTCTGAATTCTTGATGCCAGAGTTGCATTAAATGGAAAAAAAGAGGACTCCAGTGGCCACAGTGCACTCATGTAAAAAGTAGAAGATCCTTTCATTTAAAAAATCTATCTAAATTGAAATGATTTCTCTTCTTTGATATAGAGACTATGTCCCAAACTATCATCAACTATTTTCTTATGTTTTAAAATATCAGAACTGAAAGCATTGGGCCCAAAGTGCTGGCTGGGGCATTTTGGTTGTTCATTTTTGTTTGTTTGTTTGTGTTTTTCACAACTTTATAACCCTCTTAGGAATGCAAAAGAGGTATTGGTCATCTGAAGGAATATAAACACTATTATTTTTCTTCAGCTTTGACCACATGTTTTATTTTTGTGACAAAGGTATGCTTTCTCTTCTCATCTTTTTAAAGAAGTTATAATTTATAATTATGTTTCTCTGTGTGGCCATGCACATCATGTTTCAGTGCCCTTAGAGGCCAGAGGCATCCGAACCTTTGGGCCTGGGTTTTTAGGCAGATGTGAGCTGTCCAATGTGAGTACTGGGAGCAGACCACTGAGCATTCCCACCCCTTTTATCCTTCCTCAGTGCAGAACTAGGAAGTTGATTGGGTACATTCCCAGTGATGAGTTATGAAGGTTATGATGAGGTTACTGTTTTATTTTTCCTTAACTTGACCCAAGCTGGGAGCATTTGGCTAGAGAAAACCTCACTTGAGAAAAATGCTTACAGGCAAGTCTGCAGGTCATTTTCTTGTTGTGGAAGGGCACAGATTACTGCAGATGGTGCCAGCCCTGGGTAGATAATCCTGGCTTGTATAAGAAAGCAGGCTGAGCAAGCCATGGAGAAGACACCAGGAAACAGTGTTCCTGTTCCTGACTTCACTTCCCTCTGCGATGGGCCCTGGTGAAGATGTGTAAGCCAAATAACTCTTTTCCTGCCCACTTGCTTTTGGTCACAGTTGTTTGTCACAGTCATAGATAGAAACCAAAACAATAAGAGGAAAGCATGGAGAGGTAGGAGAGAGAGAGCAAGAGAGAATTTATGCTCACAAACCCTAAAGAACACTCTTGCAAATAATGCTAAGTTAAGTTTAATTAACACAAAGTAAAGAGAACCTCTGAGATTTGTTCTCCCATTTGCTGTCATAAACAGGATCCTAGTTTACATAGGCGGACATGAGCTCAGGAGCAATATCAGATTGTATGGGAAGCCACTTGACTCATATTTTAATTCACTTTGTTCTTTTGTTTTGGATTTCTTTGGCACAGAAAGTTGTGTATTTCCAGGACACAGGGTGACAGCTTGGTATGAGTTCATAGTGCAGAATGATTATGTCACATCTGATTTTTAGATGTTTCCCCTTAATTTCTGTTCACAGAAACAGGTAGAGATGCCTTTCCTTGGTACAAGCTTCTTTATCAGAGACATTTCCTGATGGTCGTTTTCTAAAAGGGATTGCACATGACATATTTGGTAGAGTCTTTTTTTTTTTTTTAGATTTTTCTACTTTATTTTTTAATAAAGTCTCATTTTTTAATCCATGTATCCCCTTGTTCAAACTCCCTTCCCCCTCCCAACCCCTACCGATTACTCTCTCTTCTCCCCATCTCCTCATCTTCTCCCTAGAAAGGGCAGGAGGTCCCAAGTGGCTTAGTTCAGCATCCACTCCAGGCAAGTCTGATTTCCTCATCCCAATATCAACACTGGGTCAGGTGTTACTCTGGAGGGAATGCGCTCCAATGCTTTCTATTTAAACTTTTAAATTGGAACATGTCTCCATGATCGAGACATTTTGGAGCATATCAACCTTAAGCCACAGATGTATCTGTTACTAGACTATTTCTCACCTTACATGGAGAAGGCTGCCATACTTCTTTCTCCATGACCTGTGTCAATAACCTATGACCATGTTACCTATACCTTAATAATGTCTGAGGCCAAAATCTATGGTGGAAATGGAGTTAGAAGATGGATTTGAATTTGTGATGTGTCATTTGCTTATTCTGTGACTCTCAGTAAATCAGTTGGTTTCTTTTAGTTTAATTTTTAGAAGCAGGAGAATGTCTGATACTTCTCATGATTATTTATGCCTTTTATCTGATTTTTCATACAAAGTTCTATCATCATAATTCATTTTGATCAATGCTGGCTTGAAAAATTAAATATCTCAGTAATTTCCCTCTGGTCATTTCCCTCACACTCTATCTTCTCCACATTGACATCCATATCTGTCAGCATAAAAGCAAATTATAGTGATCTTTCTCCCGAAAGACCATTGCTACTTTTCTGCTTAGTGGTGACCTTTGTTGTTGTTGTTGTTATTTTATATCATTTGTGGAAATGAGTAAGTAATTTAGAATATGTAAAATGAATATCCAAACAGCTTTGGAAACAAAATGAATGCGGTGGATCTGACCACATTGTTGTAGAGACTATTGGTGGGACACTTGTAGGGTTTCTCTAAGAATTCATAGGAGACATAAATAGACTAGACTGTCTAAGAAGATCAGAGAGGCCATAGAAGAGGGTAGGGGTAAGAGAGAGGGTCTGTGAGTGTACTCTCAGGCAACAGTGAGCTATAAGTGAAGGACTAAGCATCATGGGAAGAATGCATGTCCTTGAAGTTGTTAGAGTTACAGATCTAATCAGGAGTGTTTTCTAAAGGCTACCTTAGTAGGGCTGAGAGTTCCCAAGAAGGAGTACGGACACCCTAGGGCCAGAGAAATTCAAGAAGGAAGCATTAAAGGAAGTTAAAGGCTGTCACAGGATGCTGTAGCTGGTCCAGCCCAAGGTAGCAGTGGGACATTCATAGCAAGTTTGGAGGCTCACTGACAAGCCCCCCCCAATAATGATGCTATTAAATCCAGAACCAACAGTGCAATTATATCAGTCATTTTCATTAACAACATTCATTGTCACTACCAAGACTATAAAACGTTTTGTTTCTTGAAAATGATGTGCACTTACAGAATGCTTGTCCCATTTTCTATCCATTGTTTAGTTACAAATATACAGGAAGCTCCCGTGGGCACTGTTCTAGGTTGTAAGGCACTGGTGAAGAACAGGATTGGTAAGTCTCCAAAGTCACAAAGGTGGTACAGCAAAGAAGGTGTCAGATGGGAGGTATCAGCATTAATAGGATAGCATTGCATGCTGGTAGTTCTTGCAGAAACTTATATAGTATGATCTTTTAAAGACAGTGGTACATGAGGACAAATTCATGAAACTCACTCACCAACCCTAAAATCCAGGCAAAGGAAACTGAAATAGATTTGATAATACCTAGTATAGGATAGATGTCCTGGCACTCACTCTGTAGACCAGGCTGGCCTTGAACTCATAGAGATCTGCTTGCCTCTGCTGGAATTAAACGTGTGGGCACCACTGCTTGGCTGTATGCTGTAGTTCTTAAGCAAACCACATTCCACTTCACTGTGACTTGAAAGCATCAAAGTAATTAGCATATGGATACATGGAACTTTTTCCAAGCTGGGCTAGGTGCTAGGTATGTGAACAGGGGAATTAAAAAGGAGAATGACTGTCTACCCATTCGTGGATGTTTTTCAAAGGTTTTGAACACTGGCTAATTTAAGCCTTTCTGGATGCCTTTGAGAACTTTAAATTCCATAGAGAAAGTACAAACACTAAATATAAGTATATCTTTATTCTACTCAATTTCAGCCACGTGTAGTGGGTCAAGCTTTTAATCCCAACACTTGAGAGCAGACACAGAGGAGGCAGGTCTGTCTCTGTGAGTTTAGGGCTAGCCTGGTGTACATAGTGAGTTCTAGCATAGCAGGACTTTTTGCATAGATACCCAGTCTCTAAGTAAACAAACAAACAGTGTTATACTCAAGTTCATCATCTGGGGGATTTAGAAGAGGATGAAAATAGTCCTTAAGTTTATCTAAGAGTAAACTTCTAGTATTCGTGGCCTTGAAAGTTCTAGGATATACAGTTTGGTAAGTAGGATTAAGTGTCTATCAAATTTAAATATGTTTATCAAATTCCCTAGATATTTAACCTGAGGTAACACCCAATATACTTAGTCCACAATTCATTTCACAAAGGAGGCTATTTGTCATATATGAAAGACTAAACAAACCTTTTTACAACACACGTACACACACACACACACACACACACACACACACACACACACGAGTGAAAATGTTATAGGTACATTGAACACTACTGGGCATCAATTCTTTTTCTCAGTTTTCCATTTTTGTGTTGAAATGTGAGTGAACAGAATCGAGATGGAAAAAAAACAACTCAAGTTCACCTTGGAAGATCTTTGTGAAGAAGCACCAGCAGGAACCTTGGTGGATTAACCTAACCTGGGCTAACATGAGCAGAGCCTAACCTGAAGAGGTAGGACTGTGCTGAGAATGGCCTCCTTGCTCAGAGCAGCAAAAGATGCAAAAAAATGAACAGAGACAAAACAGCCTGGTGAGTAGAATCCCCTGACTTTGGCCTTGGGATATTTGAGCTGGCTAGTGAGTAACTATGCCATGTACTTATGGGGCTAAATGCAGCATAAATTGTCCCATAGTTATTGTCTTAATTCTCTCCATGACCAGTGTGAAACAAAGTCAGTCTATTTAATTGCTCTATAGGAAAAAATACTTCATGAAGAATCCTTGGCTGGGGAGGGCTGGGATAGAAATTTGTGATGTTTTGCCAAATATCCCTAAAGCCTCAACAGTACAGTTAATCCTCTGTGCTGGCAAAAGCCACCTTCCTCTCATTATTTATGAGTATTTTGGCAAAGGTGTTCTCAGGCACAAAGGGAACAGCCACAAAAGTGTCACTTCGTATTTGATGCCATCACTATGGGGAGGAAGTTGTCTTCAGTGACCAGCTTCAGAAACACTGTATCATTTGTTTCTGCAAGGCTCTGTAAGGATGTCAGAGCAGGCCTTTTATCTTCCACAAGGTTTTCCTGAGGCACATCAGAAACCAATTATCTTGGAGAAAAGGGGGTACAAAAAGCACTGTGAACAGTATGGACTTCACATAGAGGGGCCTATATCATAGAATTGGAGTATGATTTTTGAATGCTAAAAAGATAGGGTGAAGTTTCCATTTTTCCTATGCATATTGACTACGTATGACATTATAGCTTGTGTGCAGTTTCCTTAGTTTCATCTGGAAAAGAGCTGGGTCATTACTTACCTAGCAACCTACAAAACAAATATGAATTATGTCCCCATGTTTATAAAGTTAGAGGGTGGTTTCTCTCCCCACTTTTTGTTTTGTTGTTGCTGTTCTAAAAGCCAAGAGGGAATTCCAAGAATAAAAAAGATTTGTTTTTAGAAATCAGTAACTTTCATCCAGTTCACTCTCCTGGGAATGCCTTGAAGGAATCTAAGGCAGCATACCATAGAGACACTGCTCACCCTGGCTTACTAAAGCACTCTTCACCAAGTCCAGGTGTCCACTAACAGATAAACGCAGAGACAAGACTAGTGAAGGTGTGTTCCTGTAAAGAAGAATGGAATGGAGTGATGTCATTTGCAAGAAAAAGCCAGAAATATAAACCCTCTAAAAAGACAAGTATTATATATGTATATATATAAATATATATACACTCTTATATAGAAAGAGAGAATATTTCTGAAGAGAACAGAGGATGAACAATGGAGAAGGGAGGAGGGACAAGAAAGGGCAGGTGAGTGAGTGTTATCACAGCAGATGATACTTAAACAAATGTCCTTATGCAACTTATCTTTTTGTACAATAAATATACACCAGAATTGTCACCCCAGAAAAAGTTAATCGCAAGATTTCTAATACTCAATATTGTACTACTTCTGTGGCAAGATAATATGGTTAGAGAAAGGAAATTTAAGAGTTTCTTGATCAAGTTGGAGAACATCAAGTTCTATAAAATTAGTCAGGCTTCTTTTGGTAGGGTATCTGCAGCCTTTCAATAACAAAAGGAATACTGGAAAGCAATAAAGGAAATTATATGCAAAATTCTCTGAATTTACTTCATCATAGAATCCTTTGTTGTGGTTGTAGCTAGTTCCGTGAAACATACATTTCTCAAAAAAGCTAAAACTAGAATCAGTTAGTTCATCAGCTTTCACACCTCATAAACATACACACTCACTCACACACACACACACACACATACATCATATCTGTATACAAGCCAATACACATATATAAAATTCAAGACTGCCACTACCCTGGCAGTCTGACTAAATTTCACATTCTTGGTCAGGAAATTAGACAGAACAGTATTATAAACAGGTGTAATTTAGCTATTAGAATATTAAGATTATAGCCGTAAGCTTGGAGCAATAGACTACAAGCTTTATGTAACTCACATCTCCTTCAGAATTTTTTTCTCCCAAACAAGAGAATTCAGGTATAAATGAGTGATACTAAGACAGGGTAGAGCTCACTAAGGTCTCTGAAATGTGAGATAGTGACTCAGGTCACTCCACTGTCCGAAACCTCTTTCTCACAAGAATTCACACTTCAAAATGGCCGCCATTAGGGCTGACTGATAATCTCAGAGATCCTGAAATGAGCTACTGGATTTCACCTGGCTTTTGGCAACAGTGTGTGTGCTCATGCAGGTGTGTGCAGGTGTGTACATGCAAGTTGTCACCCATGTGCAAGTGCTGGAGTCAGGGCTGGAAGACACCACAAACAGGGAAGAGTGATGCTTTCTGAAGTCTTTAAAGTCTGTGGGAGTCTCAGAGCTGTTTCCTTGAATGTTTCCAACAGTATATATCATGAGATTTCAGCTGTAAAGTATCATAGGCCATGGGCATTGGGACCTCATTGATTGGATTTCTGTCCTATGAATCCGAAAAGTCTTCACTGACATTTTGATTTACTACGTCCAGGACATGTGAGAGGCAAAGACTTTTTTTAACTTAAAAATTGAATTAGGAATTACACTTTGAAAATGTAATACAATACAAGTATAGATGCATCTTAGCAAGGGGATTAAGAATAAAGATTTGGGGGTGTGGGAAGATGTCTCTGTTGGTAAAGTGCTTGCTTTATAAGCCAGAGGAGTTGAGTCTGGATCCCAGAACTCCTGTGAAAAGCACATGCCCACAGCGCCAGTACTGGAGGAGTGAAACAGATAGACCCTTGGGATTTGAGGACTAGTGATCTAACCAAATAATGAGCCCCAGGTTCAGTGAGACCCCCTGACTCTGCATAAGGTAGAGGAGTGGCTGGGGAGGACACCTAGTGTTGGTTTGTATGCAGATACTCATCCCCAACAAGGACACATGGAATGACCAGAATGAGGAACACACGTTATTGTTAAGGCCCTAGCATAGAGACTGTTTCGCTTCCTACACTCCATGCTATTATTTTCCCATTTTCTACAGACCTAAATTGATTTGTCTCACTAGCACTTTACTAACCCAAGCCCACAGAATGGTGGCTTAAAAATTCAATTCGACAAGTGTGACATTTAGACCAGAAACACTCATACTCCGAATCCCCTTTCTCTGTTGTCAGATATTTTACAGAACAAATGTAACCCTAGCCCCAAAGCCATTGTATCTGTGTGTGTTCTGAGTAGGGGGTTGCACAAAGACAAACACATAAACATCTAGGTTACTGTGTAAGATAACAGTGACCATGGCAGATGGTCCAAAGAGAAGCCTGAGTGCGCAGAGTGCCCTGTTAACCACTCTTGTAAGAAATGAAGTAAGGCTTCCTGTTAGGGATGTTGCTCAGTCTGCTACATTGGTGCAGATGTTCTGGAAAGGGAAACAAAGCATAAGTAGTTCTAGGTACCTACAAGTTAACAGCTTGCATAGTGCAAGCGGGATGTATAGCCTGAAAAGGAAGAGATGGGTGAGTTTGGAAAGGTAAACAGCAAATCGTTGTCATGAAGAACATTTGTGGTTGGTTGGAGTTATCATGATGAAGTCCATAGAAGGCTGGTTTCCATACCAGGATCAGTTCCTTACGGTTCTGAAAGTTTGAAATCCAAGATGGCGATGTGGGCAGGGCTGCCGTCTGATATCTGCAAACGAAAAATCCATTCCATACATCTCCATTGTCTTCTGATAGCTTGCTGGTGATGTCTGATTCCTTAACAGACATCAAATTGGTCTCCACTTTCATGTTCATATGTCTTTCTGTCTCCCTCTTCCTCTCCCCCTTTTTGTGTGTGTATGTCCCCAAAATACCAACCTGTTTTCCCCTCAGGATTCCAGGCACAGTGGATGAGAGCTTTCACTAACGATTGCCTTCTATCTCAATGTCCCTGAAAGCTCTGTTGCTATTTGAGATTACCTTTTGAGATATTCAGGGATAGGGCTGAGAGAGAAACTTTGGAAAGACACATTTCAACCAATAAAAACCTTATGTTAAAATGACAAAGTGAGAGAACATTAATCACCACTAGAAAATCAAGAGAATGAGTGTTAAAATGGAATAGACTGAGATGTTCATCAGTGAGTGTTTGCTCATGAACACCGTGAGTGAAGACACCACCTCTCCAACTTGACCTTGGTACTTCCTGCCATAGCAAGCATGGCTCTGGCAGGCCTTGCCCTTCTTCCCCATTCCCCCTGCCTTGCTAAAAACCTTTACACCCCTAGCCTCCATGGTCTGTTCCCTTATTTGGCCACTTTCTCCTCCTGAAGCTGACAACCAGGGTCTAACTATTGAAATATTGAAGTCCATTCATCAAAGCCCCCTTTAGGTCACTTAATTAACATTCCCAATTAAAATTAAAAACCTCATCCTGACAGGAGGTTTTCCTTCTTACTTTTATAAACTCATTTTTCTATGAGCTATGTCTGTCTGCTCTCTATTCAGAGGCAGTCCTTGGTCATCTGGTCATCTGTCACAAACACCCTTGCTCCCTCTCCCTTATTTCCCCCTTCTCCCTCGTCCTCTATCTCATGTCTTTGTCTCTTATTCTCTGTCTTTTTTCCCTCTAGGGAAAATAAGTCTTTTTCATGCTGAGAACTTGGGCTTAGGGTGTCCTGGGCCAATACTTTTTCTTTCATGTCTTTCTCTTCCAATTTCAGTGGCTATAATAGCCTTCAGAGGATGAGTATTAACATGCGGTTATATGCATGCACTCTGAGCACATTGTAAGTACTAAATTTAGCATAGAAATGTTATTAAGTCTATTGACAATGGTTAAGGTGTGTATAGTAATTAATGCCAAGGAGGCTCTATATATCAACTCCCTTTCTAAATACATAAAACTACTTCAGAGGTAGCACCTTTGTTGGGTATTCTTGCCTCCCCCATGTGTAGAACTCATTTATTTATTGACAAAAGCCTATGGAAATAGACAAATACCAAGCTTGTGCATCTCAGCTGTGGTAGAATTTCATGTTCCCTCTTGGCCTTTCTGCAAACTAGATGTCTGGTTTGATAGCCTGTGGATCTTTTGTTTCTGTTTGCTTTGCACTTAATGAGGTGACTCTCTACAAAGAAGAGCAAAACAGCATTTGCCCCTCACCCTGCACATCTGGTTCTAGAGTATTCAACATGTACGTCCCTTCTCCTCTGGCCTTTTCTACCAACAAAGAAATGTCAAGAGCCTTCCTGTAGTGCAGTGCTCATAGTTTTGAGATTGCAATAAGAGCTAGTTCAGACAACACTCAGCAGCTTGAAAATTTATTTTAATATTCATGCACACGCACACACACACTCAAATGATACTTGAAATGATCCTCTACATTGTGGTTCATGTGTTTACATTCACACAGCCCTGAATCTAGATTTGAGACTTTGATAGACTCCTAGTCTCCAGAAGCTTTTACCTTTTTGGCATTTTGCTGATGTGGCTAAAAGGTTCGGAATTGGAACCTAATTTCTTCATGAGAAATCCATTAAAATGTTTCTGAAAGACACAGTCTAAAAGACACCCATTGTCTACACTTCCTAAAATATGGTCCCCCATGTCAACTTCCTCTTCCATTTTGTTTTTGTGTGTTCTATCAATCCTAACAGATTAGAGCTACCCTTTTGTTTTTCTTAAGCACAGCTAATCCAAGTGTAATGACAAGCAGTTTATTTGGAGCTAAAGAGAAAGTCCCAGGTACTGTCTAGAGGTTTCCTCTGACCTGAAACTTTCTGACTGGAGGGGAAAAACAAACTTGTTAGTCTTGGGATGCAAACAAAATAAAATTTCAAGTTCAGAAAAGTCCAAATGTAAGATTCTGGAGGTCCATTCTCAAGGTTATATAAGTAGCTGACAAAGTCAGGAGGAAACATCTGGAAGTCATTTGGGATTCTCCAGGGATGCAGCTTTCATGACTGATCACCATGGCATCACTGGCTTCTCAGAGATGCAGCTGCCTTTGAGTCAACCCTGAATCTCTAAGTAACTTCAGCAAACCTGTTAATTAGCCAAGTTGGACTTTTGAAGAATCCTTACTTCTGTCTGGGGTGACTAGACATTTCTTCATTTCTTCTCAGGAAAATTCACTATGCACCAGATACTGCCAACTACTGTGAAATATCTACATCACTGCTTCTAGTTTAAGTATGTTGGGGAAGACTAAGGGGCATAAAGAGAACCCTGCCTTGGAACTTCTTCAGCTGTGTGCTTTTCTGAAACATGGGTCCCAGGCCAATGCATATCCATTTGTTTCTATCATCTTCTGATGTTTTCCTGGCCCCAACCCCCCATAGATTGAGCCCTGCCCCTACTCACCAAGATTGTTGATTGCTCTTTCTTTGAGGATTTTCAGGGACCACCTTGACTTTGGTTATATAGATCCACTGTTCCCGGTCCATTATCTTCAGATAATAGTCAAGCATCTTTAAAGACATATCCAAATGGCATCTCCAAAATCCCATTTCTTGGGGTTCTTCCTCAGGCTATGTGCTTTCCCCATGTAAAACAGCCTTTCTATCAACACCTGCACTATATGCATGCCCTATTGCCTTTCTCTATTCAAAGGACATCATCATCTTTATGCATAAGACTCAGAGCCCACCATCAACCATCCCCATGCATAGGACACAGCCCACTATCACCCTTTCTGAGTATGACAGGAGCCTATATATTCTTTCCCCCAAAGAATTCCTTTCCTTTCCATATCATCTCAACTTTGTTCTTTATTTAGTATCTGCTTAGTTTCTTTCTGGACTGAAAGTATACCAATATGTCTTATTCATGACCCTGCAAGTATAGGGTACAGCGTCTTTTATAAACAATATGTGCCAAAGTAGTGGGTAAAGAGAAACCTCAAAAGTTGTCACTGTGCTTTGTCTGCTCAGATACAAGCTCCAAAAGATAACTCTTTGGGAAGAACTTCCAGATAATTTACCCCCTAGAGATGGCTGACTGTTGCTTTCTCTAGTATATTCTTAGCACAATCCCCATGGCAATGATTCCTTGTTCTGAAAGCAAGGCAGGTGTGTGTATGTGTGTGTGTGTGTGTGTGTGTGTGTGTGTGTGTGTGTGTGTGTGTGTGCGCGCGCGCAGTGTTTTTCTGTCTGGTGTGTTCTGCAGTTACATCAAGCTCATTACCCGCATCTTTGTCTCAGCCTTCACAGGCTGAGTTGATTATCAGCTGTCTCACTTAGAGAAAGCTTTGCTGAAATGTACTTGAAGGTACCACAATGCTTTTGGCAGTGGAAGGCTCAGTAGTCTACAGTGATTTGGGATCCTGTGTTTCCCCCTTTCCCTTGCTGTGAGCCTTCAGGATCCCAGATGCAGAGTTGGCTATGAATTACAGCATACTGAAGCAAGTTACTTGGGTTAGATATTTGCTCACAGGCTTTGTCTGTCTGTCTGTCTGTCTGACTGACTCCATGCCTCTGTCTGCCTGTCTGTCTCTCTCTGCCTCTGTCTTTCTTTTTTCCTCTCTCTGTATGTGTGTTTAGATATGTAAGGATAGATAGAAGAGGAGATCAGGCAAGGCTGAGCAAAATACTGGATGGTGATTAACTATTAATGGAGGAAAGATCAAAGCAAGATCTGGGCTTAAGGTAGCTCAGTTAAGACACAGCACAGTCTTTTTTTTTTTTTTTCCTTTAAGTGTTTTTTCACTTTACAAACCAGCCACTGTTTTCTTCTGTCTTCTTCTCCAGCTCCCCCTCACCTCTCCCACCGCATTCTTGCTAAGTCACAGGTCTTAGTCACATCATCAGTTGTCTCCCATTTCCCGCACAGCCCCAAATGGACATTTTACCCAGTTGGCTTTTCTTATCCTTTTAGTGTTCATTGTGGACTTTGATGTCCTTTTCTTTCTTCAGTCTCATGTGCTCAGGTTGACCTTGAACTTGTTACACAGTCAGGATGACTCGAGGCTCAACAACATCCTCTCTCTACCTTGCAACTACTGGAATTTCAGAAGTGTACCACCAGGTATGGGCAATATTCTCTGTTGCTTTCTGTCACCTAAATTAGTGGTCTTGGATAAATAAAAAAAAAGGGACATACACAGTTTGTGCACTCTTCTCCTGTCTTTATTCTTTTTACATACTTTCCAAGGTCTGAGCAAAGAAGTTAAAATTCTTCTCCATGGGTAAGGTTCAATGACTTTTTTTATTGCTCTGAGAATCTTGATTAAATTATGGAAGCAATGGGCCATTATTTACTCAGAATTTTAATGCAGTTTTCAGAGGTTTATTTTATGGCGATTGTAAAATGACTAGAATCTATATTACTTTGACCTCCTGACCCTCTTGTTTTTTCTCTGTTATACAGTTGTGCCTGCCCCATGTCAAGATGCCCATTGTCCTAAGTCTGCTGTGGTAGTTTGAATGTATTTACTCCCCCCCCATAAGCTCATAGGGACTGACAGGCACTATTAGAAGGTGTGGACTTGTTAAAGGAAATAGTATAGGGGCGGGCTTTAAGATTTTCTGTGTTCAGAATACTACTCAGTGTCTCAGTCAACTTCCTGTAGCTTGAAAGCTGTAAGATTTCCAGCTACTACAACAGTACCACATCTTCCTGCATACCACCACGCTCCCCATCATGATGGTAATGAATGTGTGAATGTGTATATATATATGTGTGTGTGTATGTGTGTGTGTGTGTGTGTGTGTGTATGTGTGTGGGGGGAATAGAGAGAGAGAAAGACAGAGAGAGATGGGGAGATAGAAAAAAAGATGAAAGCAATGGACATTTGAAATGCTTTGAAGTGTATTCTACCCATCTTTATGCCACCAAACCATACAACGTATCACTAGAAGGTAATGAGTAGAAGCTATTTGAACCTGATAAATATAAAAGCCCAAGTGGTAAGAATTCTAGGGAGCCAAGAGAATAGGAGCCGCCTGCAGTTGGTTGGCATTGAAAGCCCCCATCCATGCCTCCAGCCACTGAGACCCTTAGAGCTGGAGCAGGGGCTGAACTGACATGTGTTGAGCTGCAAAGTGCCATGGCCTTCTAATCAGAAGCACATGGGCCCTGCAGCTCATAGGAGACATTAACTAGTTCTTCAAAAGTTAGTGGGTTGCTTGGGCTTTTCAGTGTGTCAGCAGTATGCCTTTCTGTGAGGTCATTATCTCCTTAGACAAGTTCTCTGTAAAGCTTACAAAATGACAGATCTATTTCATTCCAAATGGTATAAAGCATGAATATTTTTTTTGCTTGCTCATTTTCATGAAGCTGTGTGTAACTAGGGTCCTGAGAAAAGTTTTCGAGACTAATTATGACAGAGATGTAGGTGTGAGTGAGGCATTCTGTCTAGGTTATCCACAAAACACAATTGTGTATATTTTGAAGTTGCAGTAGCTAAAAGTAAGCATGTGGTCTTGCTTTTAAAGCATTAAAGATGTCTGTGAGAAAGTGAGCCTGTCTTTAGTACAGCACCTAGATATCACAATGTTTATGTAAAAGAGTAGAACAAAGCATAGGGAATTTTCTTCTATTTGGTGGTGTTTTCACCAAAGTTTTTCTAGTGATAGTAACCACCGTGCACAAACAAAACAAAAACAACTCAAGAAGTATTGTCCTGGCTGTTTTTCTTGGCTGTGATTAAACACTGACCACCAGCATTATGGGAAGGAAAGGGTTTATTTAGCTCAAAACGCCAGGTTACAGTTCATCATCTTGGGAACTCAGGGTAGGAACTCACTGCAAGAACCTGGAGGCAGGAACTGAAGTAGAGGCCATGGAGGAGCTTTACTTACTGTCTTTCCCTTGGATTCATTTAACCTGCTTTATAATATAACCCAGGGCCATTTGCCCAGGGTTGGTACTGCCCATCTTCTTGCATCAATCACTAGTCAAGAAACTGCCTCCACAGACATGCCTATGATGGAGTATTTCTCAACAAAGTCTCTCTATCCCAGGCGTCTACAGCATGCGCTAAATTGACACAAAGACTAACTGCACAAAGACTTTCCGAAATCTCACAGTATGTTTTATACTCTTGATTCTGTTGTTTTCAAGTTACTTCATATCAAATATCTTATCCTCATTGATTTTTTTCCCTAGATAATGTTTCCCTGCTGACATAGTACATCAGATTAGGCCAAATCACAAGTATAGCAACAGGTTTACTAAGAACAAAGCAGTTGACTGGTCTCAGAGGATAAAGTCAGAGAAGTCATGTGCCTGGACAGGGAGGTTTTATAGATCTTAGGCAAGGGTAATGATGTATGTGCCAGCCAGGAGTTGGGACTGTCTTCAAGTATGATCAAAGGCTAAGCTACTGTGTGGTTATGTCAAGAAGGTAGGTTGCACCTGCTGCCAGAAATATAAAACTGGGTTTTCAGTGCCATTCCTCTGTTCAGAGTTTTTTCAGTGTGTGAGAGGTTGACGGAAATAGGGCAGACAGGGTTTCCCAGGTTGGGCAGGAGCAAGTCAGAAGCTTCAGCCAAATTCTCGTGATCTTATAAGAGAGATTTTTTTTAAGAAACCTTTTTATTTATTTAATTATTTGCCTTGGTGTTTGTCTGGAACTGGAACTACAGACAGTTGTGAGCTGTCATGTGGTTGCTGGGAATTGAACTCAAGACCTCTGGAAAAACAGTCAGTGCTCTTAACCTCTGAGCCATCTCTCCAGCCTCCTAAGAGAGATTTTTATATCCCCATTTAACAACCTAGATACAGATACCAGGTTTTTTTTTTTTTAAAGGCAAGGTTATAAACTAGATTTTTGTTTCCTGTGATTTTATTACTCCCACTTATTTACAAAAGGGGAAGATGGTGATAGTTAAGAAAGAACCAGTAGAAGACCACATTCCCTCAGCAAGCATATGCTGTTGCTAGCATTCTGCATGACTTGGGAGTTTTCCCATTAGAAAGTTTCCAGCCATAGTTTTGGTGGTCTAATTTAGTGATAATTAACTTTCAGTGAGTAAGTACATGCAATGATTATAACAAATGAGCTTTAGGGCCAGAGAGATGGCTCCACGATTAAAGTCTAGGCGCACAACCAGAAATAACAAATAAACTTTTATAAGGATATATACTTAACCTATATTTAGCAACTTATCAGTATAACACTAATTTATTATCAGGTCAAAACTCAGTTGAACTTTCAATTTTCAGATTTCTGGGTTAGCCTGAGGGACTAAATTTTTCCTAGCTTTTTCAGAATCTTCTTATAAGACAGTATGCTGTTAAATTTATATGAACATTAGCACTGAGATATGAAGTTTACGAATGCCTGCTTTCTTTTCTGTTTGAATTTTCTTATTTTTCATTGGAAAAATATACTTTATTATTAGGAAACAAATTTTGACATATCACTTTAAATTATTTTATTCTATGTATGTAGGTGTTTTACCCACATGTCTGTCTGCACCCCACATGTATATCTATACCCCACATGTATGTCTGCATACCACATGCATGTTTGCACTCACATGTATGTCTGCACCCCACATGTATGTCTGCACACCACATGTATGTCTGCACCCCACATGTATGTCTGCATACCACATGCATGTCTGCACCCCACATGTATATCTGTACACCACATGTATGTCTATACCCCACATGTATGTCTGCATTCCACATGTATGTCTGCACACCACATGTATGTCTGCATACCACATGTATGTCTGCTGCCTGAGGAGGTCAGAAGACACTGGACTCCCTTGTACTGTAGTTATAGATAGTTGTGAGTTGCCATGTGGGAGATAGGAATCAAATCCAAATCCTCTGCAATAACAGTCATTGTTCATAAATGCTAAGCCATCTCTCCATCCCTGTATGCATATTTTAAGAACTTTGTAAATACTTATTAAATGAATAATTGAAGTAATTGTGCTGTCTTGGCTACTTTTGTATCAAGTTGAAAGACCTTGAGTTATCTGCAAGGAGGAGGGTATCTCAATTAAGAAAAGGCATTTGGAAGATCCAGATATAGTACATATTCTTAGTTGTTAATGGGGAGGGCCCAGCCCATGGTGGGTGCTGGGCTTGTAGTCCTGTGTTCTATAAGAAAGCAGATAATCAAAGCCTGGGAAGCAAGCCATTAAGCAGCCCTCTGCATCAGCTCCTGCCTCCAGGTTCCTGCCCTGACTTCCCTCAGTGATGAGCCGTGCTGTGTAAGGCAAATAAACCCTTCTTTCCTCAACCTGCTTTCTGCTTACGGTGTTTCATCTCAGCAACAATAAGCTGAACTAAGACAAATCCATTAAGTAGTTATCTAAGTCATTTTATTTATTTCCTAAAACTTAAAATCTCCACTCTGCAGCAATATCTCTACCACTCACAATACTTCTGAGGGCCGCAGACAGAAGCAGCATGAACCTCATGTTGTTCAGCACAGCAGCCACTGGTCATAGGTGGCTCCTACACACTTACAATCCAGACAAAACAGTTGATAATGTGCCAGGCCAGGAAAATACTTTGAATCTTCTTAAAAAATGATTGAGATTTGGGTTCTATGTTGAATGATAGGGGCTTTTCTTTTTCAAATAGATTTGATTAAATAAAGTATGTCATTAAAATTAACTAGCTGTTTCTTTTTACTTATGATACATGGTTATCACAAAATTTTAAATTCTGTATGTGGTTAATGTTATTCTGGGTAGTAGTACTGTAAGTGTAAACATTTCAAAAGGGGAGGGTGTTGATGCATGACTTTACTGGGGGTGTGCTGAGATCTGGGAAGCTCCTTATCATGTTCCTGCTCTAGGCACACTACTCATTTTTTTCTCCTGCTGAGCAGTGGCTTGGGAAGAAGATGGTAACAGGAGACCATGTGTGTGCATTCAACTCACATGCATGGAGAGCTGAGAGTAGAATGAGTTAGAAACTCGGGGACTAATTGAGAAAGGACTTAGCTTCTGGCGGGTGCTTGGCCTGCAGGAAGAGACAGATAACCTGCCCTGAGAAAGGAAGGATTCTGGGAGAGATTGTTGTGATTGGTACCTTGGGTTCATGTGTTCCAGATAAGGCTTAATAATGCAGCCTCTAATTATCATATAGAGTTCTTCTCCCATGTGATGAACCATCTGCATGTATGCTGCTTTTCAGAAACCTCAATCTTAACCTACAGTCACAATCTTGATTAAGATAAATGATGTATTTGTGTGGATCTATCAGATAAATGAGAGTCTAGTCAGCAATTGAATTAAATTTGACCATACAACTCAGGACCTCATCAAAAGACCCACATTAATCACAGTCATGTACTGTGATCAAAATTATTCAAATCTAGAGAGGATATAAGAAATGGCCACTCAAATATGTGTGAAATGGTTTTTTGGAGCAGATATATTCCATTGGATTTTCCAAGTGCTTGTGTTTAAGACTCGTGTTAATAGCTTGTCATGGATGATATAACCTGTAAAGATATTTGCTCTCAACTTAAAAATGAATTATCTTGTCTTCCATCAAGCCAAAAGATTCCATGGTACTGGTCATTTGCCTTGGGTAATGATATGGTGGAATTAATTTAGTGCTTAAATTGTGATCATAATCTAATCTATGAGTTTGTAGAATTATCTTTTGATAACTATTTTTAACTCTAATGCATTTTTATCTATAATTCCCTTGCTATGCTGTCACCAGATCAGATCTTAATGAGCTGTGCCTGGCAATGAGCTGCCTAGGCATATGTAAGAGCCACTTCCTGCTCCTGCTCTCAATGCAATTCCATGATCCCAGAGAAAACTTTAGTCATGTGTAGACTGCCCTGATTGAATCACTGGAGAACTCAGAAACAAACCACAACATGAAGAGATATCATAATAGACTCCAGACATCCTTCAAAGGAAGGAAACTCACTGTCTTCAACGTTTTTTTTTTCAATAAATTAAACACCCTGTATGAAAAAGAGGCTACTCTCTCTTTGTATTAATGGTAAAAATAGGATGAAAGAGACTATTGTAAGATTTTGGTATTAAAGGCCTAGTGATATAAATAATATAGTTGTAACCTTAATACAAAATTCTTACTGGTCCTCAAGGACCGGTTATCCATGTCTGATCTTCCTCTCTAGCATGTGCACATGCCATTTTTCTCTTCACTCACTGCAGGAAGATTACTGCCTTTAGAGTTCCTCGGTTGGGCCAACCTCATTCTTGCCACAGGGCCTTAGCAGTTGGCACAACTGTTGGTCAAACACGTCCAACCCTTGTTTTTTTTAAAATCTAGCTGAGCTTATGAAAGAAGCCTTTCCTAATAATCATGTGAGGATGTTCCTTCATCCTCAACCCCTAAACTAGTTTTCTTCATCACTCTCATCATCCATCGTCTGAGATGTCATTTTTTGATGCTCCCTCTTAAGAAGGAAAGTTACTTAAAATTATAGACACTATTTGCCTTGTTCATAATGTTGTCCCAGTATGTGGGACAGAGCTGGGCAGACTGGTGCTCCCGACTGGTGCTCCCACTGCTATCCTCATTTACTTAAGTGTTCATGTCTCAGCTGTTCGTTCTCCAAAATCCTTCTTAATAGAGTCTACATGTGAAAGTGTTTCTCGGGAAGCTTGACCACAAACATGAATGGGTTGGTACTATTAGTACTCAGTTGTATCATAAACCAATGGGAGGAATCATGGGAATTTTGTAAAAGTAAAGATCATCGGATGCACAACAATCAAAATTAATTCAAAATCTAATGTATAATGAATTTGCATGTTCTGCCAGCATTTACCCATGTTCTGGCAGCAACTGCACTGCGGCTCTTGGTTCTGAGTACTTGTCTTGTGCACACCACATACTGTGTGACACCACACAAGCCAGTACAACTGCCTGCTGCACACAGGCTTTGATTTGATCCTGTTGTGTGTTATGAATTGCATTTCTCTAACTGTACAAAGTTTATGTTCTTATAGAAACAAAATGGCTTAGTTAGAAAACAAATGCTTTTAGTATTTTACCATCACCATTTCTCAATATGTATTACATTAGTTCATTTTGGATTATATTATGTTAACATGTTTGATTTCTGCAAACTTGGTGTTTTGAGTTGCCAAGTTGATTTTCATAAAATGTGATTGAATGAATTTTGGCTCCAGATTAAGAGAGTTTCTGAAATGACCTTAAGCATTCTTCTGTCTTTATGTTACATGTTTATGTGAAATCAGCTTTCTGGGCATGGACACATGGACAAGCATACTATCAAAATATGGATCAGCTCTGCAAAAATAATGCAATGCTCTATGTATCTCAGTATAAATATTCAGCCAAGATTTAATCCTTTTAAAATAAACAAGTGCATCCATTTCATTAGTGCACACATTTGCTTTCATTTTTAATCCATAGGAAAATTATAGGTATACAAAGCATTACTTTATAATAAGTTTCTTTCCGAGTTATTATCAGCAAATGTTTGATTTATATGCCTATTTTCAGAGTCATTAAAAAGATTTACCAAATGAAAAAGATTTATAAAAAAAAAAAAAGGTTTAAGAAGCCCTGCCTTATATTACCTACGTTGAGCAGTTCATCATGAGAAGAAGGCTGTCCCCTAAGAGAAGGCATGACCTTTGGTACTCAGTCTCTTTAGTCCATTTCTGGGGTGGGACTCAGTTTTGAGAGTCAGACTTCCGTGTAGTTATGGTTTTGTTCTCTTTGTTCTTTTGGGGAACCCATCACCCAGCTCCCAAATAAATTACACATGGAGACTTATTCTTCATTATAAATGACTAGCCTTAGCTTGGTTTATTTCTAGCCAGCTTTTCTTAAATTGTCTCCATATACCTTTTGCTCAGGGCTTTTCCTTTCTCTATTTCTGTATACCTTCCCCCTCCCTTCTTCCTTTGGTCTGGCTGTGTGGCTGAATGACTGACCCCTGAAATCCCCCTCTCCTTGTTCTCTTGTTCCTTCTTCTCGGCCCCTAGATTTCTCCTTCTATTTATTCTCTCTCCCTGCCAGCAGCCCTGTCTATCCTCTTTTCCACCTTGCTATCAGCCTTTAAGCTCTTTATCAGACCTTCAGGTGGTTTAGACAGGCAAAGTAACGTTACTTCACAGAGTTAAACAAATACAGCATAAAAGAATACAGCGCATCTTTGTATCATTAAACAAATGTTCCACAGCATAAAATATGGATCACATCTTAAAATAATATTCCATATAACACTCCAGCACTCGTGGTGTTGAGGAACAGGGATAGTAGAGAACATTGATTCATATCACATGGCCCACCACATGCTCATACCTACTTGCACCAAGACTGGTTCAAGATGCTTGATCACCATACTCGAATACCTATTTGTATGAAGGACTGTTCTAGATGCCAATGATAGCCATGGAATTAAAGAAACCACCCACCCCCCTGCAATCTCATGATCTAATGTATTGCTAGGTAAACTGGTTGACAACTTGGCAATCTGTAGATGCATCACTCATGTTTGGACAGTTCCCTCATCTTACCAGCATGTCACCTGAATTACAAATAGTCAAAGGAGTTTCATCCTCATGAGACAGAACAAGAAAAGGAATTGCGTTCATCCTCTTGTGAATGTTAGCACAATGTACTTGTGAGTGCAGAGCTCCTTGTTGTAAAGTGTGTAGAGCATGGGAGTGGCACTAGAACCTTGTTCCAGTGTGTGTGTGTGTGGGGGGGACTGTTCTCTGTATCATCCTGTAAATAAAGAAACCATTTTGGTCTGTGTTAGGTGCCATATAAGTGGTTGGAGGAATCAGAGTAGAGACAGGTAGAAGGAGGGCGGAGTCAGACAGACTCCATCCAGTCTCCAAAGAAGAAACATGTAGCACCCAGGTGAGCTAGGGGCCATTGGGCTACATGGCAGGTAGATTCATGGGTTGAATTAAGATAAAAGGGCTAGCTAGTAATGTGCCTGATACATAAGCCAAACAGTATAAAATTAATATAAGTGGCTGAGTCGTTTTTGGGGATAAAAGCTGCCGTGGGCAGGTCTGACCCCATACAGGGTCAGAAATCTAGTACAACATGTGTATGTGTATTGGGGAAGGACATGTTAGTGTCCATTTGCTCACACTGTGTTGCAGCAGTGATGATTAGGGGGCTGTTTAGGGATTCTTCCTCCTTGCAGTGAGTACATGCATAGAAACAATTGCAGTAGAACAGGATGGGAACCCAGGGCAACAGGAGCTGTAACAGAGGGCTGGAGGACTTGCTGACTGGTGGCAGAAGAAATAGGGATACATGGGAAAAACTCATTCGAATAAAAACTTAAATAAAGGCTGGGACTTATCTGAGAAGAGAATGGGAGTGTGTGCTGGACAGGAATGCAACACTGACTCAGGAATGAACAATCATTCAAAACCTGCAGGTAGTCAAAGGGATGAGACCAGTGGTTCTCAATCTGTGACTCACAACTGCTTTGTGTGTGGGGAAGAGGGGGGTTGAATGACTCTTTCATAATGGCTGCATATCAGATATCCTGCATATATTTACATTATGATTCATAATAGTAGCAAAATTACAATTATGAAGTAGCAACAAAATACTTTTATGGTTGGGGCTCACCACAATGTGAGGAACTGTATGAAGGGTTCACAGCATCAGTAAGGCTGAAAACCACTGGGTTAGAACAATAAGAAGTGGAGACATCAGGAGAAGGGTCTGGAGATGAGAAGGAAGAACAGGTAGGTGGGGGTCACACAGGAACTCGGGAGCCTTCTAGAGCAGAGAGTTCACTGAAGTGTTTTTATCTCCATTGGCTGTCCTTAAAGCCCCATAAACTAGCTACCATGGTGTGTCTTTAGGTTAAATTGGAGACATGCCACTCACACCATATGCTATCTTGCCATATTATCCCCACCTATTTTTATGTTTTGGTTGTGAGCCTAGCCTTTAACGGCTGAGCCATCTCTCCAGCCCATATTTTTAAAAATCATTTATACAGTGTTCAAGTCTCATCCATCTAGACAGAATATCCATGGTTTTTAATCACCCTAGGCTTTGAACTTCTCTGTCTCTTTTTTATCTATAGAATGCTGAAATCCTTCCTCTTTCTGAGAATCTCTTTTTAAAACTGTCTGTTCCATGAGATGCATCTAAGAGATGCTTTGGGGAAAAAAGTGAGAGGGAATCTTAGGTCAAATGTATCTACTTCTTGGAAAAAATCACAACCCAGATGAGACAGAAATATCACGGAGAAAGAAATATAGTTAACTATTTGTGTCACTGTTTATCAAATAGCAGGTCTTGCTCCATCACTGTTTGGCTGTTTTGTGGTTCATTTTGCACCTATCAACATCCCCAGACAGCAAGTCAGCTGAGATACTCTCTCACTATCAATAATCTCCTTCGGATCCGCTATGCTAGTCACTGTCTCTGTACTTCTGCCCTTCCCTTATTGCTCTTAGCTATTCTAATGGAAGCATTCTCATTGCACAGGGCATTTTACTCCAAAGATAAATTCCTTATTTAGAGCTTCTCAGTATCCTGAGTCAACATATTCAGCTGTCACAATCTAACAGTCAAATCCTTAGCCTTCACATTGGGTCACGTCTCTGGTGTTGACACCTATCATCTTCTGTCTATGAGTCTGTAAGTCTTCTCCCCAGGAGCAAGTGGGCCACACTTTTTTAGCTTAGGCATATTAGGTCTTTTGCTGCTCTGAAAGTTTATATCTTTCTTCTTTTGGGTTCAAAACCTACCCATCCCAGAGTCCTTTTCTCTCTTTTTACAGACTTGATTTGATATCTTTAACCAAACAGTGTTTTTGTAATACTGAGTATGATGGCTACTCTTCATTGGCAATTTGGCTGGATGTAGGGTTACCTAGGAAACACCCTTCTAGACTCTAGGCTTATTTAGATGAGGAGAGAAGTCCCAACCTGAATGTGGGTGGCATCATTCCACTGGCAGGGGTTCTAGACTAGATTAAAAAGAAGGAGATGAGCTGAGGTTCAGAATTTATTTTTACCTGCTTTCTGATGTGGATGTGATGTGTTCCCCCCCCCACTTACTTCTCTGTACCACACCTTCCCTGCCACTGTAGACTGTATTCCTTCATATATATATATACATATATATATACACACACATACATATATGTATATATAATTTTAAAAGGTATTTTTTATGTATCCTCTGGCTTGCCCTCCCTTCCCTCCTCCCAATTCCACCCAGTACTCCCTCCTTTCTCAGCCTCCCCCTGTGGATATTTGTTAGATATTTAATAAATCCTAGGATATCAGAGAGACCACACAGTCAAATCCTAGACAGAAAGCTCAGGAAATCCTTGATCCTTGAATACAAGGATAAACATCTGAGAGTCAATCACATGCACCTATAGTCCCGGCTAATGTAATGGGATTATGCTGGTAATATAAATATTTGTTCTGCCTTGGGTTTAATAAAAGCTGATTGGCTAAAGGCAAGCAGGAGGTGTGCGTGGGGCTACCAGGCTAAGAAAACTCAGGAACATCTCAGAGCAAAGACAGACACCATACAGATGTCAGGCAGAGCCATCCAGAGAGAGCCACCACAGACATGAGGAGATGCAGCAGATGCAGGGGAAAGAAGCTGAAATGCTGTTCTGAGCAACCGAGCCGCATGTATGAACAAAATGGGTTGAGTTCAGATGAAGGAGTTAGCAAATTATATGCCTAGGCCGTAGGTCAATCAGCACAAAAATAATATAAGCCTGTGTGTGAATATTTGAGGCAAAACGGGACTGAGTGTGAGACTAAACCTCTGACCCAGGCCTGGAGAGTCTGGGCCAGAACCTTTTACAACATCCCCCCACCCCATCCCCTCATCCATTCCCCAAGGAGGGCAAGGAGTCCCAAGGTGGGTCATTTCAGTCTGGTATATCCAGTTGAGGCAGTTCTGAGTTTCTCATCCCAATGTTAGGGCTGAGTTAGGTGTTCCTCTGTAGGGAATCGGCAACAAGATACCAGATAATGCACAGGACCATAGTCTGATCCTACTTCACGAGGTTTCACATACTGCCCATGCCAATTGACATTTACCTTCTTTTTCTGATGATTGCCCAGTGGCTGTTTTTGCAGTGAGCTCCCAAAAGCTACAGCCAGCCATCTCTGTGGGACTGTATTCCTTTTTAAGCTGAGCCAAAATCACCCAATCCTTCCTTCCTTTGCTCCTTTCTTCCATGACTTCATTGCTGACAGGTATTTTGTTGTACCAGATAGAAAAGTAATTAATACCCTGGGGGAGACAGACCTATCAAGATATAACTGGATGGAAATGTTGTCCAGCACAGAGCAGATGTTCTTTCAAAAGCACTTCCTATGTAAATGACAAGTTCTAAATATTATGAGTTGTAGCAACAATCAATAGTAAAAGGGTGGACAGATGCCTTGTTACAGATACACTAGTACATAGTCTAAAGGGGGAAACTGATCTACTACTATTATTTCACAGACTGGAGCATGGTGATGTTGAATGAATTTTCCAAGGTCACACATATGGGGCCAAACAGAAATCAAATCTTAAGTCACATAATTCTTAATACAATACACACTCACATTTTCCTGCTGTTCTCCAGCAAATAACTTTGTAGTGAACAAGTAGTCACTAATAATTACAATGGAGTTTCCAGTTGAGAATTCAAGAAGGAAGAACATTGGGTTGAGGTACTCCAAGGTAGTGAGGGCTAACAGAGACTCAAAGCAAAGGGTAGATGTGATTTGGAAAGGCCTAAGTGCTAGGACAGGGCAATACAAGCATTTAATTTGGAAAAATCAAAAGAAGCAAATATTGGGAAATGAAAGCTTGTGAGCATGCTTAGGGGTCAGGACAGAGACAATCTGGCTGGAAATAAGTGAGGCCGACAGTCCCTGTCTCCTCTACACACCCCAAGCTCTTCCTCTTGTGACAGGAATTGCTCTTCCATTTCTTCTCTAAAATGTTTAGATTTATTTTTAGTTAATTTAATTAATGTTTTAATTATTATTTTGTAGATTGTAATTCATCATTTCTTCCATCCGTTTTCTCCCCCTAAGCCTTCTTATATATTCCTCCTTCCTCTCTTTCAAATTCACCATTTATTTTTTCATTAATTGTTTTTTTTCTTTTTTTCTCCAAAGATCTATTTATTCATTATGTATACAGTACACAGAAAAGGGCACCAGATGCCATCACAGATAGCCATGCGCTACCATGTGACTGCCAGGAACTGAACTCAGGACCTCCGAAAGAACAGTCAGCGCTCCCAACCTCTGACCCATCTCTCCAGCCCTCATTGTTTTACACACATACACACACACACACACACACACACACACACACACACACTTACAACTTGATCTGCATAAATTACTTGTATGATAACTATTTGGTATTAGATAACCAATTGGCATGCTATTTCTCTGACTCTGAGCATTCACTAGTTGTCTGTGGTTCTTTGTGTATAATTGAGGCCTTCTGGGCTTTCCCTTGTCTACTTTGGTCTTTGTTCAGAAGCTCATGTGTAGGCAATAATGTTGGTGAGATTTTATGGGTGTAGCTTCTGATATTTTCAGGAGGCACAATCTGACAGCAAACTCCCTGCTCCTCTGACTTTTTACAGTCTTTCAAACCCTTCTTGTGCAATGATCCCTGAGCCTTCACTGGGGGAGCTGGGAGCTGTGTTATACCTACATCCTTTGGACTGGGTCTACAACTCTGCAGTTTTATTGCTTGTGGTTTTCTGTAATGGTTTCCATATATTGCAAATAAAAGTTTCCTTGACAAAGAATGAAGGCTACATTTACCTGTGGATATAAGGACAAATGTTGAAAGTGTAGTTAGGAATTGTGTAGGTTTAGTAGAGTGTCAGTTGTAGGTTCTTCTCTAAGATCTATGACATCACTTCACTACCTCTAGGTAGTTGGTGAGGTTTTTTTTTTTTCACATGAATTCCCTCTTGTGTTGGTTTCAAGTCCAATTAAAGAGCTGCTGGTTACCACCAAGGTATGCATGCCACTACTTCACCCTTAGGGTTATTAGGTTTATTAGGTCATCATTTATAATTCATAGGTTATATAGCTGAGCAGGACTGTTGGCTACCTTCTTCCTTTGGAAGCTTGCATGACACATTCTGTTATCCATGAAAACTGGTCCTCAGAGAGTAGACATTCAGGTCACTTCCAGTTCAGGGCCCTCTGGCCCTTGTGTCAAAAATACATGGCATGTTTAACAGTAGAGACTTACCTGCTACCTTAGTGTGGCAACCAAAGGTAATAGTAATTGCCTGTAACAATTTGAGTATCTCATGAATACCCATGACCAACATAATATTAGTATTTTAAACATGAGAAGAGTTTTATAACCAAGACTCTTGCTGTGGAATCCTTCTGTACACTGTGAATGTTACTCTCACTGGCTGATAAAGAAGCTAATTGGTTTATAGCAAGGCAGGATAGAGTTAGGTGAGACAGTCAAACTAAGAATTCTGAGATGAAGAAGGGCAGAGTTGGGAGATACCAGCTAGCTGCTGAGGAATCAAGATGTATAAAAAATGAGGTAACAAGACATGAGCCACATGGCAAAGCATAGATAAGAAATATGAATTAATTTAAATGTAAGAGTTAAGTAGTAACAAGCCTGAGCTATTGGCTGAGCATTTATAAGCAATCTTAAGCCTCTGGATAGTTACTTGGAAACTGGTAGCTAGACTGAGAAAGAAACATCTGTGTACAGGGTCTAATATCTTTTGTTTTCTTCTTCCCTTTCTCTTTTTTTTTTCCTTTTTTTCTCACCCCACTCCCCTCCCTTGCTTTCCATCCTTTCCTTATTCCCTCATTTCTGCCTGCCTTCTCCTCTTCCTGCCTTTACTTTCTTACCTTCTTCTATTCTTAATAGTGTCTTTTGTACAATCCAGTTGGACTCAAATGCATGGTCTTCCTATCTCTGCCTCCCAACATGTTTCTCGTATCAGTGTTGTGTCCCATCATTACCCATCTGGCTCTAATGTCCACTCTTTGCCACCATGATGTCATGAAGAGGCCTGCTGCCTTTCCTTTGTTTCAAGAAAGAGAGGATGCATCCAGGACCCCACTGCCAAACCTTGACTACTACACTTTCTTTTCTTCCTTTCAAATGCTTAGTTGAAAACCTTGAAGTTATTCTGGGCCTAAGTGGTAGGTGGCCTTCTGAGTGAAGCTGAGGTGTCATATGTTTTTGAAGTTAGCTGTTGGTGGCATCCCTCATGGGGATGTGTCTGCTCCCAATTAAAACTTGATAAATAATTAACAATGGGCATAATCCAATAAAGTAGAGCTCCATAAAGGTTAACTATGCACTGGTACTCTAAGTGCTGTTTGCCACATTTGTCTGGCAGGCACTTTTGGTCTCCATGACTGCCACAGTGCACAAATGCATTGGCATTGAGGAAGGATATCGGTGATATTGCCAAGAAATAATGGCTTCTTATCAGCGGGGAAACCCAAATCATTTACTGACATACGTCAATGCCAGAGCAAACCCTTTATTTACAAAATGAGAAATGTTGATTCTGTGTCATCCTCCAGACAAAGCCCTGACTGTCTCAACCAAATAATCAAGAATACAGCTGCTCCACTATTGACTGAGCTCAGGGCAGGAGAGCAGTGGCTTGCTCTGTGCCACATGCCATCTCTTCCTCAAGTGTCTCAGAGGTCACTCTCTCTTTTTATGAGTCATATATCAGATGGCACAAGGAAATTGTTTTAAAAAGTAAGTGCACACACTGTTATAAATAAGTTTAGTTATCTGAGAAGTGTACACTTCAATTGGAAAAGTAACTATTTTTGATGTGTAAATAGGAGGTGTGGCATTTTAGTGACTACTGAGAGTTGGAATTCTAGAAATTTTAGGAATTTCTGAGTAATACTTAAATAAATGGTTACAAAATTATTCTGCCAATTATATACCTCCAGGGTTTTAGTAAAAGCCAATCTGAGAGACTCAAATTTTTATCTTCCATTTTCTGGATGGCTCAAATAATTCAAATAAGAAACTAGAGAGGGCTGGTGATAGTGGTATATGCCTTTAATCTCATCACTCAGGAGGCAAAGGCAGGCAGATCTCTACAAGTTTAAGGATACCCTGGTCTACAGAGTAAGTTCCAGGACAGCAAAGGCTGTACAGAGAAACCCTGTCTCAAAAAACCAAAAACTAAAAATTATTAATAATAATAATACCAGAAACCAGAGAGAAGCAGATCCATAGTCACTGTCTTCCCCATATGATCCTGTGGTATTCCAAGTGTCCTTACTGTGAGTGACCTTCCCACTTGCTATTATTTCCTGTGGGTCCAGGCTGAGAGTACATCCATGCTGTTACCTGCCACTTAAGAAACTGACTTCCTTTCTTGTCCCTCTGTGCTTAGGTAAGTTCCATGTGCAAGGATTGACTTTGATTCTCCTGTTTATTTCAGAGCTACATGGACATGCTTCAAACCCAGATCCTGAACCTACTACCATCTGCTAGATCTCCCCCAAGTGGTGTGCCACTTCCTTCTGTGGCCAGATGCTGTGATCTCCTCTGACTTTTTTCTTGTACCTCTGCAGGACTTCCTGCTCTCCCTGTCAAGTTTTGCATCCTGGCCTGTTGTACTCTCTGCCAAGGTTCAGTTTCAACAGTGAGATCGCTGAGCACAAATGCTTCCTTTGTTTTAATGCTTCTTCCTGAACATTCTTTTCACTTTAGGTATCACCTTTTAATGTTTATCCATCCAAACACATTTATGGTTTCTGTGTTGTGTCTGGTACTACAAGGGCTCAACAGAGGACACAGCTCCTTTCCCTGAACAAGCATAGGATGTAAGGGACACTGTAAAACAGTAATGTTGACCACTTATGTAGATGTTTACAAAGACACATCTGTATCTGTATATACTACAGGTATAGTAACCTCTGTGCATCTAGCTGTTAATGGATTATCCATATTTAATAACACAAGAATGCCAAGGGAGTCGTGAAACTTACTTTCCCATGATGTAATTCAGATTCATCCTGGAGAGAAACTTATAAAAGTAATGGGTGTGGGAGAGCCTGAAGCCAGAATCATACTGCTCTTTTCAACGCCTAAGAACTTATTTCAGGAGGCATAATGTATTATCTTCCCTTGCCCGAGCCAACTGCTTTTGTTGACCTGTGTTAACTGTGAATTTGTAATAAAACCTCAATTCAGACCCACTAGAAAACTTAAGTTCATTCAAAATGAAGAGAATGTACAATGTATGCTTTTAAAATATGGGTCATATAAATAGATTATCATGGCCACAGTTCACATTATACAGAATCTGATATCCTCATATAATCAGTTTTTATTTGGTGAGGGTTAGAAAATACCCAGTGGTACTGTGTTACATGTGTGGTCAACTGAAAAATATACTACTGAGAGAATTTCTAGACAAATCTTGTCTGTGGTATCAAATGACAGATCCATAAAGGATTGATGTCAATGTCACTGTGTGGACCTACATATTTTAGATCAATATTCAAAGGTACTTCACTTAATTTATCTTGAAAAAAAAACAGATAATAAGCATGGAAACACATTGATAAAATGGCTTCAATAGTATATGAACCAGGTGACAGTGATAGAATCGCAGAGGAGTTAGGGGAAGGAAGGGAAACTGTATATCAGTATATTATATTTAAAAAACCTATTTTTAATAAAATAAGATGGGACAAAAGAGGACTAGATAATGGATTGATGAGATTGGAGAAGTGTTACACAATAATCCCAGAGGGTGATAATGGAGAAGATGATCTCTGGCCTAGAAGGAGAAGAAATCCATCACTCCAAGACCAGGGGGAAGAAAAGTTTATCTGGGGGGGCTCACAGGCACCAGAGCACAAGTGGCTTTTGTTTATCTGACAAATATGTCTTCAAACACAGAAGTTCTATTTTAAAAAACTTAGAAAATGGATGACAGCAGGTTATATACAAAATATTAAAGTCAGTTATGAAAGTAACTTGGTAAGACAAACCAGGGTGAAGAGTAAGCATCTATAAAACTAACTCATCGGAGGGAGAAAGCAAAATTTTCTGAAGGACTACAAACATAAAGAAATCTATTAAGTTAATATTTAGTAACCAACAATCACTGCCCTTTGGAAACCATCCCTAGACTCTGTTTTGTTTAAAAACAACAATGTCAATTCTCATATTATTGTGCAATATTGTCTTGCCCTGACAGTCCTGTCTAACAAAATAAGACAACTTTTTAAAAAAGCTTTAATTATTGAAAAGGAAAAGACAATTTTCAGGTGGTACTGTTGATTATCTACTTTGAAAATCTAATGCAATCAACTTACCTTTAATCACAATTAGAATTAATTATTAAAGTATATAATCAACACACATCAAACATTAAAGTCAATCACTTCCTAGATGTGGTATTGCACACTCATAATTCTGCATCCAAGCTCTCAGGAGGATGAAGTAGGAGGATTGTGAATGTAAAGCCTGGGCAACTTAGCAAGACCTTGTCTCACAGCCCTCTCTTTCCCTTACTACCCCTCCCCTGCCCTAAATAAAAAAGACACTAGCCTTCTCATAGACCAGCCTCAGTCATTGGACAGTTACACGCCTGTAAAGTTTATTACAATGCTTTCCCTTGAGAAATAGACTCATCAGTGCAGTAAGATGCCACTTTGTATTTAAGTGATACATAAATATCATTATTATACTTTGTTCACAGAGTGGTAAAAAGGGTACATCTTATCTGTCTTTGAAAACCTCTGGAAATTACAGACCAAGATAGTCATGTCTAATGAATAAAATAAGTTATGAAAAACTAAAACCCACTATCATTTTTTAATCATTTTCTCATTGAATATTTTGGACAGAAACATCGCTGATGCAGAAAGGAAGGCTAATTACCTGCTTCATAGGGAATCAATCAATTATTCTCCACGATCATCCAGCCTGCATTCTCCTTTCATGTATTATTGTAATTTTTAGGTTGAGCACAAGCCTCTGTAGTCAGGAGAGTGTGTAAAATATGACACAAATTTTATTTTGTTTTAGAAGTGTTGGTTTGTCCCTATGGATAGATAGGATTAATATATTGTTAACTTGTAGAGTTAAGACATAGGAATATTTCCATAGCTACAGTATGATGACAGGAGACACATTTGAAGTAATTCTGCCTCTGATAGTGTGCCTTCCATTGTTTGTTGTGGTTTGTTTCTCGTTCTGATAAGATAGTCAAGAACTTCTGTTGCTCTGTCTCATAATTAACCTCATTCATTCGCTAGAGGCGTTTGTCAGACTCTTGGAAATGCAGGTGCCTTGAAGACATAACCACTCAACTGAGAAGTGAAAAAATGCTGACATACATCTAGTTATTCTTAAAAGACACCTTAAGACTCAACAGTCCACCTTAAGAGTCTGCTCAGGAAGTGGCATGCCTCTTGGTATCAAACAGAAAACAGTCCTGTGGCCAGAATGTTGTAAATATTCTAGAATGTTTCCTTGTGATGGTACAGAGAAGGGGGGTGTTTGGTTCCAAGCAGCGCCCTCCCCCCATATTCTTACCTTCAAGCTCTCAATACCTTCCTTACTCAGCAATTAATCAGATCATCATAGCTTTATTACCATGCTCCCTAGTCCTCCCAGTCATAAAATAGCACAGGCCACATTTGGTGGCAGGCATTTCCTGCCTTTCACATGAGCTCACTCACTCTCGAGCAAATGGCCTTGGATTTGCAGCCGTTTTGTTAGAAGAATCCTAAAGGGTGCATGTGTGCCCCATTTATGTCCTGCGGAGAATCCTTACTGCTTTCCTATATTTTATCTGTTCCAGTATAATGCATACAAGGGGACACCCTTGAATTTTAAATAAACTTTTAAAAGAAATGGTAGTGCATCCCTCCCTCACAGTATCTTTCTTAGCCCTTCTTTTCATTTTAAACATTATTTCCAAACAATTCCACTAACTGGGGATAAAGTATTCAAATATATGATCCTATAGGGACCATTCTCATTCAAAACACCCATGTCATCCAATTATCCCCTTGTTGGTGAGAATCTTCCTTTTATACCCAACTTAAAAATGGAACAATTTGTTACTTATCTCTCTTTCTTACTAGGCTGGAATCTCTCTGAAAAATAGATAGTTCGTTTGTCTTGTTTACTATCATATCCTCAACTCCCATTAGCAGGAGTTTTTGCTAGAATCCAATGATTGATAGTATTTACTAGTGTTATTTAAAGTTAATGGCACAATGGAGTACTACTCAGCAGTAAGAAAAAATGATATCCTAAAATTTGCAAGCAAATGGATGGATTTGGAGAATATCCTCCTGAGCGAGGTATCATAAACCCAGAAAGATAAGCAGGGGATGTACTCACTCATTAGTGGACTCTAAACAAACAAACAAACAACAAAAAAAAAGCAAAGCATGCCCAAGCTGCAAACCACAGCTTCGGATCAGAAACACCTTAGACTGACTCCTTGGACCCCATTCGCCCTAGAGGAACACCTGACTCAGTCTTGATGTTGGGGGGAGAAAACTGGATCTGCCAGGAGTGGAGGCTGAACTAAGCAATATTGGGACAGTGAGACCTTGGGACAGCCTGCCGCCTGCACAGGGTGGGGTGATGGGGAGTTGTGGAGAAGAGAGAATGACCTGATGTGGTGGGAGCGGGAAGGGACCTTGAATAAGGATATACAAGGATAGAAAATGTGACTTCTTTATTCATAGCAATAAAAAAAAATTAATGGCTTATATACTTCAAATTGATAGGTTTGTGGTGTGTAAATTGTGCTTTAATATGCTTTTCTTTGGAAAAATCATCTTAAAAATTTTGAGAAATATAAATTAACTTAGCAAATTAATAGATTGAAGCAATACTTCAATACTTTTCTATACTTCAAAAAAATTAAGATTAAGAAAATAGTGATCTACAGAAATTCATGCTTCTAGTCTCAGTGTCTAATATCACCCACAGATGGCTTTTTCACTAAACTTCGATGGTATATGATATCTAATAAGAGTTATTTCTATTCTTAATGTTATCTGTGCCTTAGGGACTATGTTAACATATACATAATTTATATTCACTACTACAAGGGTGGTGTTATTAAGCTCATAATGAAAAACATGGTTAAGAGAGTTCATTGCTAGTCAAAGTCATTGCTACCAACTGGAGGGTGTTTGACTTTGAACTAAGCAGGCTCAGAGTTAATCTTAGCCAATCTCTGGAAAAACAAGAGAAAGATAAGGACACTGTCAGTTTGGGTGTTAGAGGGTCTCAGGGCATTCTTTTCTTCCTCTTTCATCCTTTCTTTCTTATTCTTTAATGAGTTGAGGTTTTGTGTCAAACCAGATTCAAAGCCATCCATTCTGAGATGAACTATTTCCATAGGAACTTGCTGCTTGCTCTTTTCGGGTAGGTTTCCAGTGCTTGTTTATCTTTATGTCATTTTTTTATATTTATCAAGTTTATATTTATCAAATCAATCTTTAATTCTACTAGCGCAATGGTTCTCAATGCATGGGTCATCACCCATGTAGGAGTCAAATGACCCTTTCATGGTGGTCACATAGGGCCATCAGCAATATCAGATAGTTATATTGATGAATAATAGTAGAAAAATACAGTTATGAAGTACCAATAAAATAATTTTATGGTTGGGGGTCACCACAACATGAGGAACTGTATTAAAGAGTTTCAGTGTTAGGAAGATTGAGAACCAGTGTACTAGAGTATGTACATGTATATGTGTGTATATATATATAGTTAACTTATGGTGGTTGATGGGTAACCCTCCAAATAACCCAGTGTTTCTCTTCCTCTCTACAAAGAACAATCCATATTACTATGGATGATATCTGTTCTCTGGAACTACCTGACTTATGCTTAGATTCCTTTCTAGAAGGTAGTTAGGGAACTGAAAATTAGCCCAGTGCAGTTGCTATGGTTTGTAGGCATCCTTCCCATGCACATGTAAAGATCTGTTTCATAGGGTGGTGGTGTTAAATATTGTGGACCCCTATGAAAAGAGCTTAGATGATGGGTATATTCTCAAATAGGATGGGGACTCAGTCTTCATCTACTTCTTGGCTTGAAATATGACCTTTCACACTGATATACATTCCTGTTCTGAAAGTCAGCCTTCACCGGAAGCCAAACTAATAGTCATTTCCTAATCAGTCTTGGACTTGGCCTTCTAGAATTGGACATCAAAATAAACCTATTTACTTCAAAGATAACCCATGTCAAGTATTATTATTACAGCTCTGTGGGGGTCTCACATACATTGTTTTATGTTTCTCTTGTTTCTTTCTCTTCACACCTGACATGGCCCACATTCTTGTCATCATGAGGAATATGCTCCCAAGGATCGGCCTTTCAGCCTCTCATTGCTCCTGTTCTCTACTGTGTGTCTTGGCTTTTCTGCCACTCCCTTCTGCCATTTGACTCACTTTTGACCCTGTGGTTTGGCCTTTGTGTTTTTTGCTTCCATTTCTCATGACATCACAGCCTCCTCTTCCATTTGATTGTATGTTCTCCAAGACACTGCATTTTGTACTGAGTAAAAAAATAAATCATCTATCCTGTGTGATCACTTTTACTTTATTCTCTTCTAAGGGATTCACGGACTGGTTTTAACAGTCTTCTTGGCAAGGCTATGGAGTAGACACTGCTATATTACCTTAACAGCAAAAAGGAACTGAGCCATACAGCTCTGTCATTGCCCCAAGTGCCTGAAAGTATTGAAAAGGGAAGAGACAGAAAGCCTGTTTTCATTTCACCATGGGTCATCCCAGGCTATCTTGTTGGATTAGAATATGATAAGATCTGTCCTTTCCAATAGGAGTATACATAACTGCTTAAATTTAAAACCAAATCAAAATGATTTCAAGTTCAGACCTTCAGTCACATAAACTACAACTCAAGTGATCAAAACATGGCTCCAGCTTTGGAGTGTAATGATTACACATTTCTGTCACCATGGGAAGTGCTATTGGACAGTGCTGGGCTCCTATTGTATTATTGATAAGACATGAATTGTTTCTTGGTTTGCTATATCCAGTTGCTTTGGGAAGAATGGATACTGTTTGTATGAGGTCTAGAGAGCTACCTCTGCATCTCATTCGGGTTTTCCATTAATTCTTGAATGAATTACTGCTGCTTGAAGATGATCGTTTAAAATGACCAGTCTTTTGAAGTATTTGTTATTAGTAAATTAAATTAAAAAATTAGCACTGAGTAGTTGGCTCAGTGACTAAAGGGCCTTCATTGTAAGCATGAGGACCTAGTTCAGATCTCCAGCCTTCACATAAATTTGGAGCATGTGGCACCTATCAGTAACCCCAGCATTGAGGGTAGATGGTAGAAGTAGGTAGATCCATCCCCAGGGCCTGCTTGTCAGCCAGTTTAGCTAAAATAGTATATTCCATGGGCATCAAGAGACCTTGTTTTAGAAAATAAGGTAGAGAGCAATAGAGGAAGTCATTTGAAGACTACCTTTGTGCATATACCACAGACAATAGAATGGTAAAAGGTTTG
Organism: Sigmodon hispidus; assembly: GCA_004025045.1. Classification (NCBI taxonomy): domain Eukaryota; kingdom Metazoa; phylum Chordata; class Mammalia; order Rodentia; family Cricetidae; genus Sigmodon; species Sigmodon hispidus. The sequence continues at coordinate 239,516 of PVIH01001347.1, forward strand.
TTCATCCCAGCACATACTAGATATTCCCTATTACAAACGTCTTGCGTCAGACTGTCAGAAATGGACACCCAAAGAGATAGTGACCTTTCTAAAGTGGCAGAGTCAAGGCTAAAATCAAGTTTCTGGGTGTCCCCATCCCTTGTATGCGTCTGTGTGCGCATGCACATGCATGCATGCATGTATGCATATATGTATATTTGCTTTTGAGGGATAGCCCAGTCTGGCCTGGGACTTACTATGTAGCCCTTGCTGACTTTAAAACCCCCAGTGATCCTCCTGCCTCAGCCTCTTGAGCGCTGGGATTAAAGATACAGCAGAACTCTCTTCTTTAGGGAGCAGGTGTGATCCACCAAAGCCCAGGCTGAAGAATCATAAAGAAAGAAACATCCTTTTCCTTCTAAGCATCCCATGGCCTCAGCATTTTTTAAACATGAAATGGCTATTGTCTTAGGCTATGCCAAAAAAGGAGCCACTATACAAGTGTCCCGGGATGGGCAGCCAGCCAGATCACAGGGTTTCGCCTTGGCTAACGAGGCTGCCTTTCACTCAGTAACTTTCTCCACGTTGCTTTTTCCAGGACGTGTGACTACTGTGAACACCTGCTCACCATCCTTCCTTCCTTTATCATCCCCTGCACACAGTTCTAAATAAGTCACCCTCAGGTTGCTGGAGAAGCCGCCACAACTTCTTGCCTACTAAGTCAAAAAACAACAGCTGGGTGAGAAAATATAACCCCTGTCACTTTTCCAAACAGCATGAGACCTGGCCCCAAGGGGCTCTGACTGAGGTCTGGGGCACTCTTGTCATTCACAGCTGCTGCCTGGAGTAACATTTTTCCACTCCCTGATGTTTGAAGAGGTCCGGATCATTTTCTGATGTTGCTATTCTTCCTGGAGATTTCTTTGTTTACTCACCACTGGGCGTTTGCCCCCTCTAGTCTTAAATGTTTACATATAGCATGGGTGTGAAGTTCACTGACTTTGGAGACATATCCTGTCCTGAAGCTACTTGCTTATTACTCCAACAGAAAAGCAATACAAGAGCCCAGCTCCAGCCGGGGTTGCATCTGGTTTTGTTTGTTTTTGTTGTTGTTGGTGGTGGTGGGGTGTGTGTGTGTGTGTGTATGTTTGTGTGTATCATCCACTTATCCAATTTGCTCTTCTCTCCTCCTCCTCTTCCTCCTTCTTCCCCTTCCTCTTCCTTCTCCTCTTCCTTCCTTTTTCCTTCTTCCTCTTTCTCTTCCCTCCCTCCTTCTCCTCCCTCTCCCTTCCTCCTTCTCCTTTTTTCCCTGTGGAGTAATACAAAAGTCTAAATTTACTATCACAGCCAAATAGCGTCAGCCAAGAGCCACTCTGATTTGAATTTTTTTTCCTGGCATTCGTTTTTCTCCTGCCACTTCCGATTTGATTTCCCACTTACACAAAATAATTATGGGGTAAAAATGGATTATGAATTTTCTTAACAAGAAGCAGAATTGAATAGTTGGGAGAGAGAGAGAGAGAGAGAGAGAGAGAGAGAGAGAGAGAGAGAGAGAGAGATCGATCCAATGCCTGTCCTGATGGATTTGGATGCTGTGAAGCTGATAAACAGAAGCAGGCGCCTGTGTCTTTTAAGTAAACAGCCCATGTTCAGAAGGGACCTTGGTGCTGGGAATGAAATAGAGGCTGGGTCTGGGATAGCTGTTAGTCAGCCAAGCCTCTGCAGCCATCTGTCAAGATTGGGCTCCTCTCCCTTCCTCTCCCTCCAGGCTGCAGCTTCTGGGGCCCAGCTGACAGACTGGCATCATTAGCTGGCTTGTAGGCTAAGTCATACCACCGAGACAGGTCACCTTGTGTCTTTGGGGTGTCATTGCCTCCCCCTCCCCGTGTTGATCCTGAAAAAGGATAATTGAATTTTCACGCTAAGATTAAATGATGATAGTATGCAATCTGTCCACTCTGGTCTGGTAGCCAAGTAGGCTTGTTAAATTTAAAAGGAGGGGGGTGGTGGCGAGGGTGGGCACTGCAGGACACGCCCTGCCTGCCTGGGTATAGCCCACTGAAATGCCAATGCCCCTGAAATGCTTCCTGCCTTTGCAGAACCTGGACACTCAGGGCAGAACAGAGCCACAGAGCTTTGTGAAGCAGTAGACATGGTACTGAGAGTCAAAGAAAAAGACCCTCAGAGAAAGACCCCCCAACACACACACTGAGAGAGAGAGAGAGAGAGAGAGAGAGAGAGAGAGAGAGAGAGAGAGAGAGACTACTTACTGCATAGTAACAGAAACTGCCTTTACAAAACCCTTGCATTTGGAACATAGATTAGTCTTGGCAGCTTCATGATTGCAGTGCTGTGGAAATGCTTTTAGCAGAATCTCCAGGAGAGGCACCACATGCTAGTGAGCATCCGTAACAGGCCAGGTAAATACACAGAGAAGAAGCAAACAACACATACCCTTCAGCCCTCCTGGCTATGCCCGTATATCTGTATGCCTGGTCACAACAATCTGCTCTGTGTTTTAGCACCTTGATGAATTAGTTCCAGCCTTCTTTTTGTGGTACCTTGCAGAGCGTCTCCATAGTGACCAATACTCTGACTCCTATATGTTTCCTCCTTCCTCTGGGGGCAGCTTCCAGGCCTCATCCCTGTTGGGAGATGTCCCTATCCCTAGTGGAAATAATAAGAGTAATCAGGCAGCCACACAACTGTTCATCTTCTCATCATACCAAGTTCATGATAATTTTTAACAAGTGATTTGTTTGGCTTTAGGTAAGCTGAGCCTTCAGTTCACTCAAAGCTCCTAGAATTTCACCAGCTGGAAGGAATATCAATGAAGACAAATGATACAATTGCAAACAAAAATTTTTATGTTGTCACATTATGTGGCTAATCTGCTCCTCTGCCAAATGCATTGGGCTAGGTTAAAATGAAAGGAAGGAAGGAAGGAAGGAAGGAATGAAGGAAGGAAGAAAGGGAGGAAGGAAGGAAGGAAGGAAGGAAGGGAGGGAGGGAGGGAGGGAG